>CM059191.1:30279574-30329578 GCA_030323885.1 Branchipolynoe longqiensis
ATGTTGGAAATTGCAATCAAAAAGGATAAATATAAAGTTCAAATGTTTATTTATCATAACCAGCTACTTTTTGTGTGAATAATTGATTAAATCATGTAGATTAATAGACTTTAAAAGTTGAATTGAGAGCTTTCTGTGGCTGCCATCTTGGTGGTTGCCATGGCTTCCCCTGTGTGTGGGGAATCCCTCTAGGTCATGTGATGAGGGAATCCTACCTATGATGTCATTCATAGACCTAAACTCTCCTCCCACATGTTCAGTGGCATGAACTGAACAAACTAAGCAAAGGTATGTTTGGAGAGCTTTTGATGCTGGATTCGTTTGCATCTTGGTGAGGTATAGCCGGCAACTTTAATAACATATTTTCTGATAACTAGGTCTCCTATTTTAAAGCATACGTTTACCTCCTTTGAATCTCACCTTTAAGGTTATACTATTTCACAGGTCTCTGGAACTAATTCGAAGCTGATCATTGATAATCAAACAGATTTAACATTTGTGGTTTCCCTATTTCAGATTCAACCAGTGCTATGGTGTCCTTGGGATTCTGGATGACCTTCACGGAACAAATGATCAATTTAAGGCTTCTGTCCAGTACAAGCGACATTACCTTACCCTGGGGCTCACCCCATTGAATGAACTGTATCCTATACAAAATGTGGACAAGAAGGTGGAGTAATTCAAACCACAAAGACAGCCACACGCAGTCGACACTATATGCCTATATATATATATATATATATATATATATATATATATATATATATATATATATGTGTCTGGGTATCAACTGTCATAACAGAGTGTACATTGGTGACACCATATCATAATTAATGGACATGGAAATTAAAATAGTTGATTTAAAGATTGCATTGATCCAGACAAGTATGTGCATAGTGATAATCCCCCATAGTCGCCCATAATAATAGGAAGTGGCCACCTACCACCCCTATCTGCGAATAGGCTATTCCACTCGGTTTTCTCCGCACATGCCATTCCACACACTCTATTTAACAATATTTTAAAAAGTCGACCTAGGATAGGAGATAACGATGATTCTGAGTTAAGTGTAGAAAGGAATGTGAGTATAATATTTTACAGAATTGTTGAGACTACCGCTGGACCCGGAAATGGGGAACCTTACCAACTCCATAGATTGTAGTTGGAGCAGTTTAGGAAACAGCATAACTTGTTAAAGCTAGTATACTAAAGCTAGTATAGAAGACAATATGAGTGAGGTAATCTATGCTTTATACTCACATAATAAATTATATACCTGATATATATTTTCCTTCAGTGGGGACTATATTATATGACATATGCTTGAACCTGTACTAATGATTGTTGTAGGCCTACTGATAATGATTTAAACTAGGCATTGTGGAACCATGTGTACAAATAATGACTAAGAAGTGCTATAAATATATCATGCATTATTTATTAGCTCAATGATAATATTTTTATAAATTATATTCCGCCAGAGTAAATTTGATATTGCTGATTATTTAATAGACAGAGACGCAACACTGGATATATGTTTGTGGCAAACACTGTCGTCTATTGAATGGTCACAGTGTTAGCGTTAGAAGATTGTTTAAGCATTCCAGTGTGCGTGCCGAGAGGGACAGCACCCGTAGACTCAAATTGCAAGCCAAGTTTGAGTCAAGGGATCGATTAGGCTAAGCAGCTACAATGTAACATTTAGTATTTTCACTCATTAAAATTATTGTGATTCATATATGGTTGTGCAATGTGAGTATTTTAGGTCACTTTTGATATAGCAAAGTTAGTGCACTCCTAGATACAAGAATCAATCCGTACTTGCAGTAGGGGTGAATGTGACAACGTAGTCTAAACACGGGAGAAAATTGCTTTAGTATGGAACAACATGTGGAATTCCTGGTTCCAGTATTCAATGGGTACTTATATTTTTATTTTGTATTACAATCAAAACATAAGGAAGAAACAGTTTTAAAGGAATTACATAATTGTTATCCCCTTATAGCTATGCCACTGCACATTGCAACAATCCAGAAAACTGGTGCCAGTCACATGATTATCGAGAGAAGTAAACACATAGTGGACTGTGTTTGTGTGGTGCATTGGGCCTTGTTTGCACACTGGGGTGTGGGTGGGTTACCATGGATACCAGTTAGGACAGGGAGTATGTGACCAAAGTCAGCTTTCTGTAGTTGGGTGATCAGAGGGTGGGGAAAATGGTGAACACACATACACTGATACATAGAGTAGCATTTTATGTAATCTAAAATATTTGCTTGGACAATTTCACTGCAATCTACATTAGAAACAAACATTTGGAATGAACAACCAAACACAACTAGAAACATAAAATCCATTAAAGCATACAAAAACACATACATAAAAACAAAAGCACCCATTTCTGGAAAAATGGAGAATGTAGCCATTAGACGGTTTCAGTGTGTTAACATATTACCCATCAAGAACGGTAATTAAGGACCAGGGGCCGTATGCACCAATCGGTGTTAGGGCTTTAACCGCGGCTAGGATAGCTCCACACGGCTAACTGTGGAAAATCTGTGTGCGTCAATCGGTGCCAGGGCTAACTGCGGACCGTAGCCTAGGCTAAGCTACCCCTGTTTCAAATCGGGTTTAACTGCTAGCCGGGGCGGTTAGTGTGTGTGTATGGGTCTCAATCTATTAAATGCTATCATATTTAACATAATTACACACGCAATAAGTGAAATTTGATCAATTTAACCCTAAATGCGAAACAATATTAATGCTGCTGTCGCAGCAGCGGCGATATTAATATTTTCGAATCGACGAATGTAAAGTAAACAAATCGCCGCTGCCGTAGTGACGTCGGTATCCATACTGTCCAACGTCAAATAAACATGGCCACCGCCGTCGCCGCCGTATCGGCGGGAATATATTTGGCCCAAATCTATTAAATGCTGTCATATTTAACAGAATTACATATGCCATAAGTGAAATTTAATCAAATTAACCCTAAATTCGAACCAATATTAACGCCGCCACCGCATTGGCGGCATTATTCATATCGTCGAGTGGAGGGAATTCCCAAATCTATAAATAACATCACAGTTTGCTATCCGGCCCGGCTAAAACATTGGTGCATACCACTTTATCTTTTTCACGGACCCCCCAGTACCCAGAGCTAGCTGACCGGAGTTAGTGCCTAGCTCCGGTTAAGACTAGCACAACTTGGTGCATACGGGCCCAGGATGCTGGGCTCTGAGATAAATGCACTTGCAAATTACTAACAAACCATACAAGACAATAAACCCCAAACTAATGACTAAAGTTGTTCAGTATTGAAAACAAGTTCTATCATGAACTTACATGTTACAGACAGGGTAAATAAACCATCAATAAAATCTTTTTTTTTAAATGTATGGCAAGAACCCTACCAAGTTTGGTGATCAGGAAACATGTGCTTAGAGGGACAAAGTAGAACAAAATATAATAAATTAATATAGATCTTCATGCCAGCCATTTTCTTTCATACACACAAAAGGTATTATCACATTAGAAGTGGTGGCGTTAAAATATAAATACAATAAATTAAGCCTATAGCTACACTATTTTAGAGTTTTTTCTTTACTTTACTAATATATTTCAAGGAAGCAATCCCCTGTAGTCCTCATACCTATACTGAAGAATCCTCACTTCCTACACAGACGCACTGTAAGCACATGGAAACAATTTCTCTCACCATCATATTTTCTTTCGATACTAAATCTTTTATAATGTGCACTTTTCATATTTATGCTTATAATTTTTCAATTTCATGCAATCACATGCAAATAATTATGTGTATTATAATCTTTTCCATTTATGGTTACAGATACACCTATGACAACTAAACATATAGAACTATTTCTAACAGAATTGTTTTTGATAAAACTTTTGGGCCACATCAAGAAAAGGAATGGTTGATGACTTCTCTCGCTTGTAAGCGTTGTGCCAGATATTGGCAAAGCAGACAGCTGAATGGAATCTGAAGAAAAAACTGAGCGGTAAAAACACCTTCATGAGCAACTCCAGGTGGCATGCCCGTAGAACTTCGATATCTAAATAATTACATAGAGGGACTAAATATAATAAATTAATATAGATATTCATGCCATCCATTTTGTGGAGTGGAGGCATGAACAAATAAATACAATATATTAAAGTTGCATAGTCCAATGGTTTTGAATTTCTGTATTTTTTCTGAGATTAATATATTAGATCGATCACTAGTATCTACTTTACATTAGTTCAAAGTTACTTTTATTTTAAGTGGTAAACGTTTGAGATATTTTGAGTGCAAACATGGAAAATTAGTGTTGGCAAGCTTGCCAAAACTCTGAGACCATAGTAGAGGCAATTGTGATTGGGGCTGGAAGACCAGTGCATTAGCACTGACAACATGTTATTCAGAGGAATAAAAACACTTGAACCAACAAAAAAAGGCTTCTGCAGTAATAGGTTATGTTGAATTGACTCAGTATTGCCTTTTATGCAGAAACAAATGCTTAATAAGTGCATCAGTATCTAAGTTAGATATGTAAAATCAAATCTAGATAATTTGTTTGGTTTTGAAAATTTGATATTTCATCAGACTATGCAGCTTAAGCCTATGCAACAATATATTAGGTTTTTTTCTTTACTTTACTAATTTATTTCAAGGAAGCAATTCCCTGTAGTCCTCATACATATACTCAAGAATCCTTGCTTCCTATGCAGACTAGTCCCTGAGAACAAAACATACAAACAAATTTCTCAAAACATTGTTCTTTCATCAAACTTTTGGGCCACATCAAGAAAAGGAATGGTTGATGACTTCTCGCGCTTGTAAGCATTGTGCCAGATATCGGCAAAGCAGACAGCCGCGTGGAATCTGAAGAAAATACTGAGTGGCATAAACACCTTCACGAGCACCCTCCAGGCGGCGTGCCCGTAGAACTGCGATATCATCTCCACCTGGTGGAGGCCCTTCAGCAGGAAGGTGTTGACGATCCACAGCCCCATGTTGAGAACAATCTGGAAGGTGACTAGAGAGCGGCCCGGCTTGTCCCTTTCATGTTCCACAGTGCCTGCTCTCCGGTGAAGCCCGTCAATCAGAGTCACCACCAAGATAGTCACCTGTAGGAATTCAATCGAACACAGCCACATGAGGAGCTGCGCCAGAAAGCCGCTGGCACCAGCGTCGTTGATGTTGTATATGGCGACCATAGCGACGAGACCAAAGAGCATGTAGTAACCAAGAACTGCCACCACGAGTAGGTACACATCGAGCACGCAGTCGAACTCACCGTTAAAATAGAGCTTCTTTAATTTGTACACAGTCGGGACCAGTGTAATCACTCCGATCGAGTTGGCTGAAATCCCCGTGACGATGTGGATGAAATGGGTCATTGAAATGCCATCATGCTGCGGTAAATATTCAACCATCGCTCTGGTGTCATAGTAGATGTAGAGGACGGTGGCAGAGACAATGCCGAGAAATACGAGGAAGCCACAGAACAGTCCCGTGTGCGATCTGTGGCAGTCGGTATCTTCGCTGCTGTTTTCAGAATGGCGGTTTCCCGCCGCGTTTTTCTCGTGGATGACGATGACGCCGACGTTCCTGTAAATGCGGTAAATGAGTGAGGCGGAGAGGAGGCTGAACTCTATTGTGAATGGGTAGAGGTACTGGGAGGCCGTGTCGTGAATGGTCATCTCTCGAACACACCCCAGCATCCGGATCTTACCGTAATCTGAAGGAAGAAGATTAACACACACATTAATTAAAGCTGCATAGTCCGATGAAAACATCAAATTGTCAAAACCATAGCAATTGCCTACATTTGATTGGAGGCCTACATGTCTAATTTAAATATTGGTGCACTTATTAAATATTTGCCGCCACATAGAAGGGAATAGGCCTACTGAGACAATTTAAAGCTGCATAGTCTGATGAAGTATCAAATTTTCAAAACAAAACCAATTATCCAGAATTGATTCTACATATCTAACTTAGATACTCATACAGTTGTTAAACATTTGTTGCCATATATAAGGGAATACCGAGTCAATTTAATAGAAGCTGTTACTGCTGAAGCTATGGTGTCAGAGTTTTGGCTGGATAAAAGATTCACCCGGTACTTGTAGTACACGGGTGAACGACAACCTAGTGTAAATACGGGCGAAAATGGCTTTAGTATGGGACAGGAATTAGAAACTGTGTTTCCAGGATCAAATGGCTACATATATAGGCACAGAGTTGGTGAAATGGGAGAGAATGCAAAAAGACAAGCTGGCAGCCATAGAACGCCGTCGATTTAATTTTTAAATCTGATTAAATCAGATGTTTTATTATATTTTTCAACTCAAAGGTAGCGGGGAAATATGAAGACATATACAAAGAATAAATGTTACTTCTTAGATTGTGAAATTAGGCTCTCATAAAGACTCATTTCAGTAGCCTGATTTTTCTACCGTTTTTATATAAGGCTGGTCTTCACCCGTGTACTGCGAGTACCGGGTGAATCCTTTATCTAAGTTTTGGCATGCCTGCTAAAACTAATTTTACATGCATGCGCTTCAAATATCTCAAAGGTTTACCATCTAAAATATAAGGTAGATTGTAACAATCAATTTAACGTATTTATCTCAGAAAAATGACAGAAACTCAAAACCATCGAACTATGCAACTTTAATAGAACCGGTTAGTGTTACTGCAGAAGCCTATGGTGTCAGAGCTTTGGCATCCTTGCCAAAATTAATTTGGCATGTTTGCACTTCAAATATTTCAAAAGTTAGCCATTTAAAATAAAAGTTACTTTAAACTAAAGTAAGGTAGATTATAACGATCAACATAATATATTTATCTCAGAAGGGGACAGAAACTCAAAATCATCGGATTATGCAACTTAAATCTTTGTTAAACCACGTATGAGGCTCTGTTGGAAGCCATCATGGGTGAGAATTTGGGTATACAATATGGAACTTGCCAGAATTATTTCCAGGAGAAATCATCATCATCATCATGCTGTCGGTCGCAATGCGACAAAAACTGCTTTTATTTCTTAATTGCCGCTATTTTGTGCGGTTGTGCACTTCATAAAAGCTGCTTGCAAAGTGTTGAAATGCTGCTGGCTTTTGCAAGTTACTAGCAGCACTCTCTCGGGGAGCAAATAGAGGTCTCACACCGGCAAGAGCACGTCAAGACAGGCGCAAACTATTTGTCCCTGCAGTGGCTGGTCGGGAGATGTTGGGAGTTCCATTCATCACCACCCCTAATGCTGCCACGGAAGCATGGTTTTCTGTTAGGGTTTGCTCCCTTAGCCTTTGGTTCTATCAAGAACCTGTACACCACAATGCAGTGGTTTATAACTTTGCAAGGCAGGGGCGTCAAACTCCCTGAGGTATTTTAGCAGGTAGGTACTGCAATACCCGCATACATTAGGAGAAATCAACTGTGTAGAGAACACAAGTGCTGCAGATGAATAATATGATGCCCCACCCCCACCCCCCACACACACTCGCACCTGCCTCATGCTACTAACATCATACATTTATGTGGTTTATATTAAAGCTGCATAGTCCGATGAAGCATCAACTTTTCTAAATCAAAACAATTATCTAGATTGTATTCTACATATCTAACTTAGATACTGATGCACTTATTAAGTATTTGTTGCCACAGAGAGAAGGGAACACTGAGTCGATTTAATAGAACCTGTTACTGCAAAAGCCTATGGTATCAGAGTTTTGGCATGCTTGCCAAAATTATTTTCACATGTTTGAATTTCAAATATCTCAAAAGGTAGCCATTTCAATTAAAATTTACTTCAAACTAAAGTAAGGTGGATTATAATGATCAATTTAATATACTTATCTCAGAGAAATGTCAGAAACTCAAAACCATCGGACCATTGGACTGCAACTTTAAGCAGTTATCACCAAATGTGGGGCTTCAAATGGAAAATATTGTTATTTCAGCTGACCTTACACCAGCTTCTGATCGCAATAACTGACTAGTCTACATATATATATATATACATCATGTATTGTAAATAACTGTATTGTCACATGGCTGGAAGACCAGTTCCACGGCGCCGACGAAAGATTTTATTCAATGAATAAACTATTTACAACACAAAACCCCCAACATAATCAGTTTTCTTGTTACATAACTACCTTCAGTGTTATTGGTGGTTTCGTTGGAAAGAACCGTGCCCACTGTGTCCTCTATAATGACGGTGCCTATCCAAGTACTGATGTTCGTCGCCATTAGATGAGCCAAGCCAAACTTGATGACGGTCCGATGGAAGTTTATGATGACCTGTGATCAAGCAATTGGATATATATATATATACAAACTCTACAATGAAATAAAGTTTGTCGTACTGGCCACAATATTATGTATGCTTTAAATAAGACAAATAAATTCATTATTCTACAATGTACTTTGACGGGTGGTTTACTCAGTGCTACTGGTTGTTTGATGTACCTAATACCCCTGTCACACTACGATGTAACAGGCCAGCGAGTGGGCAACGTAAAAATCCCTTTTTTATGTTGAGATACGTCAAAATTCACGGTGTTTCAGGGCCAAATTCGATGTCAGTGCAACGTAGTGGATGTAGGCGAAACGTTGGTCCAACGTAGTTGTAATGTGTCTCAACGAGTTAGAATGTAAAAAAAAAAAATGGCCCAAAGTTAGGCTAATGAGCCTCCAACGTGCACGGCATTAGCCTAGCGAAACCCTAGCGATGGCTCAGCGTAGGACTCATGTAATTACGCCCGCCCTAATGTAGCTACGTGTGACTCTGGCATAATTTGTAACGTGAGTCGACGTCAGGCCCGCGAGTGAGCGCCGTCAGTCTAACGACAGTCCAGCATGCTCAGTGTACGGACACCAAGGCAAAACGTTCACACCACATTCACAGCACGTTCGCTTACGTTCAAAGAACATTGGAGCACGTTACATATGTTACGCACGGACCAGGCATTCGTCAACTATGTCGAATACGTCAAGACACATTAGACTTATGTTAGACTAACGTTAGACACACGTCAGAGACACATTAGACCTACATTGAGATACGTTAACACCACATTGTCAGCACGCGGGCTGCACATCCCTCCCGGCTCTCCGTCAGTCTACTGTAAGTCGACGTAGCTCAACGTAGACCGACGTAGCTCTAACGAATGTCTAACATATCTCAACATAAGCCTAACTTGAGCGCAATGTAAGCCCAATGTAACCCAACGTAATGGCCTTTATGTCGAGCTACGTCAAAGGTTTTGGGTATGTCCAAAACCTTGACGTGTGTCACCGTATCTCGACGTAACTCAACATATCTCGACGTAGGCTTAACGAACGAGTAACGTATCTTGATGTTATGGCCAAATTTGACGTCATAGTGTGACAGGGCCATAAGGCCCTGTCACACTACGACATATAGCCTTAGCGTATGCGAACGTATGTGATTTTGGGCCAACACGTCGATGTACGTCGAGAAACGTTATGGGTACATTAGGCGTATGCTGGTGTATGCTGTCATATGGCGTTGCACGCCAAGCCTCTGTAAAAATGTTGTGCATGTCAAAAAACTTAAACATATGACAACGTGTTGGGTATACGTTAGTATACATTAGGCATACACTTTCTATATGTTATACATACGTCATTAAATGCTAGACGTACGTCATACATATGTTGAAGTACGTTAGTCGTAAGTCGAGCCGCCGGAAATGTACAGTCCATGTATATAACGTATGAATAACGTACGTCTAAAGTATGTCTAAAGTATGTTTGGCATTTCTCCACCATGTCTTGACGTATTTAACGTATAAGGCGTACTTTGGCGATTAAATAATGTATATAACATTCACTGGCATTCTGCGATACACTCTCATACACTAGCAATACGTCGGACATACGTTGTGTATACGTCCAACTTCCCCCCCCCCCCTCCCAAAGGTTCGATGCTTCTCGACGTATAAAAGTGATTTCATCTGTTGGGCTTACGCTGACGAAATACGCGTCATAGTGTGACAGGACCATAACAGCATGTTTCATTCAAAATTATCCCCTGGGACATTCACTTTCTAAAGCATATTCATCTATGTAACTTAGATGCATATCTAGCTTGAAATGAACCTGAAATATTCCACATATCATTAAATAATTATATGAGTTATGACTGTAGTCTGATAGGTTTACTTGGAACATTATGAGGCGTACATCCATACATTTTCTGGTTCATTAAACATGTATGTCCTAGCAATATCGAAGGTCATACTAGGACGGGTGCCGACTTGCAACAGTGCACATCCATGATGACCTTATAATGTTGTTATACCGGAATACCATGCTCCTGGCAGCATGGCTCGATATCGCACCCAGTCAGATTATCGTAACAATATCCTAGTAATCCCGAATGCGAGACATGATAAGTCACAAGTATGAAAGGTTGTGGTTTAACTCGGCCGGGTGCTGATCCAGTAACTTCCAGCATGAATAATAAGTAGGTACCCTATCCACCCAGTCATTCCGTCTGGTCCTTTATATAGGGAACATGCCCTACTGTTTTTAATGGCTTAAAAAAAGTGTTTACAAGTGCCGATGTGATTATACATGCTTTTCCTGTCACGATGCCAATCACTTTTCTAGATGGACAACCATTGGTAATTGCGGTGATTGTAGTCTACACTATCACACTATTTTGGTCTACTTATTTCCGGGTTCAGCAGCTAACTGCCTAGGTTCACTACAAGGTCATGGTGCCGGCGGCCTGGTTTCCCAGTGGGGCAGCACTATAAAGTCGCCATGAGTGCGCACTGTCACAAGTCGGTACCCGTCCTGATATGACCTTAGATGTTGCTAGGACGTAAAACAACAACAAACAAACAAACTTTTTTAGTTTGTGTCGAGGTTTGACGGACATAGCGAAACAAGACTAAAGCTAGGATTCCTTACACGCGGTATGCGTTATGCGTATGCGAATGCGAATGCGGCAAAAAATCGAAACGCCTTGAAGTCAATGGGCTGCAACCCTTACACGCGGTATGCGAATGCGAATGCGAATGCGACAACTCGATCGGTCCCTGTAGCGATCGGTCCGGCATGCGGCATGCGACACGGGGGTGCGAATAGAAAAGCATCAGTCGCATTTGTCCATTGATATAAGGCTGGAGGAGGCGACTGATAATTACGGACAGCTGGGACAGGGTGGTGCGAATAGAAAAGCATCAGTCGCATTTGTCCATTGATATAAGGCTGGAGGAGGCGACTGATAGTCTTTAGCCCTGTATCTACACCAAGTGCAGTAGTGGTGGTGGTGGGGGTTCGGGTTGGTAAAAATGCTACCAGAGCCACAAAAATATGAATACTTATCTATAATTTGGTAATTATAAAGGTAGGAACCTCCATGTGCAGTACCAAGAGTTACATGGATATACATGCCATATTAGGCCATATACAGTGCAGTATGGAGTATACTTGTTTATTTTTATTTTTTAAATATAGCCAGTCATGTGCCGTCTGCCGCATGCCGCATACCGTGTAGAAGGAATCTTCCCATTCGCATACCGCATGCCACATGCCGCATGCTGCATGCCGCATACCGCGTAGAAGGAATCTCAGCTTTAAGCTAGCATTCCTAAAGCTAGGATTCCTTACACGTGGCATGCGGCATGCGGTATGCGAACAGTTTGGCTCCTTTCACCCACACCCACACACATAGTGTCAGGTTTCTCTAACACTGTTGTCTATGGGCATTCGCATTCGCATGCCGCACCGATCGCTACATGGACCGATTCAGTATTCGCATGCCGCATGCCGCATACCGCGTGTAAGGAATCACCCCCATTGACTTAGATGCTTTTTGATTTTTTGCCGCATTCGCATTCGCATACTGCACACCGCGTGTAAGGAATCCGAGCTTTACACACGGTATGCGGCATGCGAATGCGAATGCGAATGCAACAAAAAATGGAAAAGCATCTAAGTCAATGGGGGTGATTCCATGCATCCGAATGCGAATACGAATGCGGCAACTGATTCTGTCCATGTAGCCATCGGTGAGGCATGCGAATGCGAATGCTGCTGCGTTTGCCATAGAAAACAGTGGTAGAGAAACCTGACACATGTGTGGGTGTGGGTGTGGGTGAAAGGAATCAGCCCGTTCGCATGCCGCATACCGTGTGTAAGGAATGCTAGCTTTAGTGTTTTTCAGCGAAGATTAAAAGTTACATAGTTCCAGGATTTTGAATTTCTGTCATATTTCTTATTAGATAAATATATTATGTTGCTAATTATAATGTACTCTATTTTACTTTGAAGTAACTTTTTAAATAATAATAATAATTATTATTATATATACACATATATATGATAAAGTACTAACTTTGAAGATAAATTGCTAAATTACTTTTTGTGTACACTGAAATTCTGGACACCACAGGCTCCAACGCGAACAGTTTCTGTTAAATTTACTTAATAATCCTTTCTGTGCAGCGACTAATGTCAATCTACGCTGGATATGTAGGATCACATCTAGGTAAGTGCTTTGGTTTAGAAAAATGTGATGCTTTCATCGGACTGAAACTTTAAATGTTCATCAGGATTGGCATACCTGCTATCATTTCCATGTATTTAATTATGTTTTTATCTGGTGGCTTGTTCTGATTGCTGGTATATGTCAGCCGGTCGTTGTTGAGGATGGAGAGATTTGGTGACATAGCCACATGATAAACACATCATTAAAGGGACTTGATATTTAGTTCTGTGCCATCACAAAAGCAAGTAAATGACATAAAGTAAACACAGAAAGAGCTAATTGCTTTTGGAATATTTATATTTCTGAGAGGTATTATAACACAATTAGAAATACACTACAGATACATCAAAATCATCAAAAATACAAATCTTGGTGTTGGTTTTGTGCCATGTCAGCAGCAAAGGCCATATTCATGGCAAAAAGTGTTAACATTTTATTCTCTTGTATTATTATTATTATTATTATTATTGTTGAACCACCCCCTTTACACCGGAATGCAAATGCTCACAATTAATAATTAACAAAAGAAATTGGGGCAAAGGATGCTACTAAAATCCAATGTAAAATTCGATTGTATCATAGTTTCAAAATTTATAAGAGATTAATATTAAGTTCTTCTGTTCTCAGAAAGATTCAAATTTTGGTTGTATTGTGAAATTGTTGGCAAAATGCCATACAAAATACTCACAGTGTGGAACTTGAGGAGGAAGAACATAAGAACCCAGTGGTAGAAGATGTTTACCCCACTTGCTACCATGTACCATGGCCCGAAGCAGTCCCAGAAAACTGGGTTGTTATTGTACTGCATCAGACGTGCACCGTCTAGCAGTGTGGCACCCAGCCCGAAACCTAGAAACCAGAGGGACCAGTGTATAATAGGCGTACCTGCGTATTATGGGGGTGGAGCACACATTAAAACCCCAGCCACACTACGGCTTGCGACCACTTTGCGATCACTTTGGATCAAAGAACACACAAGTCACCAGCGACCTCCTTGCGATCAAAGTAACCTATGAAAATGGTCGCCGATGTTCAGGTGAACATTTTGGTCACAAGGAGGCTTTTAGTGCAGCAGCTGCAACCTCAGTGTGACTAAAATGGTCACAAGGATGTCGGCGACCACTGAGGACCACTTTGCGACCACTTGTGTCCTCGGCGACCGATCCTTTTATGTCGTCGCAAAGTGGTCACAAGCAGTAGTGTGACTGGGGTTAATTCAAACTACTTAGTCTGATGAAAGCATCAAATTATCAAAACCAAAACACTTACTTTGATTTTATCTTCCATATACAACTTAGACACCGGTGCACTTAACTAACTTTTGTTTTGCTGTGCACAAGATCTTTAAAAAAAAAGTGAAAGGTGAAGTAATCATTGGATTTCTGAAAACAGCTGGACTGCATAGGGTCTATGACTTTACTTTAGATTTTTCACTTATACAATTGTTACTCTTACATAGACAAATCATTTTAAAACATAAAAACTTAAATATCTTTAGCCTATTGCCTTTTATTTCTCTGTTGAGTGATATGGTCGAGATAAAAAATATTAAAAAAGAGAAAATCTCCCCATGAACAAATCATTATAAAACATAAAAACCCTTAAATATTTATGGCCTATTATCTTTTACTTCTCAGTTGAGTGATATAGTCAAGAGAAGAAAAAAGAGACAAAATCTCGCCATGACTATGGCCATAGGGGACGGCACGGCGTAAAACCCCCAAGTCACTCACTCACTCACTCACTCACTCACTCACTCACTCTGTTTGATCAACACACACTTAAAGCTGCATAGTCCGATGAAGCATCAAATTTTCAAAAACCAAACCAATTATCTGGAATTGATTCTACACATATAACTTAGATACTGATGCATGTATTAAGCATTTGTTGCCACACACAAGGGAATACTGAGGCAATGTAATAGAACCTGTTACTGCTAAAGCCTATAGTGTCAGAGTTTTGGCAAGCTTACCAAAACTAATTTGACATGTTTGCACTTCAAATATCTCAAAACATAACTGTTTAAAATAAACAAAACTTGAAGCTAAAGTAAGGTCGATTATAACGGTCAGGTTAATCTATTTATCTCAGAAAAAATTACAAAAACTCAACACCATCGAACTATGCAACTTTAACACATGCTTCCTTCTGTTTGACTGACACACTGGTCACACAGCTGTGCACTTTACTGACGCTGCCCACCTAGAAGTCCCACCCTGCAGAAGAAGCTGACGCCTTCCCCGTCCAAAGCCAGGGGCTTGACGTTTTTGAGATGGTATTTGAGCTCGTCTATGGTGAGTCTGTTGATGGTTGGGGTGAGGGAGCTGCTTGATGGCATCTCTGTCGCAGTGGCACGCGGCTGCATCTCAAACCCACTGAAATAACAATAATAATAATAATAATAATAACGCATAATCTATTATTACTGCTTCAATATGGAATATTTTATCATATGTGAGTGGCTTGGTTAAAGTGCATCAACAATACGAAAGGCAATACATTAATAAATAAATGCGTGAAACTATCTACCACCAACATCATCATCCATCATCTTGATTATCTCTATAGCAATTTATATCATATAGCATATCTCTGCGCATGCCTTTTAATTTTCTAACTTCTACTAAGTTCTAGTTTATTTTGGTGGCGATTGGTTGTTGGAGTTTAAGTCCTGGCAACATCTAAGGTCATATCAGGACGGGTTATTTTGATTTTATTCGTTACACTGTTCAATTGTTTACTTAGTTATTATTGCTAGTTTGATTGATGATAATTTAGTGCCTTGTCGTCAGCAAAGGCCCTATTAATGGCGAAATTAGTAGTTTGTAGAGATTCAATAGACACCACCAGTTAAGCTAGTGACATCTATTGGCAGAATCTGGAACCACTCTATTCGGGTACATTCCCCGAGTGTCTATGATTTCACATGCTATATCTCCGTAAAGAATGCCTGGAAAAATAATAAAATTCTCGATTATATTCAAATATTCATATTGCAACAGGATTCAAGCTCTTATCCTCGTAATATATATCTAAAAAAAGATAACTATATTGTATTTTTCTTCTGGAATTTCACCGTTGCTCTCTTCATGTATTACACCCCTGCAGTTAAGCTAGTGACATCTATCAGCAAAATCTGGAACCACTCTAGTCGGGTACTTTCCAGCTTAATATTGGGTGTAAAGTCAGCCATTTTTATGTTGAAATAAATCAAATAAAATACAAAAGCATGAGCTATTGAAAAATCCCACAGTACAATATTATGTCACCTGTTGCCAAGATATCGATAATTATTATGGGATTGCTGTGAATATGGGTTTATGACTTTGTATATTGATATACTATATACTCATGTATATTAATATTGTTACTGTGTTAATGGTGGGATAAGGCAAACTGACCAGAAATTAAATTTGACATTGTTAAAGCTAGGTGTAGTAGTCTGAACATGAGCTCTACTACCACGCGGTAGCAGCGGAGACTACGCCGTGCACCAGCGCAGTACCTACGAACTGCGCCAGGTGGCGGCATGGGTAGCCACCGGTCAGACCCCAACTGGGCTGACCTCTACTGCGTGTGGCTGACCCCCCCCCCCCCCCCCCCCCCCCCCCCCCACACACACACCTATAGAGTCGATGTGGGATCTGGCGAGTCAGGGGGCGGGTCAGACAACTCCTGACGCCGCGAAGAGCAGAGAGTTCAATAAACCAAGGGTGAAGCGTACACTGAATTGAATCTTGGTGTTCTTCCGTGTGTGACTGTGGGTCGGAGGGCCGTGGGCCACTACACTAGTTTTCTTGAGGGGGGGACTAGCCAGATATATTACTCTGTCACATATTTATTTGTTTGCATCTTTATATTGTAGAAGTTAAATAATAATAATAATAATGCGAAGAAGAACAAAAGCCATGAGTAATTTGATGCCATGACATCAAAAGATTCATGGCCGAATAATAATAGTAATGATATTAATAATAGTGTTTCTAAATAATATTAATATGAATAACATCAATAATATTAATATTGATAATATTAATACTATTAACAATAGTAATATTAACAATATTATCAATATTAACAATATTAATAATATTAACAATATTAATAATCGTCATAATAGTCATAATAGTAGTAATATTAATAATGAGGAGGAGCTGTTTCAAGGGGAATATGAAAGAAACCAATACTGGCTCGATTTAGAAGCAATTACTTGGCTCAAGTTGACCTCAGGGTTCCTCGAAGATAAAAGATTCACCCGGTACTTGTAGTACACGGGTGAAGACCAGCCTTATATAAAAACGGTCGAAAAATCAGGCTAATGAACTGAGTCTTTATGAGAGCCTAATTTGACAATCTAAGAAGCAACATTTATTCTTTGTAGATGTCTTCATATTTACCCGCTACCTGTGAGTTGAAAAATATAATAAAATAGCTACTTTAATATGATTTAAAATTGAAATCGATGGCGTTCTATGGCCGCCATCTTGGATTTTTGCATTCTCTCCCATTTCACCAAATCTGTGCCAATATATGTAGCCATTTGATCATGGAACCACAGTTTCTACTTCATGTTCCATACTAAAGCTATTTTCGCCCGTATTTAGACTACATTGTCATTCACCCCTGTACTGGAAGTACTGGGTGAATCTTTTATCTAGGTTCCTCGATGCTCACCCATTGTCGAAGCCGGCCTGGTGGTGTGTGAAGGGCGGTCTTACACTGGTGGCCCCCTCGCCTGCCTTCATCCCTCTCTTCATTCTGTGCAGCTTGCCGTACATGACGAATATAAACACGGCCCCCACACCGTGGGTCGTCAGGCTGAAGACCTGCACAAGTCAGCAAGAACGGCACACTGACCGCGTCAACTGGATCATCAGAACGAAGCGGCAAACACATAGAGAACCCCAACCCGCCTCCTATTTATAGTTCTAGTTAGTTGGTTGGTTGTTGGGGTTTTACATCCTGGCAACATCTAAGGTCATATCAGGATCGGTACCGACTTGTGACAGTGCGCACTTATAGTGGCTTTATAGTTCTTCCCCACTGGTAAACCAAGCCGCCAGCACCATGACTTGATATCTCACTCAGTCACATTATCCTGACACTGAGCAAACCAGTACTGGCCCTATGATATTAATGCTGAGCAGAAAGCTAGGGAGCGACAAAAATCAATTTTGTAAGTCATTGGTTTGACTCGACCGGGAATTGAACTCCCGATCTCCTGCACGGGAGGCCTGCGCTCTGCCGATTCGTCCACCGCGCCTAGTCAGTGTCAGATAGATGGTATGCCCTTAATGTCTGCATGGCCCCTAATAAGCATATGTAAGGTTAATATATTTGAGGTAGTTAGTCTTTTACCGATGATCGAGAACCCACCAATCTTACAAATGGACGAATTTCACATTCATGGTGGTGTAAGCTTGTTGGGTGGAGCGGGGCGGGGACAGTGTGGTGGTGGTGGTGGTGGTGGTGGTGGGGGACCACATCCATGGTAGCAAGTATAGATCTGCCATGTGTATATACTATATCATTTATATAATCCGATATATTTAATACAATATATATATATATGATTAAAGATATCGGATTATAAAAATTATATCAGACATATAGTAAAGTTCCTCCTGCTTGTAATACACCACACATTCTACGGTATTAATTAAGTAAAACGCCTTTCTCATTCAGTCAATGTATAGAGGGCTTATATGTACATATATATATATATATATGTATACACAACTCCTCACCCCTATGGTATATATATATATATATATATATATATATATATATATATATATATCCTCACCCCTACAGTACCTACATATACACAAATACATACAGTCGGCATGAGTAGTTTTACTTTATACATACATATATATATATATATATTATTTTTTTTATATATATATGAAGATTATTGACCTAACCATCTCCACACCCACCTACACAACAAAATCCTATTAAAAAAACCCAAAAGAGGCGAATAGTAACACCCAGTTTTCCTACCATTACTCACATGCGGGTGGATGGCGGCCGAAGGCCGAGTGTCGCGGTCAGGGCCGAGGAAGGCGGACAGGATGAACGTGGTGGACAGACAGATGAGGATGAGGGCGTATAGGGCCGCGAACGAACCGAAGTTCACAATCCTATGGGGCCAGCAAGTCAAATGTCACATTTAGGCGATTGGGATAAGACCCTTTTACTAGTACATTGTATGTTATAACAGCGTGACATAGCCTTTGGGCATGCAGAATAAACTACATAACCCTAACTACACCGCTCTCAACTCTAGAAATTAATATGATCTAAACTTCTTCATCAAGCCATCGGCCTTCAAATTTTCCTTTAGTTCTATCTTATGCTAAACCATTTGGTAAACAGGTAAATTCATATAGTTGTTCATTCCAACAAACCTTACAAATTTTTGGTTTGTTTCATAAATTGGTCAGTAACTGCCTGTGAGCAGCTCGACTGTGACTGGGCCATAATGAATGAATTATCAATGTATGGAAACAATACAGTTATTTTTACCTCCTGGGAAAAACTGTTTCCGTGGCCATCTGAGTTTGCCTTGCAACCTCTACTTGTTCTCTTCTGAGATTTAGCTGAGGGCATTTGCTCCAGCTTCATGAGCCACTTTTCTAGCCCAGCAGAGCCGGAATCTGGCCTGCTTTCCTCCCCTAACACTGTGTGTACCAGGGAGGCTTAAACCCTCACCCCCGGTGACGAGTAATTATCATCAGAAATGGGAGCCTCGGTCTTACTGCCCTTCATAGGCAACTAACCCTTAAATCCAAGATCTGTAACGATCAATGAAATTTAGAGTGCTCAACCAACTATTTGTTTGTTGTTTTCGTCCTAGAAAATCTATAATCATATCCAGACAGGTACCGTTTGTAACAGTACATACTCATAGCTAATAATGGCCAAAGTACCTCTCAGGCCAGACACCCTGTAACCATCAACTGAAAGTTTGAGTGTGGCCAACCAACTAATTGTTTTTATTTACATCCTAGAACATTTAAGCGTTGTGTTTGGCGGCGATGAGAGCCTTGCTGAGGGGCCGCTGGGGCCCGAGTGGGCGGTGGTTGCCGGGGTGGTCGGTGGTGCCAGGGTGATGGCCAGGGCGGGGGTCGGGGGAGGAGGTGCGGCGGGGGCGGGCAAGGGGGGCGGCAAAGTTGCGGGCGGTGGGTGGGGGGTCGTGGGGCGGGTCGGTGGTGGGGTCGGTGGGGTCGGGTTGGCAGAGGAAGGCGGTATCGCCTGGGGCGAGGTGGAGCCGGGCGGCGATGGGAGCCTTACTGAGGGGGCGCTGGGGCCCGAGGCGGGGGTGGTTGCCGGAGGGAGCGGCGGCACCGAGGCGGCGGGCAGGCCGCGCCTCGGGCGGGTGGCCGGTGGTGCCCGGATGGCTGGTAGCAGTGTGGTGGGCGGCTTTGGTGGGTTTTGTGGGCCGGTCTGGGGCCTCCGTGCCGGGCTGGAGGTGCCGGCTCCCTAAAAATCCGGCGAGGCGGGAGCCCCTGCCCGGGCGCGCTTTGCTAGGCAGGCGTCCTCGCTATGCCTAGTGAGGACCTTTCGCACATTGGCGCAGTATGCGCATGCGTGGAGCAGCTTGGAGGCTCCCTGGCCGTGGACCTCCCCCGGGCCTGCGTGGGTGCAGGAGTTGGGGTCCCGGTTCCATGCGTAGCACAGTGTGCCGTGGGTCTCCTTATTGTAGGCCACGTGTGTGTCGGTGTGGGCGCGGGACTGGGCGAGGGGCATTGCAGGGTCGGCGGAGCGGAGTTGGGCTGAGGTGGACTGGGGGGGGCATGGTGAGGGACTCCAGTCTCAGTAGGTTTATTGCCACAGGGTCGTGCCAACCGTGGGGGAGGGTACCGTCCGCGATCGCGGTAAAGACCGCCTCCGAGTAGTGGCGGACGGTCGTCCAGGGATACACTAGGTTGTCACGACAGATAGCAAGGATGTGGTGGGGGAGGCCTTGGGCGGAGTGGGCGGGGAAGTCCGGGTGGTCGATGAGGGTTAGGAGGGCGAGGGAGTACTCATCCTTGGTCGCCTCCCCCCTCTTGACCGGTTTCTTCTCGGCACCCCGCCTCACCAGATCGGATGGAAAAATGTAATTTGTAGGAATACCTTGGCGTTTGGTTGACTGTCGCGCCTCGGCGGATGCCAGGATTTCCCTGACGGCGTCGGCCGTGGATGCGGGGTTGTGCCGGGTCTCCTCCTCGGGGTAGGCCGGCGACGTGACGGGCTGTACTTGGGGCAGGAGGTGGCGGTACCTCCCGTACTCCGGGTGTGTTGCTCCGGGGAGGGCCGCCTGCGGCGGCGGCGGCGGACGGGCCGCGGCGGTGGCGGGTGCCCGAGGCGCTGGGACGGTCGACGGGGGCGCCTCGGGCCGGGCCCCGTTGGCGCTGATGTTGTCGATCCGGGCGTGCAGGCCGGCCGTGGCCTGCCGGTGCTCGGCGTTGGCCTGCCGATGCTCCTCGTTGGCCTGACGGTGCTCCAGCTGCATCCGCTGGATAGCCTCCAAGACTGAGGATATCTCGGTGCCCGAGGAACGGTCCGAGGGTGCCGGCGGGGAGACCGAGGCGGAGGCGGGCGACTCGTCCCTCCCGGGCGTGGTAGATGGCCCCGGGGTCCGTGGGGCGGCCCGGGATCCTTTTCGTCCTCGTCCCTTCCCTTGAGGCATTGTCGATGCTGGGTAGGTCAGCGGTCCGAGGTGTAAGTCCAAATAGGAAAATGAAGAACAGCGGAAGACGGCAGGAAGGTGAGTGCCTGAGGAGAGCGGCGGGCGGCCTTATAAGGGAAAAGGGAGGGGCGACAGGCGGTGAGGTGCGAATGCTGACGGCCACCCTCACCCCCGGTGATGAGTGATAGTCACAATCGACGTATCCAAGCAACGCTTTACAGCAGGGAACCCTGCCTCGCAAAATGCGCGCCCGCGCAAAATGCGCGCCTGCGCAAAATGAGGTCGAGCAGTCTCGCCCACTTCACATGTGTATGAAAGTAGGTATGTACCATATTGTCGCGGGTTAATGCCCAACCCCCACTTGGCCAATATTTTGTAAACGCCCACCCCTTGAATGCCCATGTGTGGGTAAATGCCCACCCCCCACTTCAGTGATTTGCCAATTTAAACTCCCAGGGCATTAACCCGCAAGAATACGGTATGTATGTATGTATGTATGTATGTATGTATGTATGTATGTATGTATGTACATATGCATGTGTGTGTGTATAAGAGCGAGCATGTATATACATATGTGGGCATGTATGTATCTGCATGTGAGTGTGTAGACATGTGGTAATATATCTAGAAAATGCGTAGAAAGTATGTGTGCGCATGTGCGTATACATGTACATACCATCGTTTTTAATTCCTTTTATACATTTTATGTGCTGTATAAAGATTATACGAATAGAAATATTATGGAAGGTTATTAATAATACTGTATTCCAACCAATGATGCGTTAAACTAGACCCCCCCCCCCTCCTAGCTTGCTGCTGTACTGCTCTACGGTGGCGCCCCCAGTGGAAGTTTCCCCTACTGCTCTAAAATAATGTCTGGGGGTCATTCTGGGCGTAATCGATTAATCAACTCGGGTCACCCGAGCCACTTTTTGGCATATGCGCACATCCTACAGACTCGTGTCGAATAATCGAATACACTTCTCCACGCTCGGGGGTGGAAAAAATGGTGGCTTAATCAAAAACCTTTTTTTATTATTTACTAACCGATATAGCTACAGCAAAATAGGATTTAAAGTATTTTATGATTGCATACTTTAGTTATATTTCCATTTCATTAATCTGTGTTATTACCAACAAAAAACATGTAGGACTGGTACCGGTAGATATTCCATCCTGTAGGACGGTACCAGCACAAATGTGACATCATCGTTCCTAGCAAACCCTAGCCAAGAGGTGGGTTACTGGGGTCGGGTCGTTTTGCACACAACACTTTTTTTTTACAACTCCACTCGCGGTGTTCGATTTGAAATTCTAGCAACTTGGGTGACCCGAATCGCCCAGGTCGTGTTAATCGATTACGCCCTCCATGAAACTGGGCGCCACATATTTGGTTTCCACATTGCGATGGTGATAATTATCTTCTGTTTTTGGTAGCATGGGGGTTAAAAATTGATACTTGTCGCTTCCTAACCAGGCGCTCAGCATTATTAGGATAGGGCAAGGAGCAGTGGAATGAGGAAGAATTGTCCAGGATTGAAATTTCCCCTGTTTAAACAACTAATGTAGCAACAAAAAAACATCAGATAATTATTGCTGGCTCTGTGTGCTAAGTATGTTAGCAATACTACATGCATTTAATCTATCCCACAAAATGTATCAGAAGTATGCTTGTAGGATTTTGTGCTAAGTGAAAATTGATTGATTACAGTTAAGCAAGCAAAATTATGTTTTACAAGAAAGAGGTTTGAAAAAAAAGTTTGTGTAAATTTTCACAAGATCATACAAACATACTGTTTCATAGGATAGATTAAGTAATATAATATTGCTAACATACTTAATACACAGTGGCAACAGTAATTATTTTACTTGCTACTTAAATAAAAAAATCAATTATGGCCATCGTAACATGGACACAAAATATGTGGTACCAAGTTTCAGAGAACGATCCATATTGAAATAACAAATATCGCGGATTTCCCAAAAAAAATCTGCATAATTGCTGAGATCTTTAATCCCTGATTGCTATTTGTGTCCCCCAGGTGTCATGGCTGAACGACTACCACCAGAAGTGTCTAGACCTTGTCGGACCAATTCTGTTGGAGCAGGACAGAAGGGCTGCCTACGACTGGCTAGTGAAGGAGACGAAAGCCTTAGGATAGACCAGGCCTGGCCAAGTGGCGGTGTGGTGAAATGGGGATGGTGGGAGCAGGGAATAGCATAGAAAATAGCGCCTCTCCTTATGTGGGGTCATAAAGAATTAACCCGGCTTAAAGTTGCATGGTCCGATGATTTTGAGTTTGGCGGTTTTTTAAATAACCAGACGCGACAGCCGAATGAGTTGAGTGTCCGCCTCCTGTTCTGGTGGGCGGTGGGATTCAAACTGGCCGAGTCAAGCTAATGATTTAAACATTTATACTTGTCGCTACCTAGCCTGGGGCTCGGCATTATTAGGATAGGACAAGGAGCAGTGGAATGAGGAAGACCAATTGTCCGTGATTGAAATTTCCCCTGCTTAATCAACTAATGTACCCACAAAAAACATGTTAGGTTGATAGTTATAATCTACATTACTTTTGTTTGAAGTCCCTTTCATTTTAAATGAACAACTTTTGAGATATTTGAAGTGCAAACATGGAAAATTAGCTTTGCCAAGCATGCCATAGGCTTCTGCAGTAAACGGTTTTTATTAGATTGACTCAGTGTGCCCTTCTATGTGGCAACAAATGCTTAGTAAGTGCGTTAGTATCTAAGTTAGATATGTAGAATATAATCGATAGTTGTTGTGATTTTGACAAGTTTATGCTTTCATTGGACTATGCAACTTTAATTTTAATAGTTCCTGACGCATTGCTTGTTGTAAGCTCGTAGATAGATGTCATCTTTTAAAAAAAAACTTATATTTTATTTTTTAATGGAACAAACACAATATTGGAATACAAGGCAGCATTTTTAATGTGATTAAATATGATATGTTTACACCGGTTTGATTATTACTCCTTTTGTCTTCAAGGCAGATATGATATTTGATCAAATCTTGAATTGTACATTTTAAAATATTTTTTGTTAGAGTACAACAGCTTTTTATATTTGATCAAATCTTAAATTGTACATTTTAATTTCTTTTGTTCAAGTGCAACAGCATTTTATATTTTATAACAAAAATCTAGTATAACGGATTCTATATTTGACCAGTTCTTAAATTGTATGTCTTAATATTGTTGTTAGAGCGCAACACGTTGACTGCATATTGATATAATCATGAATTGGTGGGGGGGGGGGGGTCATGCTTCTAAACCGTACCCTTGAGATAATGGATCGACTATTTCACACACTCGTACACAGACAGACATACAAGAAATAACGATAAGGTAATAAGAACGTTTAAGGTTATTTATTTATAGAAATTAATCAAATTTAATCTTGGCTGGCAACGGGGGCGCAGCGATTTGAGGGCCAGGCACGAAGACCCAGACGCCCTGAGCAGTTCAGTTCAGTTCAAGCATGTAGTGAGCAGCTCGTGATATGGTCGAGCAGATGATGACAGCAGTGCAGCGCTCAAACCCCTGTAAAGTGGGTGGGTGAAGTGACGGTATTAGGCGTAGGCGATCCACGAGGAAAACTAAAAATAGAACACAGCCTCGTGTGCAAATTACCCATGTTAGCCTGCAGCCAACATGTTTAATTCACACACTCGTACACAGACAGACATACAAGAAATAACGATAAGGTAATAAGAACGTTTAAGGTTATTTTTTTATAAAAATTAATAAAATTTAATCTTGGCTGTCAACGGGGGCGCAGCGATTTGAGGGCCAGGCACGAAGACCCAGACGCCCTTAGCAGTTCAGTTCAGTTCAAGCATGTAGTGAGCAGCTCGTGATATGCTCGAGCAGATGCTGACAGCAGTGCAGCGCTCAAACCAAAAGAGGAATGAGCGCTGTGGGGGCATCACATATCAAGGGACAAGTTAAATAGGTCTTTACAATATTCGATCTCCAGGTACCAGCTTGCATTATACCGGTCAATGGCAAACCCGTCAGTTCACAGGCTTGAGCGGCACCTCGCCGCAGACTATGGAGGGTAAAGCACTTCTCAGCACCCACAGCAGCGTTCGCGGCGAGTCGGAAGGCACGCAGGAGAATCCTATTAGTTAGAGGCTCTCCCGACTGCAGCATTAGAGCAGGCGCTTCTGGGGTCAGGTGAGTGGAAGCAGCGTACCGCCTCCAGGCTTTGACAGGGCAGCAGTGAGAGTTAGGTATAGCAGGGAGGTGAAAGAGGAGGGGAGAGGAAGTAGGGCGAGTTTTGGAGGACCACATGGTGATTACGAGCTTATTCTCAAGAATGACCACGCCCTTCGCCTTCAGGACATGAGGGCCTATAATTGCAGATGAGGAGGACACTAAATTACTTTGCCCCATTAGTGTCAGAAATGCAAGCAAGAGGGCTACTACTATAACATGGGGAGACGGATTAATAACGGTCAGATAATTAATAACTAGTCGAAACTCCGCTGGAGTTATCGGGGGAGCTCTAATCACCACATGTCGAGAGGATTTCAGGATTGCATGCTTCATTACCATGATCTCGTTAGCTTGAAATTGGGGATGTGACCCAAGGCTTCCACTTACCCAGATTTTGACAGAGGAAAAATAGTTGAGAACTGCTCCCGGAGACTTGAGAGACTTAGAGAGGAACAGCAAGAAAGAAAGTAGATCATATACAGTAGGCTTAAGAGGAGAGACATGATTAATACTACAGAACGAGAAATATCTTGTTAAGTGGGCTGCCTTATTCTGCCATGTTCGAACCGCCAAACCAGATGTGAAGAGACTGATGAGCTCAGCGTGGTGCATCACTGTGTAGTCTGGAAGATAGAGGCAAAAAATAATACTATCTTCCAGGGCATACAAGATACATATCATACAATGAAATCTAGTACATTCAATGCTAAAGAGGGGGGACACCCTAGCTAAGTTACTCTCAGTACACAACCTTTGTGCCCTCAATTTCATAGTGAGGGTAGCATCGCACTCAATCAGGAACTCCTGACTAGGAGTTGAGGGAAGCAAGTGGAGCGCATTATACGATGCAGCGAACTTCTCGAACCACTCCAGATCATCTAGTATATCTTTCGAGAACACATGTTGCCCCATAAATGGGGTATTCCTCAACGCCTCCATTATTCTATTCGTAAATCTGATCGAAGGCTTAATACACCTGGACAAATGCTGCAACTTGCCCGTTAAGCTCTGAAGCTGCTTCCTTGATGCTTTCACTTTCTCTTTCCATGCTAGGCATTCTTTCAAAACCTCGGCCAACTTATCATCCGGCAATGACACTGTCATAGTCGGCGCATCAATCTGGAACCCCAACCATACTAGAGAAGTAACAGGAGGTGAGCACTTTTCCAAGGCTAACCCCAAGCCGAGGATATCAGTTAACTCAAGAAATCTCGTATATGCGGCGACGGCCCTATCATATGTCGGCTCTAAACCCACAAAGTCGTCGAGATAACACAACGCGAAAAACCCTTCCTTCCTTAGCAACCACACCACCGCCGTAGTAGTGCGAGCACAGGCGAGAGCCAAGGTTCTGCACCCAAAAGGAGGAGCGATATCTAGATATTGCTGACTATTCAAGGAAATCCCTAGTAGCGGGACAGAGAGAGGGCAGACTCAACTGGCGGTACGCCCTAGACAAATCCGCGGCCCAAAGCCAAGCCGAGGCACCGAGCAAAGACAAACTATCTGTCAAAGTCGACACGGACGGCAAAGAGAAATTAAAGGTAAGACCTTGATAGAAGCCCTTAATAATACCGGCGTTAACGCTACGCCCTGGTGGAAAGCTCAAGTCGACTATTACTCTCTTATTGACCGAATTCTTTTTGGGCCTGGTCATCATGGGACTAACCTGGCACCATGGCATGAAAGGAGTGACATCAAACGGACCTAACAGAGCTTTCATTGACAATTCTTTAGTGATAAAGGAATTAATATGAACGTCACTATCCGCCCCTACAGTATGATTAACATAAGTTGGCACCGGAATCTGAGAGGAGTAGTCCAGTGGCCACCCAAATTCGAGGTGGTCTACTAACAAGGTATCTGGGTAGTCTAACAGAGCCTGCCACGCCGGAATCTTCAACCCTGACGGGACTGGGATACGCGCAGATAAGTAGTTCGGAAGTGCTGTAACGCGCACTGCCATGTAAATCTCACAATAGTCCTTCGCTAAGGACCACAATGCAGGTGAAGTTACCAGCCAGAATTTAGCCAACTTAGCACTAAATAGAATAGGTGAGGGAGGAGGAGTGAAAGTAGAGATAACATCAAGGGAAACAGGTTCAGTATTAAACCAATCAAAGACGACATCTGGCAGTGAGAGATCAGTATCAGAGGAAAGAAGCGGTGGAGAGCCCAAGGCCGGAGGTGATGGCAAAGGTGATCGCACGTGGTCAGTAGTACAGGACGGGCCAGCATTGGCTGGAGGGGTGGGTGAGTGAGGGGGGCGGGTGGGAGCCAGTGCCGGTGGGCAGAGGCGGCCGCACGTGGTCCGAGGCAGAGAACGGGCTGTGATTGGCTGGAGGAAAAGGCGAGCAAGGTGGGAGGGTGGGAGGGCCCGGCGCAACTAGGTCACCCAAGATGGCGTCGTGCACAGATTGAGGCACCACGTGCTCGCCCTGCGCTGCTGGGTCGGGGTGGGCAACGGGGCAGGGAAAAGAATGGATGGGAGGGGAATGAACACTTACTGCCCCAGAAGCCTGCTCGGAGAGCTTCTTGTCTGCGTACTTGCGCTTTTTCATGCAATCTTGCTCACGATGCGGCAGGCTCCTTTTGAACCTGTAGGCACAGTACGCACACACATGAACGAATCTCTCCGGCAGAACACCATGGGAGACCTGAAAGCCGCAATCCTTCCCCCAGTTCCACTGATAGCAGGCTTTCCCATCCACCTCCTTATTATAATCTTCGCGAGCATTGAGAGGGGCCTGAGCAGAGGAGGGTGCGACAACAGCATGGGGCGGCGCCGAGCGTTCAGCAGGCTGAATGTAGACGGGGCGGGGCGGCGGCTGACGCGACGCATCAGTGCAGAGCTCCCTCTGCACGTCCTTGATAGCCACGTGGTCAGCCCACGCTTCTGGGAGGCGGCCATCTGCGACCATCTGAAATACACTCTCGGACCACCTCCTACAGGTGGCCCATTCCCAAGTGATTGCCATATGCGCGACCTCCTCCTCGTGTTGAAGAAAGGGGCCCCACCATTCCTCCTGGAATGCCGGGTGCACTGCAATCCTACGAAGTGCGACAAAGTACTCTGCCCAAGTAGCCTCCCCAATCCCAACTTTCTTGCAGGCATCCCCACGAAATATGAAATTATGTGGGAAGAAAGATGTACCTTTTGGCCGTTGCAGAGCAGGAACGGCCTCTACAAATGCGGCTGCAGCCGGCGGTAGGACCCTCACTGGCCTAGGTGGGGGCGGAGTAGGCATAGGCACCATAGGAGCCGGGCGGGGCGGCAGTCTAGCCCGCGGTGTGATAGGCACCCCCAGCGCAGGGCAGGGGGTGAGCACTGGTGGCGGTGAGCGAACCACAGGTGAGACGGCGGGTGGGAGGGGTGTCGTGGCGGGGACTGTCCACGTGGGCCGCACTGGAGTAGCAGGTTGAGGCGGCAGACAGACAACTGGTGACTGCGCCGGCATACCTCTAAATGGAAGTGCTGCTACCCGTTCCAGAGCAGCTATACGTTCGGTGACATCCGAATATCTCTGCGTTTCTCTACTAAGTCGCCTAATCACATCCTGGTCGGACTCCTGATCCGAGGCGGCAGACGTGGAGGGAACCGGCTGTCCTAGCCACAGCGGCGTAGACATGTTCGAGCCAGGCGAACTATGTTCCAGAATAGGCTCACACGACGACCTTACTGCCCTACTCGGGTGACTACGTGGCAAAATCTGTGAAAGAGGCGGCCTACCTCTACGCTTAGACACAGGCGGCATGAGTACACTGTAGTAGCACACGTGGTTGACAGGCAGGAGCAGCAAGTGATCGGACTGGTGAGTAGAGCAGCGAGGGGTGAAGTGACGGTATTAGGCATAGGCGATCCACGAGGAAAACTAAAAATAGAACACAGCCTCATGTGCAAATTACCCATGTTAGCCTGCAGCCAACATGTTTAACTTGCCGTGAGTTATTTAAGTGGTAAGTACACATAAATAGTAAGTACACATAAAAGGGTGTAAAGCTTAAATAAAGATCACTAAAGAAATGTCTACGTCTCTTGTTTTTGATATTGCTAAAGAAAAAAATATATATATATTCATTTTTTGTCATGTGCACACTACTACTGAAATATTTGGTCGTAATGCTTGCATTGCCATTGATTCGCTGCGGGAGAAGACCCCCCCCCCATTTTCGCGGTCACCTGCTCGCCCCCCGACCAATATATTAGGTTAATACATCTTATTTGATGTGACTTTAATTATAAACGACTAACTTTAAGTTAACTTGGCAGGCATGTACAAATTCACATTATGTTTCGGCTGAAATAATTTCTAATAAACTGACTCAGCATTTCCTGTTATGCAGCAACAAATGTTTAATAAGGGCCCCAGAATCTAATTTAGATATGTACAATCAAAATTTAATGGGTTTTCTTTCTTTTTAAGTATGCTTTCATCGGACTATACAGCTTTAATTAAATCGATGCAGGCCTACGTGCGTCCTTGCTGCTGCGAGTGTTTTCTAAATTAAAATATAGCGATGACAATTCATGATCTCCCATCGTGAAGGCCTTCAGCCCATTCTCTTTCACCTTGTCTCTGATAGCTTTGTCATATCCCCGATACGCCTGATCAGTATACGTCGACGTAGAGGCATGCATACACATGTAAGCAACATGGCCGATGTAGCGTACGAGATCGTCGTATTCAAAACCGACCCGTTTACGCGCTTCATGCCCCATATTAGGGCAGTGTATACCAGCTCCATTACACTAAGTTTTTTTAATCGCTTCTCATTCATTGTGTATTTGTTCAACGCAAACTTACTGCGCTTGCGCCTTCTCCTTCTCCTCCGTCCGGAATCACTGTCAGATGCCGAGCCCTCATCCGAGCTACTGTCTGTAGGTGAGTCGTCCGGGTCATTAGTCGCACCCGGCTTTTTCCTTCCGGATGATTTATTTTTCGTTGCACGAATCAGTGTCACCGTCTCCTCCTCCGGAGAACCTGCATCCAGGACTGCCCGTAGCTCCTTCTTGCGACGTTTGCATGCCCTTGCCGCCACCAACCGTCGCAGCTCCCTCTCCTCGTCATCCTCCTCGTAATCTTCTACCACGAGTCGCGGCCCCTCGCCGGAGCGCCGTGACGAAACACCCGGGGCCGACAATTTCTCGGCCGCATCCCCGGTATTCTCCTCGCCCGACGAGCCGGCCTCCGCTTTTATCGATCGCTTGCTGAGCCTCGTCCGCTTGCATTTACCGCCCCGGGGAGGCTCGTGTTCCTCCCCACACGTTGCACATATGTCTACCGGCATTTTGTCGGACACATGCAGGTACGTCAGCCACAAGCTAGAAATCGGATTCAAATGGGCAGAACACAGGACTTGCCGTTGGGGGAGGGCGGCCGCGCATGCGCCTGCCTCCTTAGTGAGTAGACTTGCCCCCGCCCCCCCCGCAGGAGCTGGAGGGACGGAACGCCTGATGGGGGAGGCTAGACTTGCCACCGGCCTCCCCGTGAGCGTGGGGGTAGGAGGTTCGAATCCCCCCCCGCCAGACACATAGAAAGGAAGGTTCCATCACAATAATATTTGTATAAGGTTTTATACCACACATAATAACACACAGGATCTTTGTTCTTTCTCTCTCGTGCTTTTGAGAGAAATACATGATATGCCTCGGACTATCACTTCTATTTGTGATTGCAATCTTTTAAAGAAATGCAAAAAATGCCTGCTTTGGCTCTTTGAAATGCAATGACCTGCACTGGGAGATATGGCGTTAAGATTAACAACAGCTGTGACCCGATTACAGTTGCGTAGTCTGCTGGTTTTTAATTTGTTTGTTTTTCTGAGATAAATATAAAAAATCGATCATTAGTATCTACTTTACATTAGTTCAAAGTTATTTTTATTTTAAATGGTAAACGTTTGAGATATTTTGAGTGCAAACATGGAAAATTAGTTTTGGCAAACTCTGACACCATAGACTTCTGCAGTAACAGGTTCTGTTAAATTGACTCAGTATTGCCTTCTACGCAGAAACAAATGCTTAATAAGTGCACCAGTATCTAAGTTAGATATGTAGAATCAAATCTAGATAATTTGTTTGGTTTTGAAAATTTGATATTTCATTGGACTATGCAGCTTTAACAACAGCTGACATTGTGTTGATATACGCAACACCAACTAAATTCATATTTGTTGTACAGAGTACAGATACGTATTACTAGTTTGGTGGTCCTTCAGGAAGGACTGAAGATCTGACTCAGCATGCCAGATCGCAGCTTCAGCTTACATAATGGGAAGGTTGTGAATACGCATACACTCAGGAAGGACTGAAGCTGTGACCCCCGCATGCCAGATCGCAGCTTCAGCTTACATAATGGGAAGGTTGTGAATACGCATACACTCAGGAAGGACTGATGGTGTGACCCCGGCATGCCAGATCGCAGCTTCAGCTTACATAATGGGAAGGTTATGAATAGGCATACACTCAGGAAGGACTGAAGATGTGACCCCCGCATGCCAGATCACAGGTTCAGCTTCAGCTTACATAATGGGAAGGTTGTGAATACGCATACACTCAGAAAGAACTGAAGCTGTCACCCCGTACGCCAAGTCGCAGCTCCAGCTTACATAATGCAGGGATGAACGTGGTCTCCGGGAAGAACAGCGGAAATGCGGAGGGCGACACAGGCCGGGGAAGGCGGCGGAAAGGGCCGGCTGCCCTCTTCAACGCGTTGAGCCGAGCTGTCACTTCATCCAACTTCTTATTTTCGTTCCTGAGTCTCCTAATGGTCTCTCGGTTATTTTCTTGATCTGACGAGGACGTTGACGCGCCGGCTGCTCGGGCCTGAGAGGTGTTGACACGTCCGGGGTAGGAGAGACAGGATGCAGGAAATGGTCGCACGAGGAGTGGGCTGCTCGTGCGGGTTGCAGCCTAGGTTGTAGTGTCAGGAGGGGCGGTTGGCCCCTGCACTCCTTGACCGGTGTGGCAGTTTCAGCCGGGCGCGTACTGTCAAACTCAAGGCATTGTCAATGGTCGTGAGTCACTAACCTTATAAATTTAATATAATGTTTTTGGTAAAGATGTTTTCTATATGTGTACCAAGCGATTTGTTTCTAGGTGGTGTGGTTTTAGAGATATTTCACTTTTCCTGGATTTTCTGTATGAAGATTGCTCACCACCATTGACAATGCCTTGAGTTTGACGGTACGTGCAGTGCAAAACATTAGTTTTATTCAAAATTAATAGAAATCAAGAACCCTAACCTTAGAAATTTAATATGATATTTTTGGTAAAGAAGTTTTCTATATGCGTACCAAGCGAGTTGTTAATAGGTGGTGTGGTTTTAGAGATATTTCACTTTTTCTGTATTTTCTATATGAAGATTGCTCGACCATTGACAGTGCCTTGAGTTTGAGTATGCGCACGGCTGAAACTGGTGCATGGTTTCTTTTGGGGGGGGATTTTCTTTAATGAATTTATTTAACTGGCCCATAAAATGACAGCCTGTATTCAGTTCTCAAAGAACTCTATACCATTTAAAAGAGGACAAATGACTATATAATATAATCTGGAAATACCGGCATCGAAAGTCCGTGTTTGTTTGTTCATTTAAAAAAAGAAATAATTAATGCATTTATTTACCCTGTCCATAACATTTTAGGCTATGATCAGTTAAAAAAAAACTCTATTCCATTAAAAAGAGGAGAAATCGCTCTTTAAAATTAATATGATCTGGAAATACCGTCCTCGGAAAGTCCGTTTTTTTTTTATTTGCATAAAAGATAAATGTATTTTCATTGTACAAATTACACAAAATAGCATTTTTGAGGCATCGTATTTTCTTTAACCCTTTTTTGTTTGGCTAGAAAACAATTTCATTTGCTAAGTATGTTGTAGACACTCAACCAAATATGAGTGCTGTATTATCAAGTTTTTAATGTTATGAGTGTTGAAAGATAGCAATTTGAATTATATATTTTGTTCCAATCCGCCATTTCTCATTTTCAAATAAAGTTAGAGCCTTGAAATTTTGCACGTGATTTTACTTTGATACAAAGTGAATTTCCTACAAGTTTCATGTCATAGGTTTATTTTTGAAAAATGAGTGGGTATACCTACTTAGTAACAAGATGAATGGATAAACACATGTTTACAAATGTTCAAACTGACGACTACCACGTTCCAAACACAGCGAATAACGCGGACCAATGGATTCAACAGCATTACGAATCATTTCATTTGGAACTACTATAAACGTGAATGAATGTAACATAATATGGCCGAAAGACCAGTGCCTCGGCGCTAAAGAAAATACCTTTATTCGCTGAATAAACTGATCATTTACAACAACAACAGAAAATTGCAAGACATCTTTTAATTTCCTAAATGTGAGTACATTTTTGGGGACACCGGTATATCATTTTATTATTATTATTATTATTATTATTATTGACCGTGTATATCTCTATCTCCTACATGTATAACTGTGCCACCCAATATGATGTATGATTAAAGAAATTTAAATTGCGTAAATTACTCATATGTCACATAGCTGGACAACCAGTTACCTCCAGCACTGAACAAATCAAATTAGTTTGATGAACATAATTACATTTACTAAACAACAAAAGATTCCTTTAAGGAAAATTATCCACAACTATATATGGCACCAATGTAATAGTTTTGTTAGCGAATTGGACGCTATCAATAAAATCAACAGTAAAATCGCCTACGAATCGGATGAACAGAAATCTGATTTCGTCACGAAGGATATTATTGCTTCTAACTATATTGCAATTAGTTTTGATACCTCAACAATAAAAGTGCATGTTCTGATCAGGGATGATGGTGGTTTCAGGCACACACAAAATAGCGGAAATAAAGCCGTGATTATTTTCCCGATGGTCAATTTCCGTCCTAGAGTCTAGTTATCGTACTCCCATCACATAGCAGAAATTCCCACAGGCTGTGAAAAAAAGCGGAAATCTGCTTAAAAACCGGAAAATATCATCCCTGCTGATAATAAACTGTTTCACAAAGCAAAGATTAACTAACTTGTGAGGAAACTAAACGCGTACAAAATGTTAAAGTCGCCGGCTATACCTCACCCAGATACAAACGAATCCAGCATCAAAAGCTCTCCAAACATACCTTTGCTTAGTTTGTTCAGTTCATGCCACTGAACATGTGGGAGGAGAGTGGAGTTCTGTGATGTATGAATGACATCATAGGTGGGATTCCCTCATCACATGACCTAGAGGGGTTCCCCCACACACAGGGGAAGCCATGGCAACCACAAAGATGACAGCCACAGAAAGCTCTCAATTCAACTTTTAAAGTTGATTTATCTACATGATTTAATCAATTATTCACACAAAAAGTAGCTGGTTATGATAAATAAACATTTGAACTTTATATTTATCATTTTAGATTGCAATTTCTAAAAAAAATAATTCTGTATATGGTTGTCTAAAAGTGTAGTGCTGCTGGACTAAATACAACACAACAGAAGCAAGCAATCTCAGGACTCTCCCCCTACATATGTAGTTGCATAAACTGAAAACCAGCAAATGTATGCTTGGAGACCATTTGTCGGAGTACGGGTAGTGTCTCAGCGACCTATATCTGGTCCCTTTAAGCGGATGATTACATAGCATTGAGGGTACAAAAAAGTGATGTATAAAGTTATCTAGAAAGCAAAGTATTAAATAACAAACAATTGTAATATTAGGTACGAGTGCTTTCAGGGTGATTTTTCCATAAATGTTTACACGCTCATAACTATTTCTGAATTTATTTGATCTTGGTGACTTTACATGTTGGTTGTTGGAGTTTTACTTGTGACCGTGCGCACTCATGGCGACTTTATAGTACTGCCCCACTGGGAGACCAGGCCACCAGCACCATCACCTGATATCCCACTCAGTCACATCATCCGGACACTGAGCCAACCAGCCCTCACCCTATCCTAATAATGCCAAGCACCTGGCTAGGAAGTGACAAGTATCAATTTTGTAAGTCATCGGTTTGGCTCGACTGGGAATTGAAGTCCCGACTGCGCTCTACCGATTCGACCACCGCGTCCGGCGTTGTAATTACATATTTTATTATATGCTCTCTCGGAGGGTAATGTATTGAATAAGTATGAGGTTTAAATTGACATAAAAAAATACATTTCAGCTACAGCAGTAATTCATGACCTTACTATAAAAAGGTTCTATGTGATAAAGTGACCGAATTTGTGTTATGGATGTAAAAATGTTCTATCTACAAAAGGCTATCATGCAGCTACACAACTATTTCTCAACTGGTATTTTTCACTGAGATATATTAAAAATAATATTGATCTATCTTCTTTGCTATCATGCAGTTACACAGCTTCAGTCCTCATTATCTCGAAAGCACCATTTTGTCAGATAGAACCTTTTTATAGTAAGGTCGCAAATTATTAAATATGTACAATCCAGCGAATTGTTATTTTAAATTGGTCAAGCCTTCATTGTGCTACACCGTACAAAGATGCGCATGGTATCAGAAGATACATAATCACCTGAGCTTTCTGGTAATGTATGGTTTGACCAAGGTCAAACAAGTCGGGCAAGGTAAATTCTGCAATTTAAACTATTTTTAAAGTTTGAAACTATCGACTGAAAACCCAATAAGATTTGGCATGGATAGATAATTATTTTTCCTTTCCAATGGCACCAATATTAATATGAAGCTAATTGGGCACGTTGCTTAGGGCAACGTGGGTAATTCACCTCGACACAGGACTCTGGGATTCCTTCATTAACGCCCTTCACCCTGGCCAGACCCCACACATCCCAGTAGTTGGCCGGCTCCCCCCCCCCCTTCTTCCCCATCCCCCCTTTTCCTCCAGGTGGTGACACTCGCACACTTCCCAGCTCCCTTCCCCCCCGCTTCTTCGCTTCCTCCTCCTTCCGCCCTGCCAGACTGGCACTTCACTTCCTGACGCCGGACCATTCCCCCCAGCCCTTTCTTCACCGACCCACCCAGCCCTACACCAATAGATTTTATAAGGGTTGAGTGCCGGGTCATGCAGGATCAAACTTACCATCAGACTTACCCATTGCACTGACTCGCCCCTGACTTCACTGTGCCTCTAATTGACTCTAATTCTCATATCTGCTTCACTTAACTTTGTTTAAACTCCGTAATAAATTCCCATACTATGTAGTCCTGTGTCGTGTTGTGAATTGGTGAAAGGCTCTGCAGGACAGAATATTGGGGCCACCCTGTTTGGGCTTTTGCTGCCCATAGTAGCTACACAATGGTTGGACACATAATTAAAATATTTCTGACATTGATGTACATTAGGTCATATCAGAGGTCTAATGTAATAGTATTCCAAATTTGGGAAAGATCCAACATTGGGTTAGTTAAAGTAAATATTCAAAGATTTATTTAAATTGTTATTTCTGGTTTGAAACACTTTTCATTTGTATCATAGAAATTTGTCGGTGGAACTCTCTTCACATAGTTCTATTTTTGTATTACCTTTGGTCAAAGTTTCAATATTAACACATATTTATGCATTAAATGTTAAAACTTGATTACCTCAAAAACTATAATACACATATAGACTTCTTGTTTCTGGATTTGGATTCATCACAATCTCTACAAGAAGCAATACAAATATTGCACACCATTCATATTTTCAAATTTTGCTGCCGGTGCTTAGAAATATTACACAATTAGTAACAAATAGTCAGATATGGAAGTTTTTAACATCTTGAATATACTTTAAATATACACTTTTCGTGTGATGCTGTTCTAGAGTACATTGCGTCAGATTGAGAGGATACCAGGCCCAGAAGCTACTGCAACACCAGGAATTCTAGTAATGCCAAGCAACAAATATAACTTCTTAAGTCATTGCTTTGGGTCGACCGTACGTATACATGTATAAATCATTGGTTTGCCTCCATCAGTGTTCAAACCTCACAACCTGCCACACCGGAGCGGGCGCTCAACCCATTCAGCCATCTTGTCTGGAAGAACTTAGTTGGTTGGTGGACTTATACATCCTGGCAACATCTAAAGCTAGGATTCCTTACACGCGGTATACGGCATGCGAATGGGTTGATTCCTTTCACCCACACCCACACATAGTGTCAGGTTTCTCACAACTGTTTTCTCTGGCAAACGCAGCAGCATTCGCATGCTGCACCGATGGCTACATGGACCGATTCAGTTGCCGCATTCGCATTCGGAGGCATGGAATCACCCTCCATTCACTTAGATGCTTTTCCATTTATTGTCGCATTCGCATGCTGCATACTGTGTGTAAGGAATGTAGCCTTTAGATCATATGAGGACGGGTACTGACTTGTGACAGTATGCACTCATGGCGACTTTGCATAGTGCAGCCCCACTGGGAGACCAGGCCGCCAACATGACCTGATATCCCACTCAGTCACATTATCCTGACACTTAGCCAACCAGTCCTTGCACTATCCTAATAATGCTGAGCTCCCTGCTAGGAAGCAGCAAGTACCAATTTTATGTCATTGGTTTGACTTGACCGGGAATCGAACTCCCGACCTCCTGCATGGGAAGCCTGCGCTCTACCGATTCCGGTGGAAGAACTTAGTCTTACTAGTTAGTCACTCGCGGCATCTTTTTATAGTGTTGTCCCAATGGGAGACCAGGCTGCCGGCACCATGACCCAATTTCCCATGCTATTCCAATATTGCGCCAGTACTTGCCCTATCCTAGTATCGCTGAGCGCCCGGCTAGGTAGCGACAAGTATAAATTTTGTAAGTGATAGGTTTGACACGATTGGGATTCAAACACCCAACCTTCCACATGGGAAGCATGCACTCTAACTATTCAGTTACTGAAACTGGTCCCTGAGGAACATCCCTATTTAGTTTTCATGTCATTAACCTATCCATTAGGCCCACATTCGTGTTGGAAGTTTGCACAGGTAAATGCTGCCAGGGAATATTATCTTTGCTTTGCCGTATATTGATTTTGCACTTGTAAGTATAGCTTCATGGCAGGATGGGATGAGAACAATATAGTAGCTTTTTTTATCTGCCTACTGTAGGGTTCTTAGCTACGGAGGGAAAATGCACGGCAAGTTTCTCAATTTTTGGATGCATATGCACATGTGAAGATATGGAATTCAAGGCTATTTCAAGGCTGTTTTTAACAGGAATTCAAGACTATTTTCATTTGGACTTCAGGAAAAGACAACAATGGTGAATGGCGATTTCAGACTAATTTAGATCAGTGGAGACAGTTTAATGGATTTCATGATTTTTTAAGACTAATTACCCCAAACAGGTTAAATTCAAGGCCTTTCAATGCCTTTAAATGGGACAAAAGAAGTTCCAATACTTTTTAAGACCCATACGGATCCTTAACATAGCAAATTGCCTCCTGGAACAACCTACAGGTGTAGCTACCCATTAGCGACAGGATACACCGTAGGCAGAGTTGGGATATACTGCATGCATAAAACACCCATAGCTGTAGAGAGTATTTTGTTTGGTTTCCGATGATGCAACAATTTTGAGTGAAAAAATATAAGATTGAGTAAACCGATGTCAACTATGCCAGGAGGCACTTCCAGGAGGTAACAGGTTTGGTACCAATAATCTTGCTAGGATTGTTACAGAAGTGGATCCGCGCCCCAACTTTTGTCTTTTCTTTCTTCCTCATTCAGATCATCATAAGTATGCATTTTCAAAATTAAAGGTTATTTAAATAAATATTTGTTTATGTCATAAACTTAATCATACACTGACCCCAACATTACGCCTAGAGTGGGGTTCGAACATACACTTCTACCATTCTGGGGTTACCGTTTTAACCATTAGTCTATTTAGACTCCCTGATGCAATCAACCAACCCATGTTTACCTGAGTTTCATTTGAGGAGGTCAGTTATATATTATATGGGTTGTTCTCAGAAAAGGTAGTCCATGATGGGTTACTCAGTTTGAAAGCTCATAATATTCTTCTTTTTCATGGGATCAACCAATTTGCATCTTCATGTTGGTATGATAACATCATTATTCTTTTAACTTATTATTTCCAGTACAAATTCTAATCTCAATTTTTTTCAGACCTTACAAATAAATATTTGTTGAGCAATTTGACATCAAACATGGCAAATCATGTGAGTTTCACTAACCATCCTTGATCAAATCTTTAGAAAATTAATATATCTGGTTCTATTTGAGATATTGACTTGACTTTTGTACCAAAGTGATCAGAATGCAAATATCTAAATGTGAGTACATTGTCTTTAAGCTATATCCACATGTAAAAAATCTAAAAAAATTTGATTGCTCTAATTAGCATACCCATCCTATGGTTAAGTCCATACTGCTGACAGTGAGTGCTAAATGGTGGTTAACAATCTACACAGATTTGTAGAGAAAGAATTTTTCTAGGTAATACTATAATTTTCATGAAAAATATTTGGTAAAATCATGTTTTACGATAGTTCTAGTTTTCAAACCTCAATTTTTCTAATTGTTCCCACCTGAAGTCAGCCATATTGGATACAAAAGTAAAGCTAATGATCTCTACTTTACTGTGAGGGTAGTGTTTTAAAGCTCAGATGCACTCACTCGCAGCAGACAACGTTCAAAGAGGGGTAGTGTGCTGAGAGCAAGTCTCCTAATTTTTGTCAATGGCCAGTCAGCACCAGTCCTTTGTTTGGATTACCTACTGTTAAGCACAATGCAATTACATCCCTCCAATGCTGTAATTTGGGATAAATACACTTGTAACATTAGTTTTTACTACCTAGGGTACAAATTATGCTCTCTCACTTCATATCTATTAAATTATTGAGACATTAAACTTCGTGTCCACTTTGAAGAGAAACTTTCAAAATCGCTTTGCAATGGTTTACACAATTTGCTGGGAACTATCTTTACACACTATTGTAGTCAGCAGGGAATTCTAAGAAGTGCACACATACATTTTTTTTAATTAACATTGCTAATGCAATCATATTTTAACAGATCTATAAGTGTTTAATTTGAGTGTGGTGTCCATTGAAACGACCATACATAAGAAATAAGAATTTTTTTTTTGTTATTGAGGCTGTATTTATACTGTCCATAGCATATAAGCCCGGGTACCTGCTAGCTCTTACTTCCATGATATCCTGCATAAAATCGAGTGCATCAACTATTCTTTTTCCATCAAAATATGTTGTGGAGGGACCATGTATTTAACCTGTGTCATTTAGGGGTCATTTGTAGAAAGTTTATTTTTGACCCATCATGTCACACCCATGAGCCACCTTTTCTGAGAACAACCCATATATATGGATGCTGACAAGTAATTATATCACGGGTAATAACTTACGGAGTCCCAGTGGCTCATCCTACTCCCCCCACGCCCCGCCAAAGCACTTTCCACACTAATGTTTCGATACATTAGCATTAAAAAATATATATATTAGAAAATAAAAAATGATGGAAATCATCAAAAATTGGAAGAAATAATCCCTGATTACTAGTTGCCAAAGTCACACTATTCAACAATTAGCTGCAATGGCCCACAACAGATGGCTAATAATCGGCCTAAACAAGTTTGCACAAAAACAATTGGAAATCTGATTTCCAGTAAATCTGGCAGTGCTAAGCATATGATATGGGGAAATGACCCCTACACAACTTCTGAGAACGACCCATATATATATATACATATATAATGTATATGTATATATATATATATGCATATATATATATATATATATATATGCATATATATATATATATATATATATATATATATATATATATATGGGTCGTTCTCAGAAGTTGTGTACCAATAGTGTGACATCAGTACCACAAAATCAAGATGCTGCCAAAGTCTTTTAAACAAGTTTCCTCAATGTGTATGTCCTTTTGCATCTGAATAATTGAAAATAAACATATTCTGGCATTTTTAAGTAGGTCAAATGTTACTCACACCCAATAAATAGCAGTATAGCATGGAAACCAATCTGACTCCAAAATCAAATATTTTCCACACAAAACTTTACATCTTTACGACATTTCACATGCCACTTGCTTTATAAACAGTAGTAATAATAATTTGAAACCTCATTTCTATGGTTTTGTTTTATTTGTGAATATTAAAGAGAAAAGCAAAAAAATATTAGCAAGGTAACAACAGTCAAAGTGGAAACAACAATTTTACACAAATGTCCGGCTCAAATTTCAATGTTTAGGGGCAATTTCAGGATTTATCTTTTACTATACCATAACTGGGTCCATGCAGTGTGTCAAATGGTGAAAATAGTTCCTGTACTGTATCTGTACTCAGTGTTTGATACAGAGTTTCATAGTACTTGCAAGTGGAAACGAAATGTTACGATGTTAATGACTCCAGAAAAGGTTAACTATTTCATAATTAAAATTTTTTTTTTAGAAATAAATGTTTTCAACTTAATGAAGACATTGTATCTGACCATTTGAAGTGAAATGAGCTGTTGTTCAGGTTTTCATTAAGTTTGTGACACTTTATTTTCAATGCTGTTGACAATGTCACAAATTAGTGATGTAATTTTCACTGTATTTAGCTACATCCATCCCAATAAGATACATAGTACACAATATTAACATTTACTTTTGATCTAAAATATCTCCCACATTATTGGGCTAAATGATGAAATCTAAATATTGACACTCCAATAATGAGTTTCTTTGAAATATGTATTTCAAGTAGACTACCTCAAGTGGTACACAGTTTCTGAGAACGACCCATATATATATATTATATTGTGTCATTTAGGGGTCATTTGTAGAAAGTTTATTTTTGACCCATCATGTCACACCCATGAACCACCTTTTCTGAGAACAACCCATATATATGGATGCTGACATGTAATTATATCACGGGTAATAACTCAGGGAGTCCCAGTGGCTCATCCTACTCCCCCCGACCCCCACCAAAGCACTTTCCACACTAATTTTTCGATACATTACCATTAAAAAATATATATATTAGAAAATAAAAAAATGATGAAAATCATCAAAAATAGGAAGAAATAATCCCTGATTACTAGTTGCCAAAGTCACACTATTCAACAATTAGTTGCAATGGCCCACAACAGATGGCAAATAATCGGCCTAAACAAGTTTGCACAAAAACAATCGGAAATCTGATTTCCAGTAAATCTGGCAGTGCTAAGCATATGATATGGGGAAATAAAAGTAGGTTCGGTGAGTCGCTTCTCCACTGAACAACACCAGTGGCATCTGTAAAATCAACAACACTAGGAAAATTCTCATCTCAGATAAAAGTTGGCGAAGGAATGTTGGCGTTAAGGCGCAGTGGTCTTGAGTTGGGTGATGAGACGGTCTGCCTCTCGCTGCCCAGACAGCAGGGCCCCATGTACTGTGGAAAAGTAGGTTCGATGAGTCGCTTCTCCGGCGAACAACACCAGTGGCATCTGTAAAGTCAACAACGCTCACATTATGGCAGCTGGACTCGCCACCAATCAGTTGCATAATTAACAGCTATGCACAAAGCCACAAATATGGCTACTTATATCGCAAAGACACGAAAGTAACAGTCCTTACTGAGAACCCTATCCATAAAGCTACAAATATGGCTACTTATATCGCAAAGACACGAAAGTAACAGTCCTTACTGAGAACCCTATGCATAAAGCCATAAATATGGCTACTTATATCACAAAGACACAAAAGTAAAAGTCCTTACTGAGAACCCTATGCACGAAGCCAAGAATACGGCTACTTATATCGCAAAGACACAAAAGTAACAGTCCTTACTGAGAACCCTATGCACAAAGCCATAAACATGGCTACTTATATCGCAAAGACACGAAAGTAACAGTCCTAAAATGTTAGCATGCTGAAAATGGTTTTAGGATATCACCACAATAAACTGGCTTTTAATAATAATAAAAAATACTGATTTAAAAATGGACCGCATTGCTCACGCCGCCCAGTTTAAGTCATTTTAATTTGTGATTCATCAACTGAACCCCTAGATTTTCGGGGATTTGTCATTTTTGTCATCCTGACCCCATGTTATAGAAATACTTGGCTCACCTGTTGGCTAGGTAGTGGCTTAGCCAGGATGTCACAGTCCTCTGCCGTGGAACCATTCCTGATGTAGCTGTAGGAACCCCAGCTGTAAGGATCGCGGTACCAGCATGACCTACAAAACCAATGCAGGGATGATAGTGGTTTCAGGCACAACAAAAAAGCGCAAATCAAGACGAGTTTATTATCCCGACGGCAAATTTCCGTTTACACCTATATCAAAAATGTCCCAAGGCTGTGGAAAAAAAACTCCGGAAATCCGCTTAAAAACGGACAAATACCATCCCTACAATGGATACCGGATGGGGGGACGTTATTTTCATATAATCTGAGGTCTATTTCAAAGTTGCATAGTCCGATGACATTATACGTTGTTTGAATTTTTTTTTATTTAAAAAGATAAACAAATTAGGGTGATGTTATAATCTACCTTATTTTAGTTGATTGATTGGTTGTTGGAGTTTTACATCCTGGCAGGGTCTAAGGTCATATCAGGATGGATACCGACTTGTGACAGTGCGCACCCATGGCGACTTTATCATGCTGCCCCACTGAGAGAGGCAGGCCGCCAGCACCATGACCTGATATCCTACTCAGTCACATTAAGCCAACCAGTCCTAGCCATATCTTAACAATGCAGAGCGCCAGGCTAGGAAGCGAAAAATATCCATTTATAAGTCATTGGTTTGACTCGACCAGGGGGCGAACCCCACGATCTACCAAAATGGGAGACGGACGCCCAAACTCATTCGGCCATTCCGTCTGGTCTGCCATGAGGTAAAACCTCAACAAATAAAGACATTGTGAGCGAGGTATAATAACACAACTCTAGATCTTAGGACATAACAGAGACACATAGACATCTTAGGATCACAGACACACTTACCTGGCAATGGAGAGCGGCTGTGGAATGCTCGGGTCGCCCATGAAGCACTGTAGCAGCTCATGACATACCCGGAGCACCACCTGGTCCGGCACAGTCTCCATTATCTGGGCCTCGTCAGCAGCCACCCATCCTTCCAGAAGGCACGGGTGGCCGGCCACGGTGTTGAACCCCTGGATGGCCCGGTACCAGTCGTGGTGCAGGTACTGAAGCGTGGAAGTCAACAATGTCAACGAAAGAGCAACATTTCCCCATGGAACACGCGCAAGTGTGCTACCCGATCATATATTGAACCCATGGATGGACTGGTACCAGACACAAGTGAACAAGTAAAACAATGTCAACGAAAGAAGAACCTTTCCCCCACAGAACATGCACAAGTGTACTACCCAGAACATTATTTACGACCACGTCAACGAAAGAGCAACCTTTCCCCATGGAATACATACGCGGAAGTGTGCTACTCAGAACATTATTTACGACCACGTCAATGAAAGAGCTACCTTTCCCCGAGGAACAATCACAAGTGCACTACCCAGAACATTATTTACGACCACGTCAATGAAAGAGCAACCTTTCCCCGCGGAACATGAACAAGTGTACTACCCAGAACATTATTTATGACCACGTCAACAAAGGAGCAACCTTTCCCCATGGAATACATACGCGCAAGCATGCTACTCAGAACATTATTTATGACCATGTGTTGAATGCTTGGATAGTCCAGTACCAGTCATGGTGCCGTAACTGAAGCATAGAAGTCAACAATGTCAATGAAAGCAACCTTTCCCAACCGAACATGCGCAAGTGTGCTACCCAGAATAGTATTTACGACAATGTGTTGAAACCTTTTATGGCCCAGTACCAGTCGTGGTGCAGGTAGTGAAGCGCAGAAGTCAACAACGTCAACGAAAGAGCAACCTTTTACCATGGAACAAGTGCAAGTTTGCGGTGGAAATCCTCTATAAAACCATTTTCTACAGAGGGTGCCGCACAGCGAGCTGCCACCCACGTCAGTTCTCGCCATTGCTGTTAGCAGGCAGGTTGGTGGTAGAAATCTTCGGAGAACTTGTCCATAGAGCATGCTCCAGTGAGCTGTTAGTCCTCCCCAATACAGTAGGTCCTCCCATTGATGCCAGAGTGTAAAATATTCTGATATTCGACATAGGGGGAATGCAAATGTTCTATTACTGATCGGTGTACGTGACCAGGTGCATGTCTGTATATATATATATTTATGGGTTGGTGGTGCCTGAGTGGGATGTAAATAGACATAGTGGTGCTGGCAGGTCTGGGCGTGATTGCACTCAGGGCCTACCCCCTCTGCTGGGATAGGGATCACCACACTCAAAAGGTCAAGGTTGGTGGTGGCGATGGGGGCCAGACAGCTTGGGGTAGTGGGCAGACCACTGGTATCCATGGGGACCAGGAATGCTGGATGCCCTATTGGTAGGACCATGAATGCTGGATTCCCATCAGGGAAAAGAGGTGGGTGATACTCTACAATGAACCCATGTAACTGTATAAGTAATAAACCAGAGGGCTGGACTTTATTGTCTTCTTTACACTTTATCTTCTTAATCTTTATAAATGATTTACCCCAAGTATCAGAGGATGCAACATTCACATTATTTGCAGACGATGCAGCACTCACAGTACACAATAACAATTTCCAAATAGCAACCGATCAGGTTCGGACAGTGCTGACCAGGGTTAACCTGTGGTGTAGAGAAAACAAACTATCCCTTAACACCAATAAAACTGAGTTTGTCATTTATGGCATCAAAGCAAGGAAGGCAAGAGCACAACCCATTACACTGCATATTGGCGGAAACCAAATTAAGGAGGCAAGTGCATACAAGTACTTAGGAACAGTAATTGATTCTACCTTAAATGGGAATCAACAGCTGGCTAGACTAACTCAATCATTGGCACTAAAAATGACTACAATCAGGAAGAAGCGAAAACACTGCCCTACTGCTATATAAATCAACAGTTCTATCAATAATAGACTATAATGATATAATTTATGGATTGCTCACAAAGCAGCAACTGACTAAGCTACAAAGGATCCAAAACCGGGCGTTAAGAACAATTTATTGGGGCAAAACACTAAGTGCACAGGAAATGCATGACAAAGCAAACCTAGATTACCTAATGGTTAGAAGAGATTCACATCTCCTATCACTTATGTGCACAGAAGAGCCAGATAGAACCCAATATATAGACAACACAAAAAGGAATACTAGATGGGCTGATTCCACTCTACTCAAAGTCCCCAAGCCTTCCACCAATTTACAAAGGCAGCATGATGTGGAACAACCTACCAGCCAGAACCAGGGCACCGTCCTCTTACTTAGAATTTAAAAACTCACTAAGAGTACATCGGATTAGGCAGGCCCTTAGGCAGTTGCAGTAAATTATGTTCCATGGTGTCACGTAAGTAGCAGACCACCGAACCCTCAGCCTCGGTATCTCCCCGCCCCCCCCGACTTTTTAAATTTGTTGCTGTTCCTATCTTATCTCCAATCAACCATATACAATGACAGAGACAGTCCAGGTATAAATGTAAAATTTAAGACCTAAATGCACTGAGATTGGTCCCACTGCTTCACTGGTCACAGCTGGTCCAGTGTATTATTAACAACCCCACCCCAACAACATAATTCATAAACTCATATAACTAACTACACTAGAGTTACACTAGAATATTCCTAACAAGCCAACATTTATATACCACTTGCCTAACTGCAACTGAACATTAAAACTTTCTACAACATTGGTCGTAATGCGAGCATTGCGTTTGATGCGTGGAGAGGAAGAGACCCTCCCCCGCCCCGGGCTGTCGCGCAGCATTCACGCCTCCCTCGACGCCCGCTCCTCACCTCTCCCTCGCCCTCCCTCGGCCCGGCTGCATTCACACCTCACCTGCCACCGCCCTTCCTGCCCTCCCTTATAAGGCCGCCCGCCGGCCTCCTTCTTCAGTCACTCGCCCTCCAGCCTCCTAGACGCTCTGCCATTTTCCTACCAACTGAATACAGAAGATAACTTCTGCTTACATTCTAAATACTATGTAAATACTCACATTGATCTGACTAATATTGATCTAGTTATATGACACTACTGTTACCATATTGCTATGTCTGTTACCATATTGCTATGGGCTACAGAATTTCATTGTGTTACATGGTGAAAATTGTGTATTCAACAGGTATTGTACATCTTATTCTATATACCTTTTTTGTAAATAACCCTGAATTGAAAAATGGCTGGAAGAGCAGTGCTTCGGCACTGACAAAAGACTTATTCAGCAGAATAAACATGTTTACCAAAAAACTCTCTTGTCTTTATTGTTTTCACCATAGCCTGCATACACAACCACAGATTCGAGCATTAGACTTTACAAGAGGATAGGTTGGTGGTGGAAATCAGCTATTAGCATGGACAATTAATGAGATATGAGGCGATGAATACAAACAGGCTGCAAGACAAAATTCTGCATTACCACCACTGTTGTTGTAGGCTACTTGTAGATTTATGTAGGGATTGTCAAAATCTGTATTTAGCATCATGGCGTAATTACATACAGTAAGCTTGTTAAGAATGATGTCACATGCGGCATGAATAGGTAATCACTAACAGGCAGTTTGTAAAATATTTGGGAATTTCTGGGTGACTTATTTAGTGCTATGCAGCTAACAGGCTGCCGGGTACCAGCTAACTAGGTCACCTGACTGGTACCCGGCTGCATTCGTACTCTGCACCCAATGGGCTGCCGGCTACAAGCTAAGGTCACCTGACTGATACCCAGATTAAAACCTATAAATAAGGGTGCAGGTCCCATGCTCTCTCTCTTTCACCATGGCCACCAGCAGCCCAGACTATGTACATGTGCCTGTAGCAACTATTTTGAGATTAAAGCAACCATGTGAGTACAATGTTGTCTTCTTGTGGATGTTTCAGACACTTAGCCTACCAGAATAGCAGAAGTAGATAAGGGATATATAAAAAGATAAATGAACTTTTCAAGTTGGTGAGATAAACAGACTCACCAGTATAAACCTATCACTCTGGCGTTTGTGAGAAGCTATATGTGCTGCCACCTAGGGCCCTAGCTAGTGACTACTGCCATAGTGTCCGACTCAGGCAACATGGAATGAAGAAATGATAGAAATATATAATACAAAATAACGACTGTTTTCAATGCAGAATAACCATCTCACCTCAGAATAGTGCGTATTCTCAACGCACTTCACCACAAATGCTTCATCCTGCATCCAGGCGAAGGAGATGCTCTCGCAGTCCTTGTCCCAGAAAGGCTCTGGAAACTGCAGGTAGATTTTGTCCACCGTCCCGAAGCCCATGCGGTGGATCGCTGTCAGTTTGTCGTTGGGCAGGAGCGGCTTGAACAGGGAATGTGCATGCTTCTTCAGGAAGCCCAGCGGGCATGTGACAATCACGTGATCGGCCGTGATCACCCGACCATCCACAGTGTGAAGGACAACCTTCGAAGGCAGGGCGTCCGCGACTGGTTGTTTGGCAGAACTGATGTTGGATAGCACAGTTTCTCCAACGACGTCAGACAAAATGTAACTTTCGAAGAATGGACTCGGGTCTAGGCTGCTTTTAGTCCGTGGAGCTGGTGGTGGTGGCGGTGGGCAGGACTCGGTATCCCAGTAAATAGCCTTAACTGCAGTGCTCAACAGAATCCTATCCTTTGACACAGGCTTCAGGATATCATCCAGTATCGGCTGGAAACCCCGCTTCAGCTCATACTCACTCTCACCGCCACACTCAAGGTACTCACCCCACGCATACAGCGATAGCTCGTAAATGGACTTGCAGGCGTTTTCGGTCTTCTCAAACAGCAAGCGCCAGTGGAAGATGCTCTCTTTGATCTTGCGGACCTCGATCGAGTCATCGCTACTGCGCAGGTACCTGTAGAATTGCCGGTGCAGGAAGGTTCCGACGCTGTCCTGGGCAGTGTTCGGCAAGTTCTCTCGCGAGAACTTGTTGCCGTAGTCGAGGATCTCTTCGATGAAGTCATGGACTTCCTTCACGATGGATGCGTCGATCAGGGTGCCGTCCGGCCTGTAGAAGAAGTTGGTGGTTATGTTCCAGTCATCTGGAGTGTCATCATCGTCGTTGCTGACGTCACTTCCGTCCCCGCTGCCGCTATTACTACTGTTACTATCTGAGTCTACAATGTTGTCGAGCTGCAAAGCCAGATCGTAAACAGGGTTTCCCACTGCCCCGTGGATGTACTGGGCACCCATGTCAATGGCGCCATTACCTAGGAACAGAAATGTAGAAATCAGAGATAAATGTTGGTTGTTGGAATTTTATGTCCTGGCAACATCTAAACTCATATCAGGGTGGGTACCGACTTGTGATAGTGCACACTCATGGAGACTATAGTGTTACCCCACTGGGAGACCAGGCCGTCAGCACCATGACTTGATATCCCACTCAGTCACATTATCCTGACACTGAGCCAACCACATAATAATGCAGAGTGCCTGGCTAGGAAGCGACAAGTATAAATTTGAAAGACATCAGTTTGACTCAACCAGGGTTCGAACCCTACGATCTCCAAAGCGG
>CM059191.1:30330078-30419608 GCA_030323885.1 Branchipolynoe longqiensis
CTGCGATTAGAGCAACGGAACCTGAGGCAGTAAGTGCAGCAGTATTTACTGCCTTTGCTACCTTGAGTGCTTTTGCTACAGTTACTGCAATATACTGTCAATTATTGCAATTATTGCATGTACGACCATTTCCACACTTTTTGCTTTTGTTGCATTTATTGCATTTATTTCTGCTGCCTTTACTCCCCTTCTGCCCTTATTGCCTATCTGTCATTGTTGCCCTACTTCCCATGCTGCCCTTATTGCCCTTACTACCCTTGTTGCCCTTTTTGTCCTTACTGCGTTTGCTACCCATGGTGCCCTTTCTTCCCTTACTGCATAGCTATCCTTACTACCCTTATTGCCCTTTCTGCCGTTACTGCCTTTATTGCCATTACTGCCATAGTTTCCCTTGCTGCACTTATTGTCCTTGCTTCCCTTACTTCCCTTACTGCCATTTATTCCCTTACTGCCCTTACTGCCCTTGTTTCCCTTACTGCCCTTGCTCCGCTTACTGTCCGAGCTGCCTTACTGTCCTTGCTGTCCTAGCTTCCCTTACTGCCCTAGCTGCCCTAGCTTCCTTAAATGCCCTTACTGCTCTAGCTGCCCTTTCTTCCCTAACCGCCATTAATGCCCTTACTACCCTTTCTTCTCTTGCTGCCCTAGCTTCCCTTGCTACTCATACTTCCATACCTTCCATTGATGTCCTTGCTGACATGCCCTACCTTACTTCCCTTACTGTCCTAGCTTCCCTTGCTGCCTTTGCTGCCATGGATTCCTTTACTGCCATAGCTTCCCTTATTTTCATGGCCTCCCTTACTGCTCTTAGTACCCTTATTGCCATTATTGCATAGCTTCCCTCGCTGCCCTTGGTGCCTTGGCTTGCAGTGGCTGCAACTCAACTCAACTGGCGTCTAGCACATTAATGAGTTCTTATATACGGCCACGCCTGACGTCTTCACGGACTCGTTAGTTTGTGCAGCACCCATATATTTAATGGACACGTCTCCAGCCCACCCAGCTCAAGCCTCCCCACCCTAGTCACCCCTACCCGCCTCTACCCACCCCTACCCACCTCTACCCGCCGCTAACCACCCTTAACCACCCCAACTCACCCCTACCCGCCCCTAACCACCCCAACCAACCCCTACCCAGCCCTACTCACCCCTACCCGCCCCTAACCACCCCAACCCACCCCTACCCACCTCTACCCGCCGCTAACCACCCATAACCACCCCAACCCAACCCTACCACCGCTACCAAACCATCCACCTACCCATCCCATACCTCCCCACCCCCCCCCCCCCCCCACCACCCCCACCCCCCCCCCACCCCCCCCACCCTCCCCCACAACCCCCCAACCCCCACTCCCCCCCCCCCCCCCCCCCCCCTCCCCCCCCACCCCAACCCCCAACCCCACCCCCCCCACACCCACCCAACCACCCCCCCCCCCCCCCCAACCCCCCCCCCCCCTCACCCGCCTACCACCCTCACCCCCTACCCCCCCTTCCCCCTCACCCCCCCCCCCCACTCCCCCCCACCCCGACTAACCACCCCACCCCAATCCCTAAACCGACCCCAACCCAGACCCCAACCACCCCAACCCACCCCAACCCACCCCAACCCACGCCTACCCACCCCTACCCGCCCTTACCCCGCCCTACAACTCTTACCCACCCTACACACCCAACCCCCTCCCCCCCTCCCCCCCCCCCCGCACCCTCCACTCTCCCCCACCCACCGCCCCCCTCCCCCCCCACCCCCACCACCTCCCCTTTATCGGCAACTTAAAGAAGTCGCCATCCGTGTTTCTGGCTGTTGAGACGTTGTTCGGGGGGCCTCCCCCGGCCACTACCCACCCCCCCCCCCCCCCCGTCGCCCCCCCCCCACCCCCCCCCCTTGTGCATAGATAGTTCAATGACAGTATAATTCCTGCTTCACTAACAATTTGTTTCCCTATTCCAACATTCCTGCTTCACTAAAAATGTGTTTCCCTACCCCGACATATTAATAGCTGCAGCAATGAATGAGCAACTGCTTGGTGTTTTATGTACTAGCAACAACTAAGGTCATATCAGGATGGATACAGACTTGTCACAATGTGCAATGTCATCGATGTTATAGTGTTTGCTTTGGGTAAATATTTTATTCATTGGAACACATATTTTGTCAACACTGAAGCAATGGTCTTCCAGCCATTGAAGCGATCACATTTGATATGCACATGGTGATGGGGAAGTGGAATGTGCCTCATTGTGTGCAGCACACCCCATTCTGAACATTAAATTTAACCAGATGGGATGGCCGAATGAGTTAGAGCATCCGTCTCCCGTGCTGGTAGATCATGGGGTCGTGGGGTCGAATCCTGGTCGAGTCAAACCAATGACTTAAAAATTGATACTTGTCGCTTCCTAGCCAGATGCTCAGCATTACTAGGATAGGGCAAGGAGCAGTGGAATGAGGAAGACCAGTCGTCTGTGACTGAAATTTCCCCTGCTTAATCAACTAATGTACCCACACAAAAAAAAAAACACAAAAAAAGTGGACGAGCAGCCTATGCTGTTTAGTGTACATCATAGGTATTCAACATAATGCAAGAATGAGTCTCCTGCACATTACATGTACAGAGTATCCCACTTAGCCACATTATAATAATGATACTCAGCTAACCAGTCTTTGCCCTATTCAAGTTGCTCTCTGTGGTTGTCTCTGTGTTGGAGTGGTTAGAGTGTCTGACTTTTTTCTAGGTCGGACTCCTAATCTGAAGGTCGGTGGTTCGATTCCCCATGCCTCCATCTCTGCCAATTTGGATTTCCACCGCTGTGTATAACTTACAGCATCATCAAAGGCCAGTTACTCTCATACAATGTCTATGTGGTGTGGGAGGTTAAAAATCCCTTTTGTCGGTAAAAGTGTAGGCTCGGGCTTTCTATTGACAAACTGTCTAATGGTGAAAACAAGCCTATTCAGGCTTATCCATGATAATCAGTATAAATCTTCAAGAAAAATGGTAATGCCGAACATGGGGGTAGGTAGCAATAAGTATACATTTTGTAAGTGTGTGGTCTGACTCAGCCGGGGATCAAAGCCGATGAATTCCCTCTGGAAACCAGTACCCGCTAGTCCATCAGATATCAGTGAATCCACAACAAAATTATGCAGTTGGTACATGTATGTAAATTGATCATGAAACCCAAATTCACAATCTATTCCAAACATGACAAGGTATGTCTTATTGATGCTTTTAGTATTTAATGTTATGAGTTTAATAGGATGACTTTGTCTGCTTCATTAATAATAACGGTGTAGTAGTCTGCACTAACCTCACAGTCAATGAGCTACATAGACAGGATAGGATGATTGCATCAGGGTGCCTAGGTAGTGAAATGGGTAACACACTAGGCCCAGAATGCCAAAACGTTTGGGTTCGAATCCTACTCGTTCGGTGTTCTCTGTGGCAAAGTGGTTAGAGTGTCTGACTTTTTTCTAGGTCGAACTCCTAATCTGAAGGTTGGTGGTTTGATTCCCAGTGCCCCAACCTCTGCCAATTTGGATTTCCACCGCTGTGTATAACTGACAGTGTCATCAAAGCCCGGTTGCTCTCATTCCATATCTATGTCTTGTGGGAGGTTAAAAATCCCTTGGATCGGTAAAAGTGTAGGCTTGGGCTTTCTATTGACAAACTGTCTAATGGTGAAAACAAGTCTATTCAGACTTATCCATTATAGTCAGTATAAATCTTCAAGAAAAAAAACAAGAAAAAAATACTCTAAGTGCAAGATTTCCCCATTTTCATTCCCCTGACGCCAATATTAAATGAGGAGAATTGAAAGTTAAGAAAGTTACATTCTTGAACTGACAGGTAAACTGATTGATAGGAACCTGTAATCCCAGCATGAAGTTCATTGTCATTGTGGATGCTATGCCATTGATAGAGGAAGAGAGGAAGAAAAAACCGACTGATTTTGAAATGGCATATGTCATCTTGAAATGGCATAAATTTAAACTCAAAGTGCCGTGTGCAAAACGCTGCTGTTGTGACATATGTGATAGTTGAGACAGTTGCTAGACGTCGACTTGTGGGTATGCGATAAAGGACTTTGGCTTACATTTTATTTACACCCCAGGGTTACCTGTATATAAAGTTATGTCACTGGTCACCAAAGCCAGCCCTGTTATTGACACACATAACAATGTGTTCAAAATCGCCCAAGACTAATTTTTGCATTATAAAGAGATGAATATATATATATGCATCTTTGTTTGTTTGTTGCATTAACTGATGGTTACGTTATAATGTGGTCCCATTGGTACAACAACCCACCAGCATATCATGACCACATATCCCACTCACCCACAGGTTCGAACCCTGCTCGAGTCAAACCAATGATACGACTTAAAAAGTGATATTTGTCGCTTCCTATCCAGGTACTTGGCATTATTAGGATAAGGAAAGGACTGCTTGACTCACTGTTAGAATAATTTGACTGAGTGGGATATCAGGTCATGGTGTTGGTGGACTGGTATCCCAGTGGGGCAGCATTATAAAGTTGGCATGAGTGTGCACTGTCACAAGTCGGTTCCGGTCTTGATATGACCTTAGATGTTGCCAGTATGTAAAACACTAACAACAACCAACCATCATATCCCACTCAGTCAAACTATCCTCATACTGAGCAAACCAGTGCTTGCCTTCTCTTAACTAATGCAGAGCACCAGGCTAGGTAGAGACAAGTATAAATTTGGTAAGTCATCGATTTGACTCGCGCAAGGTTTAAACCGACAATCTCCAGCCCTCACTCTTTACCGATTTAGCCACCCTGTCCGGTTATGCTGAATTGGCATTTTCTTGTAAGTGAAATGTTGGTTGCACAGTTTCTGCGAAGCCTCGACGTGGATGGATGTCGCTTAGAAGACAAATATGGCCGGGCAGACTTATCGTCAGGCATGGCTTGTTTCTGGACGTCAGGCACAAATGTCACCCCTCGACTCAATTCCTCCCACCCCCTCCCCCAAACCCCCAACTTACCCACCCACCCACACAGCAACGCACCTACTCACACACATGCATACACACATACATATGGGGGGTATTATTGATGGAAGATGCCTGTATAGCCAGTAATCGTTCATCAACCCATCTGTACTCTGCATATAAATAATCACGTGACTCTTTAGGTTTTAAGATGCAGCATGTGTGTCAGTTAAAAAAAAGACACTGAAACCGCTCTAACCAACCACCTAGACAGAGTGACCACTTCCTTATATTGATCGATTTATTTGGGACCCAAACGATCGTCCATACAATATGATTGTAATGAAATGAAAAACTCCTTAAACCAACCAACTCCCTAAATGGACCATTTAAAGTTTGTCCTATGGTCGGTCGATTTAGAGAGGTTTTACTGTAGCAGTATTTCTGCTATATGTATGCCTATATATATATATGTGTGTATATATACATACTCGTTATAATGTTCAGTGGTACAGCGAGTGAGCGTAATGACCGCTGACGCGTGGGCGCGTAGGTTGCACTACATGTGGAGTTGAGGTCATATCAGTAGATGACCTAATGAATAGAGGTAACTAGCCGATCATTTAATGGCTCGGGAGTAGGTGGGATCTTCAGCTTATTATCCTCGTATAATGGCTTATACAGCATATATATATATATATATATATATATGTTATTAGTCTAATGTTTTAATTATGGCTGGAATTTCCCAGTACAACGGCGATCTTATTTCAAAACATTCTCTCTTTGTTGTTGAGAGTGAGAGGCTGAGGGAAGGAGATGGTGAGGGAGGGACGACGTAATGTCCTGAGGGAGGGAGGGAGGGAGGGAGGGAGAGATGCAATTGGTTAGTGGTGGATAGTACAAAGTACTGGACCCATCCGTACAAATGTATCTTGCAATGCAGGGTTTTGATTATACTATTTGCATTTCAATGGCTGGCAAATAGAATGCTACATTTCCCCATAGATGGAAGCCACTACGAAATTTTCTCACGCCGCAATAAGACCCTCACCCTCATCCCCTACCCTCACCGCCACCCACACCCACACCACCACCCACACCCACACCACCACCCACACCCACACCGTCACCCACACCCACACGGCCACCCACACCCACACCGCCACCCACACCCACACCGCCACCCACACCCACACCGCCACCCACACCCACACCGCCACCAGCCACCCTCCCCCCACCGCCAACGCCACCGCCACCCACACCCACACCCACACCCACACCACACCCACACCCCACCCACACAAACACACCCAAACCCACACCCAACACAACACACCCACACCCACACCCCACACCAAACCCACAACCAACCCACACCCACACCCACACCCACACGTTTTCAGTCCCTGCTAACAACCCTTCCCACCCCCGCCACCTCCCACTCCCTAGACCCAAATCTCCATCTCCTCGCTCATTCACACACCCATCACCACCATCCCCAGCGTCACCCATCTCCAACCTATGTCCACTTAAACCCCCAACACCACCCAACCCCTCCCTTCCCATCTCCCCACGCCCATCCTACCCCAACCCCTCCCCACCCACTCCATCCCCACCCCACTCCTCTCTCCCCACCACCCCAAACCCTACTCTTACCCCACTCCCCACCATATTCCAATATCTGAGTTCAAGCATTGCTGAGTGGCATATGAGCACCAAGCTGCAATACATGTTTAATCACTCGGGTGGGAGGGGCGGGTAAGAGTGGGGCAGGTGGGAGGGGCGGATGGAGGGGCGGATGGAGGGGCGGATGGAGAGGGGCGGATGGAGTGGGGCGGGTGGGGCGGCTGGTGTTACAACCACTCCCCACTTCCACCTGCTACCAACCCACCCCGACACCCCACCCATCACCCTCATCCCCACCCACTTCACTCCCCACCCACTTCACCCCAACCCACTTCACCCCACTTCTCAAAAGCACCCAACCCTCCACCACAGTCCCCACTCCAACCCACTCCCCCACTCCAACCCACTCCCCACCCCAACCCACTCCCCACCCCAATCCACTCCCCACCCCAATCCTCTCCCCACCCCAACCCACTCCCCACTTCCACCTGCTACCTCTCCCATCCCCCTTACCCACCCCACCACACTCCAGCACCCCCCCCCCCCCACTACCACACACCCCCTGACCCACCATCCCCATTCACCGATCTCTCACTCACAGCCACCCCCACTCCGATCTCCAACCTCCCCTACCCCCGACCACACCACCACCACCACCATCACAGTCACCCATACCCCCACATACATCCACATTTCCGGAATTAGTCCATTGCGCATGTCTGCGCACAGAGCCCCACTTCCGGCGGGACGCTCGGGAAGCATCTGCTCCCTTGGTCACGTGCCTACTAACTACTCAGCAATTCCGAAACAATAACCGCCAATAACGCGCCAGGCGCTCTGTATTATTCATGGCTTTCTCAAAATTCGCCAGAAGTGAAAATTCCTGTTATCGCGAAGCATTAAAAGGCCCGAGCGGTGACTTTAATATGCATGGAATAGGACAGTGAATGGGTGCGTTTGCGCTACAAAGGAATACTGATGTAAATATTAGAAGTGACACTCTCATTGACGCACAGCGTGGACATGATTTTCAACTCTTTTTAAAACAAACTTTCCGGTTATGCCTCCTGTTGTCATAGGGGCGGATGGGAGTGGGCGGGTAAGAGTGGGGCGGGTGGGAGTGGGGCGGGTGGGAGGGGCGGGTAAGAGTGGGGCAGGTGGGAGGGGCGGATGGAGGGGCGGATGGCGGGGCGGATGGTGCATACATATGTTTATGTAGTTGCTGGTGGTACTTGATTGATTGGTAAATAGACATTGTGGTGTTAGTAAGATAGCGTGTAAGGAGCACTCAGAGCCCTACACACTATCCCCTCCCCCCTCTGCTAGTCAGGATCACCACACACTCAGCTCAAGGCAGGTCGTGGTCAGGGGAGCCACACCGCTTGGTGGTGGTGGGCAGATCACTGTAACCATGGGGACCGGGAATGCTTGTTTCTCATTGGTGGAGCTAGAAATGTTTGTTTCTCATTGAGAGAATAGGGTGGGGTGACACTATACTGGATCCATGTACCATATAATAATAAACCTGAGGGCTTGACTCGCTCTCTCTTCTTTCACTCTTTATACTCTTCCTTTCTCTTTCCCTGTATTGATTTCACCATAGCCTGCATACACAACCACAGATTCGAGCCGTGGACTTTACAATGGGATTTAGCTTCCCAGGTTCAAGCATTGCAGAGTGGCACATGAGCACCAAACTGCAATACATGTTTAATCACTGCATCAATATCTAAAGTTGGATATCCATGGTTAAATTTAGATACATTTGATGGTTTCATTATAATATGCAGTTGATAATATTACTCAGACGCCCCTCGCCTATCTACGTCCTTATTTGTTCCTCCTCCCCCCCCCCTCCTTTCCACCCTCGGTCATACATTTCATTACAGTAACTGCTAATACTCGATCACTGGCTGCACGGCTCAGCTCTCTACAGTGGAGCCACCTGCTCACCTTTCACCATTGCCCGCCCGAAATTTGATATTATCTGAGCAGCCATAGCAGATATCTAGTAACATCATCACTTTCAAAATTAAGTTTGCTAGTGATTAGTGTAGATGTCACTTCCACACACACACACACACACACAAACACAAAATACACATTTACTTTATAACTGAGCACTTCGACATTAAATATCTGGTCACCTGATTTCATCAGGTGTAGTGGTCTGCACTGACCTCTCAGGCAAGGAGCCACATAGACAGTTAGGCGTGGGTAGTGTGGTGATATCAGGGACCCTAGGTGGTTAAATGGTTAGCACAGTGGCCCGAAATGCAAAGAGATGTGGGTTCGAATCCCGCTCTAGGCGCAATATTTCCCATTTTCATCAACCCCATGACAGAGGTATTCTTTTCATGAATAACAAAGGTATAACAAATTATTTATATCTTCCGGACAAAACAACGAACAGTGAATATAGTTGGATGAGAAACTTCTCTGGCTGGTACCATCGAAAGGCCCCTCCGTTTAATAGCAATAGAGTAATAAGTCAGTTACAATAGTCAAGTACAGTAAAGTCAAATTTCCGATCGACTGGAGGCCGTATATCAGCTGAACCGCCCGAAGTCGCCTCCCCCGGGGCGCAAATCCCTCTGATTGGCTGATCGCCTGCAGCTCGGCAAGCCTAGCCGGGGGAGCAGAGGCGGTACAGCGCCCACCTGCCACGCGGCAGGTGGGGAGGCAAGGCCCTGCAGCCTAAATAATATGAGCATAACAAGTTATACAATACAAAAGTTTGGGTAAATGCATGGTACCGTTGTGTAAATTTCCACATTTGCACTTTAGCACAAATCACACGAGCATACTTTTGATCCCACATTGTGTGCGGTACATTAAATACATGTAGCATTGCCCACATACTTAACACGCAGAAGGAACAATAATTATTTGACTTGCTACTAAAAAAAAGAGAAACAATTAATTAGCACCATCGTAATGTGGACACCAAATATGTGGCGGCCAGCTTCAGAGAATGACCCAATTATGTTCACGAAAACTGTAGGTTGTCTAATGGCTATACATCCTGAGTGCATACAATTGGAATTCACACAGTCAAAACCATTTTTGGGGTTAGTGATTATTAGGGCAATCGCTATAGTTAAATACGCCCTTAATGTTTGTAAATAGCCACCACGTGATCAAAAGCCGTATGGTGTCACTCATTCTGTGTCCTGATTGGATATGGACATCAACACTGGAGGCAGTGTCACGTGACCTCCTGAAATAGGACACGCGGCTCAAATAAGGGTTCGCGAGGCAGGGCCGCCTTAATTGGCAATTGACCGGTTTGTCCGGCCATGAAAGGTCCAGCCTTCCAGGTTGACAACATGAGGAGTGAAATTTCTTAATGGCGAAGCTGATCACTTTATTGAAAACTCTGGAACAGTGACTCTTTAACAAATGGATGAATAAACTTAGAGCTAGCATTGAGGCATTCCCTAATGGCGAAGCTGATCTTTTTTTTTTAACTCTCGAAAGGTGACTCTTTAAGAAATTAATTAATCATTTGCGAGCTAAAATTGACTTTTCTATAGATGTGAGGTAAAAGGATTTAATGAGGATAAATATGAGAAGAAGATTCATTGATCTACATACATCCTACTTGATAATGTACAAAACTGAACTGGTGGTGCCATCCATCACACGTCAGTCGCTGGCAAATTTATCTTTATTATTTAGGACATAAAATACAAAGTTGTCTTAAACAGGGATGAAAGTGGTCTTCGTGGGGGGAAAAAAAGCGGAAATCTATGCCTATGGTGAAGTTATATTTAAACCGAAGGCGAATTTCCGCGAAAACGCGGATATCCTCCCATAGAATAGCACTGTACAGGAATCGCGGATTAATTCCCGGAAGTCAGGTTTCATGTATATTGTTAAACACTGAACGTGCTGCAGCATTTGAACAACACATTAGCATTATCTGATAGTGGTGCAGGAGTGCAGTACAGTCAAAATCGCGGAAATCCGCGAAATCGCGGAGATATTTCATACCTGCTTAAAGTTGCATAATGCGATTGTTTCTGAGTGGCTAAGCGCTGCGTGAATCGGACAAAGATTGGTTGGATCAGTGACAGGATAATGCGATTGAGTGGTATATTCTGGTTATGTTGTGAACCGTATGGTATCCCAGTGGGGACGCACATCGGTAGACGTCCTAATGCGAGCTCAGCTGTTCCTAGGATGTAAAACCCCCCCAATAAGCCAAACTATTAAGCTTGTTGTTTTGTCCTGGAAACATCAATGGTTATATCAGACCGACTTGTAACGCGGTTCATTCATGGCAACTTCAGACTTTTATAGTGCTGTCCTACCAGGATACTAACCTGCCGGCACCATGACCCGTCATCCCATTCAGTCACATTATCCTGAAACTGAACTAACCAGTCCTTACCCTATCCTAGTAATGCCGAGCGCCAGGCTAGGTAGTACCAAACCATTAATCTTGACCTTACATTGTTACATAAAATTCCAGAAAAACCTTGTCAATGTTCTAACGCATATCTTAGCTCTGGAATGTGACGGTTGGAATGTGATGGAGGTTCAAGGGTGCGACTTCTACACATAGCGCATTCCCCGCCAGGTGTCGTCATGAATAATTCGGTTATCCGTCAGGCGGCGCTGAGCGGGCCTGGGACACAAGCACAGTATATCCGCATAATGGCGATCTGGGTGCGGAGCAACGCGTCCGGTGCTGGTTAGTTGGTTGTTGGAGTTTAACGTCCTGGCAACATCTAAGGTCATATCAGGACGGGCACCGACTTGCGACAGTGCGCACTCATGGTGACTTTATAGTGCTGTCCCACTGGGAAATCAGGCCACCACCACCATGACCTGATATCCCACTCAAGCCCATTATCTGGACACTTAGCTAAACAGTCCTCGCCCTATCCTATTAATGCTGAGAGCCAGGCTAGGAAGCGACCAGTATCAATTTTATAAGTCATTCGTTTTACTCGACGGGGAACCAAACTTCTGTTCTCCCGCCTGCGAGGCCGGCGCTCTAACGATTCGGCCACCGTGCCCTGTGTGTCCTGTGCCGGTATCAGTCTGTATATGTGTGTGCAGCCGGCTACTCTATATCGAAATACAAAATCGCCTCCAGAGATTTTATTTTGAAATATAACTCCCCCCCCCTTCCCTCCCTTCCCATGCCCCTCCTCCCCTCCCATCCTTCCTCCCCTCCGCCTCTACATCCCCTCCTCACCTCCCACCCCCATATCCCCTCATTGTCCCACCACTTCAAATATCTCCCTCTTTCCCTATAAACTAAAGGTCCTGTCACACTACGACGTTTCTCACGAACGCGCTTCGACGCGTTGCATTTTTGGGTGAACCGTCGGTACACGTCCGGTATGTTACCGGCGCGTTACCGTGCGCGTCGGTACATAGCAAGGTGTGAATGAACACGTCGGCACGTGTCGGGCCGTGTCGAGGTTTTGTGCTTGCACAAAACTTTCGACGGGCCGCAGCGCGCGTCAGCGTGTTGGTGGGTGCGTTACGGACGCGTTAGAAACACGTTGACACCCGTTGGCGGCGCGCCGGCGGAACGTTGGCATTTATTTCGCCAAACTGCGATCGTTCCGTCGGCCCGTCGGTGACCTCCCATCGACGTGTAGTGGGCGCGCTATTGGCGTTGCTCCAGCGTTTCTCGACGCGTTGGACATGTTGCTGGCGAATCTTGACATGTTGCTGGCTCGTCTTCCGCGGGCCTAATGTTACCCGGCGTTCTGCGAACCTTTAATGACGCGCTACTCGCACGCCGTCGACGCGCGGGCGGCGCGCCGACAACGCGCCGATAACACGCTGATGGCACGCTGGGAACCTGCTGGCGGGACATTGACACTTTGTTCCGCCGCGCGTCGAAGCCCGTTGGCCGCGCGCTTATAGCACGTTACTAACACGCTGCGCCGCATCAAACTTTCTCCCAAAGCGCCGAAGAGTTGGACGTGTTTCGACGGGTTGCAAATATTTTGTGCGTTGCCGGCGTGCCGGGGGAAACGTCGTAGTGTGACAGGGCCTTTTGATCACCTCAAATCTGAAGGTCCACCCTACACCTTACCAATGTATATTCACTAAATTTATAATACTTTTATTACGGAACTGCAATTGCATGCAGTTAATTACTGATAATTTCATATATGTAGCAATTAATGTTACGGTATGGTTACAATACCAGTCGTCGGGTGATGACAAATGACAGTATTCAATAAAAAAACTACATTTAATATTAAACAATGTATGCCCCCTACTAACTCTTGCCATGCTAGTCTAACATAGCCACGTACCACTTTGCTTATTGTTTCTCTGATCTATTTCTCTACCCATCATTAATATCAGTGCCTTGCTTATTTTCTTGTAATTGTCCATCTATATTGCTATAAATTCGTCTAGCTGGAAAGCCCTATAAATAAAGACATAGGCAGAGGACAAGCTAAAAACTTTGAGGCGAAGGGCAAGTGACGGTGTTGGTGGCGCCGGAAGTGACGGTGGCGCCAATAGTCCCGGACCAAATCGTATAGTATTAGCGTGGAGGAGATAATAAATAATAAAACATGCAGCGCCAGCAATTTATATAGCCATGTATATACATCCGCGTATATGCAGGTGTAAGGAAACGCACTGTGGTGCCCCCCGGTGGTTTGCGGGGGGACTCGCCATTGATTGCAGATGTACCAGTGACGCCCGCGTATCTGCGGGTGTATGGAATGCACTGTGCTGCCCCCCGGAGGTTTGCAGGGGGAACTCACCATTGGTTCGTGGATGTACCTCCAGATGGCGCTCGATGATGTGTACACCCTATGAGCACACCCCGGGCGTGGCAGTTCGACTGCAACACTGCTACTCTATAGACCTTTTCAACTTTTTTTTTTTCTTCACTTTCATACCTTCGGTAGGGCACTTGGCCCAACCAGATGCATTGTACGACTTGGTTTTGTAACAAATGATGTATCGACCATACAAGTGTTATGTTGTGTGCCCATTACATATATAATTCTTATATTTGACATAAGTTTGTTTAATGTGTAGCGACATTTTATCATTAGGGTTCGAAGAAGAGTTGAATTAGCACTGACAACACTTTATTTAGAGGAATAAGGCTACTTGAACAAAAGAAAAAGCAACAACAAAACTAACAGAAAATATTACCGAACCTCAAAACCCATATTCAACTTTAATAGGTGCCCAGGGAAGAAAGGACTGCAGTTATGTTAATATGAAATGTGACCAGTGGTGACAGGTTGTGACAGGGTCAACAACAATGGAGGTTCAACCTCCATCTCCCCTCTACTCCCACCCTCTGACCCTCTCCCGGCCATCACACACAATTTATCTTTGGTAAATGAATTTTATGCCCATATATCTGTTGTCAGTGCCATAGCACTGGTCTTCTGTAAGTGCTATGGCATCAGTAAGTGTCACAGGTATATGGGTTTGTACAACAACAAAATGTACATGGTTTATATAGTAAATTGAAGTGTGAAATAAATTCTGAAATTAAAGTGTACACAATGCAATAAGTAATGAGTATGAGGTATATTAAATCAGTTTACATTTACATGCAAGGTTTTAGTTGATGGCTTAGGATTTCAAATTGAATAGATACTAATAGTATTATTAATACCTTTAAAGCTGCATAGTCTGATGAAAATATCAAATTTTCAAAACCGAAGCAATTATCTCAATTTGATCCTACATGTTTAACTTACATACTGACGCACTTATTAAATACCTGTCGGCCCACAAAAAGGAATACCGAGGCAATTGAATAGAATGTGTTATTGTAGAAGCCTATGGTGTCAGAGTTATGACGTGCTTGCCAAAATTAATGTTGCATGATTGCCCTCGGCCTCTCCTTCCCACTACCTTCACATCGTCACCACCCAGTTACCGTCTAGCTCTCTCCCCCCCCCCTCAACACCTCACACTATCTCCTCACAGTAGCCTCTTTCCAATCCCCGACCCCCCACACAAAACAGTCCCCCTTCTTTGTCTCTCGAGATCGGGTGTTCAAGTCCCGGTCGATTTAAACCATTGACTTACAAAATTGATACGTGTGGCTTCCTAGCTTCGTGCTTGGCATTAATAGGATAGGGCAAGGACTGGTTAGTTCAGTGTCAGGATAATGTGACTGAGTGGGATATCGGGTTATGCTGCTGGTGGCCTGATTTCCCAGTGGGGCAGCACTATAAAATCGCCATAAGTGCACATTGTTAGAAATCAGTACCCATCTGTATATGACCTTAGATGTTGCCAGGACGTAAAACTCCAACAACCATATTTTGTCTCTCTTCTCTTCTCTTCTCTTTCCGCCCTCCACTCCTCATCCCGCACTCCTTTTACTCACACCGCCTTCCCCCCCACAACCACTCACCTCCCCTCCCCTCCCTTCCCCTCCCCACCCACTCCCCCTCCTAGCTATACCCTCCGCAACCCCCCACTACCATTGGCACGCACACATTCTCTCCTTCCCGCCTCTCTATTCCCTCCATCTTCTCTCCCTAACACACACATCCTCTCCGCAACCCCACACCCTCTCCCCAACCCCCACACCCTCTTCCCAACACCCACACCCTCTTCCCAACACCCAAACCCCTCAAAGCCCCCCCAAACCCATCAACGCCCATAAACCCCTCTCCGCCCCCCAATCCCCTATCTCCAACCCAAACCCACCCTAAAGCACCCGCCTCTTTCACTCCTCCATTCGCCGCCAGGTGGTGGGCCTTTCCCTTACCCTGCCCCCTGGCGGCGGAGACCGAGTGCCGAGCACTTATTAATTTTCCATCAGAGCTCTCACTAGACAATGCGCTCTTCTGGCCCTGAGGAGAAAATGAAAAGGACTGCAAGAACGATGCCGATGGTGCGGGTTTGACTAAATTAACATATCCCCAACAGAAACAAGTTGGTTAGTTGTTGGAGTGTTATGTCCTGGTAACATCTAAGGTCATTTCAGGATGGGTACCGACTTGCGACAATCATGGTGATTTTATAGTGCTGGCCCACTGGGAGACCAGGCTGCCAGCACCATGACCTGATATCCAACTAAGTCACATAATCCTGACACTGAGCCAACCAGTTCTTGCCCTATCCTAATAATGCAGAAAGCCTGGCTACGAAGCGACAACTATCAATTTCTAAGTCATTGATTTGACTCAACCAGATTCAAACCCTTGGGTTTGAATCCCATGATCTACCAAAATGGGAGACGGATGCTTAACTCATTCGCCCATCCCATCTGGTCCCTAACAGAAACAAACATTACAACACAAATAGAACCACACACCCTTATTTGTCGGATAGGCACTCCCCAGGCCTAAGACTACGCCTAGGCATGACTAGAATAATTGTTTGTAGCATAGCGGGGAAAATGTTGATAAACTGTTGGTGTAAATGTGCCCAACTGTGAGCACAGTTTTTTTTGTTTTTTTTGGTACATTAGTTGTTTAAGCAGGGGAAATTTCAGTCGCAGATGACTGGTCTTCCTCATTCCACTGCTCCTTGCCCTATCCTAGTAATGCTGTGTGTCTGGTTAGGAAGTGACAAGTATCAATTCTTAAGTCATTGGTTTGACTCGACCAGGATTCGAACCCACGACCCCACGATCTACCAGGATGGGAGACGGATGCTCTAACTCATTCGGCCATCCCATCTGGTTTGCAGCAAAAGATGCATTGAATGTTCGAGTGATTGGTGTTGGCTCTGAAAGAAAGGCAATGTCCCCTCCTCCCTAAAGCACACCTCCCCACACACACACACACGCACCCACACACACCCATTCCATCTCTACCACGTAAATGGTGCACTTGAATCCGATGTTCACTTTCGTTGCACGCAACATGCAACAGAGACAAAAAAGAATGTGCATGCGCGACGCAAGAAGTTGTAATGTTTCCGGTGAAAAAAAAACATAACAAAAGATCCAACTGTGCTTGACACCTAAGGCTGGTGAATTCCATAAGCTGCTGGAATAGCTTGACCGGGCACTGCATGTGTGTATAGACAATGCATTTAGGAAGCACCATTAACGGCATGGCTTCTTTGAGGCAAATTAACAAAAGGAGCCATTAATTGATCACCTGAAATGGAACTAAAATTCAATGGCCTAGAGTTTGGAGTGAAACTGTTCTTACCGACATGAAGACTGAACTTTGCCCTCGTCATATCCGCTCACTGGGCCCAGGGCCTCCTATAATTGTTTTGTAACATCGTGTATGCGCGCGCAGCTTGGCTGCAGAACGAAGGCACACTGCCATTGAGTTTGCTGGTACGCGCAGAGAAAAATGTTAGTTTTATTCAACATTAATAGAAATGCAGAACCCTACCCTTATCAATTTAATATAATCTTTTTGGTAAACATGTTTTCTATATGTGTTCCAAGCGGTTTCTGTCTAGTTGATGTGGTTTTAGAGATAGTTAACTTTTTCTGTATGAAGATTGCTCATAGCCATTGAGTTTGCAGTGTGACACTGTGTCGCCATGCAGCCAAAATGTGCGCGCACTGACCTAGATACGTATCCTTATGTCATATGAAATAGGTCTATTGAACAGCACCACTCAGTGTGCCTGCGGGTGGAATCAGTGCCACCTGAGTGAACGGCTGAGTGACTGGGTGCATCATTGGGGTTGTACATCATAGTGTGATAGCCCACGGTCTTCTCATTGTCACGCACCCACAGAAGAATGCCAAGATTGAGTAACAGTATGCTTCAACTGGTTTATTACAAAACATATCCACTCTCCGCAGCGTCAACAGTCAACTGACCCACCCCTTAACTCGCTAGGTCCTAGGTCGCCTCTATAGGTGGGTGGGTGGGTGGGTGGGTGGGGGGGTGGGTGGGGGGGGGGGGGGGTGCTAGCCACACACAGTAGAGGGCAGCCCAGTTGGGGCCCTGCCCGGTGGCTAGCATGTAGTAATCTCAATTTATCTAAGCTATGACGAAAATAGCTTTAGCTATCGTACCAGTGAGGAAAGTAGTCCTAAGCTATCTAAGCTTTGAAGGAAAAGTCTTAAATTTTACAAGCAATGACGAAAGTAGTCCCAAACTAAGTAATCAGTGAAGAAAGTAGTCCCACACTCTCTAAGCAGCAATTGCTTGAACATTAGAATTAATGAATGCCTGCATGAATTGTGATCTCCCTTTCAATGAGATAGATGGTAAATGCAAGTTAAGCTCCGCACATTTTATAAGACGTGCAAATTTACAGTTTCCAATTTGAAAATTTTGCAGATGAATTTCACTAGTAGCCTTGCAGCGCTTAGAGTGGCATAGTCTGATGGATTTGAGTTTTAGTCATTTCTCTAAGATAAATATATTAAATTGACCATTATAATCTAACTTATTTTATGAATATTATGGAGTAACTTTTATCTTAAATGACTACGTTTTGAGATATTTGAAATTTAAACATGTAACATTAGTTTTGGTAAGCACCCCAAAACTCTGACATGATAGGCTTCGGCAATAACAGGTTCTATTAACTTGCCTCAGTATTCCCTTCTAGCTTGCACCAAATGCTTAATAAGATCATTAATATGTAAGTTAAAGATGTAGAGTACAAACTATATCATTATTTTTGTTTAACAATGTTGATGCTTTATCTGACTATGCAGCTTTAACTGATATGGAGACAAGTTACAATTTTTAAGTCATTGGTTTGACTCGACCAGGGTTCGAACCCACAATCATGGGGTCATGGGTTCGAACCCTGGTCGAGTCAAACCAATGACTTAAAAATTGATACTTGCGTTTCCTAGCCATGCGCTCGGCATTATTAGGACAGGCTAAGGACTGGTGTGCTCAGTGTCAGGATAATGTGCCTGAGTGGGATACAAGGTCATGGTGCTGATGGTATGGTTTCCCAGTGGGACGGCACTATAAAGTCAGCATTAGTGTGCACTGTCACAAGTCGGTACCCATCCTGATATGACCTTTGATGTTGCTAGGATGTAAAACAACAAACACAACAAAGAAGATATATCTCGTTTCATTGATTCTACGTAATTGTATTGCTCAAGAGGGAGCGGGACGTAGCTCAGGTGGTAGAGTATCCACCTGTGAATGTGTTGGTCATCCGATCGATCCTGCTCAGTGGATACTTTTGCAGTTTTGGCTATTTTCCGTTCCAACCAGTGGTCCACAATTGGTTCATCAAAGGCATGCTGTGGTATGTGCTGCCCTGTCTGTGGGGAAGTGCATATAAAAGACCCCTTGCTGCTTATCGGAAAGAGTAGCCTATGTGGCGGCAGTGGGTTTCCTCCAAAGAATTATGTCAGAATGACCATATGTTTGACGTCCAATAGCCGATGATAAAATTCAATGTGCTCTAGAGGCGTCATTAAATTTGTTAAAACAAGCTGCATTGCTCATATCCTGGTCTAATCTAACTCAGCTGTAATATGCCATCGGCTTTTTCCATTAGTGGTAATATACTTAACGGGCATTGTTCATAAACAATAATGTTACCATGACTGGAATGCTCTGAGCAGTCGCTCACGAACCGGGATAAATAAAGACATTTAGCGCTTTTTTTAATAAAAAAACACATTGATATGGTAGAACAGGTTTTTTAATCAGGTTTTTAATTAGTTTTTGTATGGGTTATTTTTTTACTCGCATATAGACCAAGCAGTGAAGTTCTAACCCCAGTCCTGCCAGGCTCGACAGTCTCCAGCACACAATGCCTTTTTTTGACTATCGATTTTTGTTTCCTTTCCCTTTTCTATATCCCTCCTGTATGAGCGATTTGAATTGGAGCCCACTTGACATGTGCCAGAGTGTGGGTTTCTTTACTCTCGGTTGCTAGTTTTAATCTCTTAAAGATCTCTTTGACACGTGGTAGAGAAGGATACACATGCGACTGTAGAGATTGCGCTGCATGATGGTATTCAGATATTCGTGAGCGAGGCAGGGTTTTCTGTACGTGGCGTGTCAGCTTAAAGCCGCATAGTCTGATAAAGCATCACATTTTCAAAAACCAAAACGATTATATAGATTTGATTTGATATATCTAACTTAGATACTGCTGCACTTATTACACATGTGTTGCCACATACGCCCCGGTCACATACACGTTAGTGAACGTAGTTGAACGTAGTTAGAGTAACGTGGGTGAAACGTGCTGTCACTACGTTCAAATATGTTAAGGTATGGCAGGTTTTGGTTGATGACCCACCTAATGGTATGGATAAATACATTATGGGACGGATCCTGGTATGTTATGGAATGGATCCCGGTACGCCAAACTACATTCAACTACGTTCAACTAGGTTCAACTACATTACCCTCCACTATGTTCAACTTCGTCCACTAACGCCTATGTGACCACGGCAGAATGGCCAAGGTTTTGTGTGGGTCAAAGTATGCTAGAGTATGCTAGAGTATGCTAGAGTATGCTAGACTGGCTAGAATACATTAAGAAGTATGCTAGAGTACGCTAGAGTATGGTATCATCACGGAGGCTAGGTCTGTCTCAAACCTAGTGCTCTTTTGAACACCAAAGCTTAAATCGGAACTCAAGGCCCACAGACATTATTATCACATTATCACGGAGAAGTACGGACGCCGGTACGTTGCACTACGTTCAACTACATTCAACTACGTTCAACTACGTTAGCCTCCACTACGTTCAACTACGTTCACTAACGTGTATGTGACCTGGCCTATAGAAGGGAATACTGAGTCAATTTAATAGAACCTGTTCAGTGTAGTTACTGCAGAAAGCTATGGTTCCAGAATTTTGACATGCTTGCCAAAACTAAATTTATGTGTTTGCATTTGAAATATCTCAAAGGTTAGCCAGTTAAAATAAAACTTACTTCAGAAGTACGTAAGGTAGGTTATAACAATCAAATTAATATATTTATCTCAGAAAAAGGACAGACACTCTAAACCGTCGGATTATGCACCTTTAAGCTCGCGTCCTAAACGCTTATATGCTTAAAGAGGCAAAGTGGGGAAATAGTCAAGTGTTCATAATGATATTAGTGCTGACATGCGATATGGTAATTCTAGCCACCGGCCTTCATGTGTGTGTGTATATATATATATATATATATATATATATATAAATATATATATATATGTATATGTATATATATATATATGTATATGTATATATATGTATATATATATTCCACTGCGCAAGTGACAATATGTGCGCCACTGGTGAAGTCAGAAAGGGGTGGTGGCGCCACCAGTCATACTCATAGCAGTGGGCCACCCATAGAGTACTAGTATAGAGCATAACAGTGGTTAATCAATAGGGGTAAATAAAGGAACGTCCATTGCGCACCTTGTTACTTGAATATTCATTTAGGTATACATCACATATATATATACAGTGAAACCCCATTATAATGCACCCCCGATTCAACATGAATTCGGATATAAAGCGATTATTCATTGTACCCAGAATTATTTGATTCAAAGGTAATTCCGTAAACTGAACCTGAACTTGGCGTGACCCTGATTTTGCACACAATCGCATTATATGGGCCTGAAAGATCGTGTTATAACAGGATTATAAGTAATGTACGTACATATATATATACTGCATTGTTAGATTTCCATGCTGGAAATCTAACAATGCAGTATGCACTGGTATAACTATACTGAGAGTTTTGCACACTATGCTATGTAAATAAGTTTGAGACAAGAATATATATATATATACATCGTGAGCTTTACACAGTATATATATATATATAATTATGATGTGTGAACGTGTTTGTGTCTAGTATATATACAGAGGTATTGTTAGCTTTACATACTATATATTATATATTATGCATTGTGAATGCTTTTGTCTGTTATGTGTATATCATCATCATCATCATGCTGTCGGTCGCGATGCGACAAAGACTGCTCTCATTACTTGACTGCGGCTCTCCATTTAGCTCTCTGCTGTCAGAGTGATGTCCATGAGTCGGTCTTAATGTCTCTCAGCTTCAGGTTTCTCTTTATGGTATCCTTGAACAGGAGACGAGGGTGCCCTCTCTTTCTGTAACCAGAAGACAGTTGAGAGTAGAGGTTCTGCTTTGGTAGCCTGTCTGATGACATCCTCATGAGGTGTCCAGTCCACTGGAGATTCTTTTTGATCAGAAGATCTTCCATAGAGGGCAGCCCTGTCCATTCGAGTATTTCCTTATTTGTCACTTTGTCCTTCCAGGTTAGCCTCATGATTGAAGGCAGATGTTGCATCATGAAGGCATGCAGCTTTTTCACCTGTCGTCTGTACACTGTCCAGGCCATGGATCCGTATAGTAGGGTGGATAGCACAATTGCGCGGTAGATCTTGCCTTTGACCCACATGGACACATTTCATGAAAGCTGCCTGCAAAAGTGCTCAAGTGCTACTGGATTTTGCAAGTTACCAGCAGCACTCTCTTGGGGAGCAAATAGAGGTTTCACACTGGCAAGAACATGTCCTGACAGGCGCAAAACTATTTGTCCCTGCAGTGGCTGGTCGGGAGATGTTGGGAGTTCCATACATCAACTGCCCTTGATGCTGCCACAGTGACATGGTTTTCTGTTCAGGGTTTGCTCCCTTAGCCTTCGGTTCTGTCAAGAACCTGTACCACAAGGCAGTGGTTTATAACTCTGCAGGGCAGGGGCATCAAACTCCCTGAGGTATTGCAATACCTGCATACCCAGTATGCAAGTATGCTATATATAAGTATGCTATATATCGTTAGCTGTACATACTTTATGTATCCAGTGTATATTGGTTCATTACACCAGAGGTTGTGTACAATATATGATGCATTTTCTTCTAGATAATTATCAACAGATTCCAGATGGTGAAATAGAATCGGTGAAGATGGGTAATATGACTCATTGTGTGTGGCACAGATTCTTCTAGATAATTATCCATATCTCAAAAGATGATAACTCTTCTTTTTTGTGTCCATTGTAACGATTGACACAAAACAGCACAGAAATGGTTACACTGAAAACACAAGGATATTTGCTTCAAATCAATATGTATTCTATTGGGATTATGAAACACCATGTAATAAACAAATCAGTTTATCTTGAGCAAATGCATAAGCAGATAGTATGTTGATCATTACAATGAACAACATTTTATCCCATATTGCTTAGCACCTTTTGAGACAGTCTCATATAAATATATATATATCATATTTGATGTAGTGTATGCCTATATAGTGATATTGCATATATATAATTATATGTATATATATATATATATTTGTAATTACATTTGCTTGCGTTCCATTGCCTCAGTAAATTACTAAGTGGATTAAAAAAAAAACACTACTGGAGCTTATTAAGAAAAGTGTTAGTGTCTAGATTTAATAAAGCTAATATCATTTTCTTTATGTAATGCCAGTTATTTATTTGTATATGCTAGATCTGGTTATATATCTCAGTTACATTAGAATTCGTATATGTATATATCATAACTACACACACATACATATATATATATATATATATAAAACAGTTTAAGTGGACATATTTTATGTGCATTTGGATCGTTGCCGTCCTGATATGACACAGACATTATGTGGCCTCCCTTTCCTCTCCATCCTCCACCTCCCACCATTCCCCCACATTACTCCCACTCCCCCAGTTCCCCACACCCTTCACCTCACCCCACACACCCCTCACCCCCACCCCCCACACAACGCTACCTAATATCGCTCCTTTTTTCCACCTGGTCCTCTGGCTGTTATTCTCTTTTTACGGGGCCGACAATCCCCAGCGCAGCCTGACGCATGCGCAGTACATGGCCGCGCCCCAACCGGTATCCTGATAGATAACTGCGCAGGCGCGGTTTACCCACATTTAGCGCTGGTTTCCGGCCCGGCCACCAGGCGGCGCGGCCATGATGTAGGCGGGAACAAGCGCCGCCCGGGAAACGGACACCCTGGTTACATTGTTCGTGATGTCCGCAACACGCGTAATTGGACTTTTGACACAGCCATAGCCTTAACCTTACTCAGCCTGATGCTGCCACCTATACTCAAACGCGGACACTACTATTTTCTATTGGGCACTAGCGCCGTCTATGATTTCACTTGGACATTAGCCTCACTGCTAAAAACAAAAAACTGACCTGCCACCTTTGGTGCTTTCTGGAACTAGTCCAGGTCTGCCTATATAAGGCCGGGTTTGGCGACTGCCAGCTCACTTCGGGACGGACACAGGAGGACGCAACTAGCCTAAGAATTGGACTCCAAGACGCCGATATGCCGCCAACAAAGCGGACCCCGAAGCGGGGCGCCAATGCCGTACATAAGAAAACCGACGCAACAACGAAGAAGGCGAAAGCGAAAAGCAAGCAGCCGGCGGATGATGCCCCTACACCCGTCAACATTGCTAAAGAAGCACGTTCCAGTCGCCCCGTGGAACGGCGCGTGTCGCCCGCCAAAGCCACCGGCCCCCGGGCCGACGACGAACCGGCAGGAGCCGACGTACGTAATATGGCCACAGTCATCGAAGGCCTGCAGCAACAAATCACCAATATGGCTGACAACATGAACGATCGCATCGATCGTATAATGACCAAGGCACGGCAGACGACAGCACAACGACCGACAACACCGACGTCCTACACGCACGACGAAATTACAACGAGGAACGGCGAGCGTGACAGAACGCCTCGACGCTCCCCTGGACGTCGGCAGGGTGTTACACGGTACCAATCGTCATCACCAAGTCGTTCCCCGCACTACGGGGCGTACTACGGGGGATCAAGCCGGACCTATCGAGCCCACTCAAGGAGGCATGATGAGCAGGCACGAGACACGCCGAGGCGCTACAGCTACAGTTGCGATGAAAGCAACCAACACCAACGCCGTCGGTCAAATTATGAGGGACCAATAGTGCTCGACAACCGGGACGATAGAAGGGCGGACGCCGTCAATGAACTACTAGAGGCGGCAGGATCATCGATTATTAAGAAGAAAGGTAACTCAATCTTAGCCCCACACCGTTACGTAATAAGAGGAAACAAAAACGAAAAAATAGCAATGGAGGAGGCTACATGGGCCGAATATTTCGCGGCCCTCTGTAGAATGACGAAGGACAAAAAACTCCCGACAGCATGGAAAGACAATGTGCTCGAACATCTACACCAACTCGCAACAATGGCCTGCACGTGGGACTGGTACACGTGTAGGCAATGGTCGGAGACCGTCTTTACAATGATTTCGGACGGCCGTCTGCCGGCGGGTTGGGCGGTCAAATACGCAATTAAAGATGTCCAACGTGATGTATGTTCAGTCGGATCACGACTGGAAAAGGTTAAGCAGGCACTCAGGGCGGGTAAACGTACCGAACAGCAATCAACATCTACGATAGCACAAGACCAAAAGAGCCCTGGTGAATACGCCAAAATTGACTACGATAGGGACAATGATGGAAGGCCCTGCAAGGAGTACAACTGGGGACAGTGTACATTTGCAACATCTCACGGTATACAACCAGACAGGAGGTGCCACCTCTGTGCTTGGTGTGCCCAGAAGACAAAAAAGGCAAATGTACATCCAGAAAAGCTTTGCATGAACAAAAAACGAGCGCAAGAAAGAGCAGCAGCAGCCCGGGAAAGTAAATCGGATTTTTAAATAGCGACCACGAGGTAGGGCAGACCGTTGAATGTGAACACGTCGCTAAGATTAAAACGGTTAATGACGGCAAATGCGATAAGAGTGCAAACGAGACTGATTGCGCTAATTGCATCGGCGATAACGAACCTGATACAAGCCAGGATTCCGACAAGGACGGGGCCACCCCTCGAACTGAAGATAACAGACAAAAAGGAGCCACAGCATGCACTAATGCTGACAATGAGCCAGATATCTTTGACACTGATAGCGTCTTAGAAATGAGCCCGGTGATAACACAATCACCCACGACAGAACCGCCTGAGACGAAAAAATTCATATACAGTTCGGACCCCCCGGGTTCAGAGGAACAAATAACCCAATACCGGCACATTCCCACACACCGTGGGAAAGCCGCACTACCGGATGATACATATGGAACTGACGCTGATAACAACGTCCCAACCATGATAAGCAACGACAATGTCATGGGAACGGACGAAGGCACTGAAGACCACTGGTCGGCTCTCGCAATGATGGGGAGGCTAAGCCCGGCACACAGCCCTATCATGGAAGTGGACGAACAAAACAATAGCGACCGGGTCAACAAGGGATTCGACAATAAAGCTATACAACGCCATATATTGGAAGGATGTCCAAAAACGATCCAAAGTGGAGGCAGTATGGGTAATCACAGTCCTCCCATGGTCGCATCTCGTAAAAGAAAACTTACAGCTTCTGCCGATGGTGGCGAGAGCAACACAGCATGGGAAAGAAGTAACCAAGGTAGGAGTGACGCGACCACCTTCCTCAGGCCCCAGGCTGCTGGGCCAAGGAGCATAAAACGCGACGACCCCTGTCTCATGACGTCTGAACACTATGACCTCGACGACATTGAGCAAATAGTTGATGTTATCGATGAAGTGGAGATAGTAGCGTATGACACGCCCCTTACGCCCCAACAATACCGGTCCACTCTCGAATCATTCTGGCCACATACGGACAGGAGACTCTGGACCGACTGTGAACACTATCTAAAAATCTATGACATCGTAAGGGCCTCAGCGATACCTAACTTTCTAGGGGTGCGGCTACGCGTGCCATCAGGGCTTAATATAGCGGCATGGAAGAGGATGCTAGTTGGATACCACGACAAGCAACTTATTGATTTCCTCGAATATGGTTGGCCGGTGGACTTTACGGGAGACGGGCCGCCAACTACGGCAACGGCCAACCACCATAATGACTCAGTGAGTGTCCAAAGTATACAGAACTATGTGGAGTCAGAGCTGACATACGGTGCCATGCTCGGACCATTTGACAGCCCTCCATTCGTCCCATGGACCCAGGTAAGCCCGCTTATGACCCGCCCAAAGCACGGAACCGACGAGAGGAGAGTAATTGTCGATCTGAGTTACCCCCCAGGGAAAAGTGTTAACGCGAGCATCAGGAAGGGCCAGTACCTTGGACAGCCGGCGTCATACACCCTGCCCGGGATTATGGACCTTGCTGATGAAGTGGTGAGGGCAGGAAGGGGTGCTATGATATGGTGTGTGGATCTGGCAAGGGCCTACCGGCAACTACGTGCCTGTCCCTTGTCTATCCCTCTGCTCGGTATTAAGGTGAACGAACGTATATACATAGACATAGCTCCCCCATTTGGATGTAGGACGTCATCAATGGCATGTGTCCGCACCACGAACGCTGTAGTCTACCTGATGAGGCAAAAAGGGCATCATGCCTTGTGTTATCTTGATGACTTTGTGGGTGTGGCAGCTACAACCCAACAAGCTAGCAGAGCATATGACGATGTAATTAGGATTACTGACAAACTCGGCCTGGTCCTCGCAAGATCGAAATGCTCACCTCCATCGACAGAGGTGGAATGGCTGGGTTTCAGTGTCTCGACAACTGACATGACCATAAAGATCCCGCCAGGCAAACTTCTAGACGTGACTAACGAATGTAAGCTCTGGAGGGGACGGAAGATCGCGTCACGTAAGGACCTGCAGCGACTGTAATGTATGTGTCTTCCAGTTGTGTTGTTATCCGAACACCCCCAGTGTGGCACAGTGATGTCACTACAGAACGTTCTAAATAAAGACAGTTACATTACAGTACTCATGGTGTGAAGACGTTCTTTACATGGTGTCAGATGTGGAGGCAATGGTGCTTGCCAGCCCATTGCTTCTGGTGGATACCGGGCATCAGTACCCCGGGCACCAACCAACATGTCATGCAAGATCATTATACCAGGATCGACACCCTGGTCGCAGATACAGTAACAAGTACGTGAACTTCAAGTTGAAGTAGCTGCGGCGCGCCGGGCAGTAACTCCCCGGGCACCAACAGAAGCAGCACTGACGAATGACACAAATGCACAGATGCCTGAAAAGATGGCCCACGGATACACAGATACCTAGAGGTACAAACGCAGGTGCTACGAAGCACGGATGCACAGACCATCGACAGAGATGAGCGAAAACGGCCGTAACAAAAAACGCACAGGACGTCAGGCCAGCTAAGCAACAGAAGTAAACACGGAGCGCCGGGAAGAAAGCACCGGACGCCAGGCCACTTGAGGCACGTGAAGAACATTAAGTGTGACTTATTATGAGATGTGAAATGACATAAGATGGATTATGAGACAATACAAGGTAAAGAAACAATTATTTAAAGTGTACAATTATATCATTAACATCGACATGAAAATATAGGTGTGCTGATTTCCGAACAGCCCCAGGACGGCACAAAGACACGTCACAAAAGAATGTAGTTCAAATTGGTGAATGCGACAAAGTAGCAGTTTATAGTAAGCTTTGTTAAAGCTGCATACTCCAATGAAAAATGTATTAATGATAATACCATGTAATGCTTATACTGTAGCACGTATAAATCACTAATGCATGTCATAATAATTTAAACATGTATGGTTCCATCATTTGATATTGCTATGGACTAATTGTTAATGATGGAAATATAAAAACTAAAATATTGGTTATGTAGAAACCAGAGTAAGCCACGTATGCAAAACCTGCCAAATGATACTGATATTTGTAACGTTGAATTTAATGTCATATGCATTGGTATGTGAATATTATATTAGATGTTATTACACCACTGCCAAACAACCAACGTATACAGTCAAAAGCACACACACACACAAGATATGGTCACACTAAAATTAATCGAACATTCTAGTGTTAATACAATAATATATATATATATATGTGGAAAAGGTCAAAGAATGCAAACAAAGACATAGTATGTCGATTGTGACGTTTTGAATTAGGAATGGTTTGGTTAGACTGTGCAACTTTAAATTGTTACAGTATGTTACCATGACAATACATGAAGAACGTCACACATTTGAGGTCAAACAAAGACTTTACAGAACACATTCACACATAGGAAATGGCACATGAAGGTAACTTAGTACGCTTTTTGGTGATGTTTTGTAAATGCTGTAAGATGTCGTACTTGTCATAGATCTTGTCAAATAGCTGTTGACTCATTACTGTTATTGTAGGTGATGTTCACTGATGCAATTGTAATAATTAAATAACTGACATGCCAGAAAAGCAGTACAATAATTAATAATGACACATAGTTAAGGTCAAACAAAGAATGGACACAACTCATGCAAACATAAGAAACGACACATGAAGTCAACTGAGTATGCATTTTGTATGTTTTTATAAATGCTATGTTTAGTTGCTCTTCATGTCATGGATGTTCTTGACTATATATGTTGACTCAATGCTTATTAAGCAAACATAAAAGAATGTTCACAGTTGAAATTGTTATAGTTAAATAAGTAACATGCTGGAAAAGCTGTACAATAAGTGGTAACGTCACATACTTAAGTTCGAACAATGAATGGACACAACGCATGATAACATAAGAAACAACACATGCAGCCAGCTGTGTATGCATTTTGTATGTTTATGTTTATACATGTTTTTAAGTTGTCTTGCATGTCAAAGATGTTATCAAATGAATTTTGACTCAATGCTTTTATAAACAAACAAAAAAATATGAAGAAATGTTCACGGATGAAATTGTTATATGAAACATGAGTTTAATTTGAACATTTTAGGAAATGTTGTTCATGAAATACTATATTGAATATTTGAATCTCATATGTTATATAAGTCGTTTACTGTTGTTGCTATGCCACTTTCTGTTCTGCCTAGCAAGTGCCTTGTTATGTTCAGTTATGAATAGCATACAACGTTACGTAATAATACGCTCGTTGTTCAGGTCATATGAAGAAGAGACAAAATAAGTCTACATTTAAGAAGTGACAACTGACCCTGACTATGTATTCGTTGTATTACTTTATGGGTCGTGTTTTTGTATGATGGGCTACATTCGATAGTTTCCCATTTACATGTTTCATGGTTCTCTTCTTAAACATAGTATTCATGTATAATATCTCTATATGTATTAGGTCTTCATGTACAATGCCATTTACATTGTTCTGTAATGTTAGTAAATTTGAGCATGGCATTTTATCCTCGCAATACCTGGTACCATTCTGTTATCGATAGGAATTATTTTAAAGAGGGGGATATGGCGTATATGACATTAGTTATAATAACACGAGAAGGACCTGTTGATATCGATGGTAGTTTATATATACAAAATGTTACCATTGAATTTTGTTCCTCTGTTCCATTGAAAGGGAGATGTAATGTATGTGTCTTCCAGTTGTGTTGTTATCCGAACACCCCCAGTGTGGCACAGTGATGTCACTACAGAACGTTCTAAATAAAGACAGTTACATTACAGTACTCATGGTGTGAAGACGTTCTTTACAGCGACTGGTCGGAAGAATTCAACACGTGGCGAAGTGTGTCAGGCCAGCCAGAAGGTTTATGAACCGGATTCTGGAGGCTCTGCGCGCATCACCCTTCAGGGGCAAACACCCCATTCCTAGGACCATGCACATGGACTTGGACTGGTTCATTGGGTTCGCCCAATCATCAAATGGGGTCGTGCTACTTCCAGACAGTCAACAGATCGGGTGGACAATAGAGTGTGACTCTTCGCTGCTTGGGGGCGGGGCCCACTCCCCAACCCACTACTACGCATCAGCCTACTATCAAGAAATTACGAGCCGTAACTACAACATCGCACAGCTTGAGGCGCTTAACATCGTGGCTGCTGTAAAAAACCTCGCGCCTGAAAATCCACACATCTTCATACTATACATCAACACTGATAACGCAGCATCACAACAGGCCCTCACCTCAGGGGCAGGCAAAGACCCCATTATCACGGCATGCGCAAGAGAGATTTGGCTCTATGCGGCGCTGGCCAGCACTGAGGTCATCATAAGGCACAAAAACGGCAAAGACATTCCCTTCGCGGACGCGCTGAGCAGGATGTCATTTGATCACAATGCCAGGCGGGTGGCGGTCCGTCAAATTGCTCAGCGCGGCCTCGATTGCATTGTCGTATCACATGATGACGTACTGACAACCGACCTTTAACCTGCCCGATCTAATATTTGCCTTTCTTGCCAGGTTACGGTGACGATCATCATAGGCGGATACTTACCATGATTGAGGACGGCCTGGCAGATGGAACATGGAAAAACAAAAAGAACCAGGCATTTGGATACCTCCGTTACATGAAGACGCATCACGTGGATCCGCTAGCACCACCTGAGTATGATGTCCTCTCTTATCTCCTGCACCTCTCAGACGAACTTGACTCCCCTGGTGCTATCATGAACTATATGAGCGGGGCGAGGGGTTGTGTTCTGGCCCTCGGTGGTCAGGTGACGGGCTTTGACTCATATGCGGTGTCCTTGGCAAAAAGGGGTATACGCAGGGGCTCTAATCACATGACGATCCAGGCCCAGCCTCTTGAGCCCCAAGACATTATGGATGTGGTGGACTTCTTCGAGCGAGCAGGAGGAAATGGCGCTGTTCTCACTGCTGCGACTTTGCTCGGCTACTTTACATTGATCCGGCAGAGCAACCTACTGACTACGCAAGCTGAGCTCGGTTCCCGCCATACCTTAAAGGCGGGGGACATATCAGTAACCAATGAGGGCCTCATAGTTACCATAGGATCATCAAAAACTAGGGCTTATACAGAGCCCCCACTGGAGATTCTCGTCCCTGCTGTGCCTAGCTCCAGATACTGTCCGGTGAGTGCTTGGAAGCATTACTTCCGAGTGAGTCGGCCTGCTATGAGTGGGCCGGCGTTCGTGACACTTGACGGTTCACCGCTACGACCCAAGGCAATGCTTCATACCTTACGGCTGGCTTTGTCAACAGTGGGCCACCCAGCGCCTGGGGCGATCACTCTACACAGTCTAAGGAGGGGTGGCGCCCAGGCATGTGCTCGCTTGGGCGTTCCTCTGGAGGATATCAAAGAACTTGGTTCATGGTCTTCTGATTCAGTCTATAAATATGTTCCACGAACAATGGTTAGTTCCGCCACCACTAAGCTTTCATCTGTATTTGGTTTAAAAGCTTACTGATCTATGTTCTACATGTTCCTATTGCATTTGACCTTATGTGATCAACCTGTACTACTGACTCACTGATTAAAATGCCAACTATATACTATTGCTGTGTTTTGTCCAATTGTTCGTGATGTCCGCAACACGCGTAATTGGACTTTTGACACAGCCATAGCCTTAACCTTACCCAGCCTGATGCTGCCACCTATACTCAAACGCGGACACTACTACTTTCTATTGGGCACTAGCGCCGTCTATGATTTCACTTGGACACTAGCCTCACTGCTAAAAACAAAAAACTGACCTGCCACCTTTGGTGCTTTCTGGAACTAGTCCAGGTCTGCCTATATAAGGCCGGGTTTGGCGACTGCCAGCTCACTTCGGGACGGGCACAGGAGGACGCAACTAGCCTAAGAATTGCCGCCCACCCACCCAATGCTTAATATAGGGATAGGGTTTAAAAGCTTACTGATCTATGTTCTACATGTTCCTATTGCATTTGACCTTATGTGATCAACCTGTACTACTGACTCACTGATTAAAATGCCAACTATATACTATTGCTGTGTTTTGTCCAATTACGGATCACGGAAAGCGGAGATAAACGATGACGGAATGCGCAAACAGGATACCGTCGACTCGGCCATTCCGGCATCCGGCATCCGGCATCCGGCATCCGGCATCCGCCTGTCGGACAGTTTATAAACATAGACAGTTGTATATCGACAGATTCCAGATGATGAAATAGAATCTGTGAAAATGGGTAATATGGCAGACTCATTGTGTGTGGTACAGATTCAGTGTGAGTGGTACAGACTCAATGTGAGTGGCACAGAATCAATGTGAGTGGCACAGACTCAATGTGACTCGTAGTAGTACACTCTGAATGTGAGCCGAATAGATTCAATGTTTGTGGTACAGACTCAGTGTGTGTGTGGTACATACTCAATGTGAGTGGCACAGACTGAATGTGACTCATTGTGTGTGGTACAGATTCAGTGTGAGTGGCACAGACTTAATGTGAGTGGCACAGACTCAATGTGACTGGTAGAAGTACACTATCAATGTGAGTCATATAGATTCAGTGTGCATGGTACAGACTCAGTGTGTGGGTAGTACAGATTCAGTGTGTGTGGTACAGATTTAGTGTGTCTGGCACACACTCAGTGTGTGTGGTAAACACTCAATGTGAATGGAACAGACTCAGTGTGTGAGTATGGTACATACTCAATATGAATGGTACACACTCAGTGTGAGTGATACAGATTCAGTGTGAGTGACACGGACTCAATGTGAGCAGTACACTCTCAGGGTGTGTGGTGCAGACACAGTGTGTGTGGGACAGACACAGTGTGTGTGGTACAGACACAGTGTGTGTGGTACAGACACAGTGTATGTGGTACAGACACAGTGTGTGTGGTACAGACACAGTGTGTGTGGTTCAGAAACAGTGTGTGTGGTACAGACACAGTGTGTGGTGCAGACACAGTGTGTGTGGTACAGACACAGTGTGTGTGGTACAGACACAGTGTGTGTGGTACAGACACAGTGTGTGTGGTACAGACACAGTGTGTGTGGTACAGACACAGTGTGTGTGGTTCAGAAACAGTGTGTGTGGTACAGACACAGTGTGTGTGGTTCAGACACGGTGTATGTGTGTGTGTGGGACAGCCACAGTGTATGTGGGACAGACTCAGTGTGAGTGGTTCAGACACAGTGTGTATAGTACAGACACGGTGTGTGTGGTTCAAAAACAGTGTGTGTGGTACAGACACAGTGTGTGTGGTTCAGACACAGTGTATGTGTGTGTGTGGGACAGCCACAGTGTATGTGGGACAGACTCAGTGTGAGTGGTTCAGACACAGTGTGTATAGTACAGGCACGGTGTGTGTGGTTCAGACACAGTGTGTGTGGTACAGACACAGTGTGTGTGGTTCAGAAACAGTGTGTGGTACAGACACAGTGTTTGTGGTTCAGACACAGTGTATGTGTGTGTGTGGGACAGCCACAGTGTATGTGGGACAGACACAGTGTGTGTGGTTCAGACACAGTGTGTATAGTACAGACACGGTGTGTGTGGTTCAGACACAGTGTGTGGGCGCGTGTGTGTGGGGGACAGCCACAGTGTATGTGGGACAGACTCAGTGTGAGTGGTAAAGACTCAGTATGTTTGGATCAGACTCAGTGTGAGTGTGTGGTACAAACTCAGTGTGAATGTGTGGTACAGACTCAGTGTGAAGTACAGCCTCAGTGTGAGTGGTACAGACTCAGTGTGAGTGGTACAGACTCAGTGTGAGGTACAGCCTCAGTGTGAGTGGTACAGACTCAGTGTGAGTGTGTGGTACAAACTCAGTGTGAGTGTGTGGTACAGACTCAGTGCGAGGTGCAGCCTCAGTGTGAGTGGTACAGACTCAGTCTATGTGGTACAGACTCAGTGTGTGTGTGGTACAGACTCAGTATGTGTGGTACAGACTCAGTGTGTGTGTGGTACAGACTCAGTGTGTGTGGTACAGACCTAGTGTGTGTGGTACACTCAGTGTGAGTGCTACCGACTCGGTGTGAGTGGTACAGAATCAGGTGGTGTGCTACAGACTCAATATGTGTGGTACACACAGTGTGAGTGGTACAGACTCAGTTTGTGAGTGGTACAGACTCAATGTGTGTGGTACCCTCAGTGTGACTGGTACCGACTCAGTGTGTGTGTGGAACAGACTCAGTGTGTGTGTGCTACAGAGTCAGTGTGTGAGTGGTACATACTCAGTGTGTGTGTGCTACAGAGTCAGTGTGTGAGTGGTACAGACTCAGTTTGAGTGTGTGGTACATACTCAGTTTGAGTGTGTGGTACAGACTCAGTGTGTGTGGTACCGACTCAGTGTAAGTGGTACATACTCAATGTGAGTGGTACAGTCTCAGTGTGTGGTACAGTCTCAGTGTCTGTGGTACAGACTCAGCGTGACTGGTACAGAATCAGTGTGTGTGGTACAGACTCAGTGTGAGTGGTACAGAATCAGTGTTTGTGGTACCGACTCAGTGTGAGTGGTACAGACTCAGTGTTGGTGGTACAGACTCAGTGTTGGTGGTACAGACTCAGTGTGTGGTACAGACACAGTGTGAGTGGTACAGACTCAGTGTGTGAGGTACATACGCAGTGTGAGTGGTACATAGTTAGTGTGAGTGGTACAGAATCAGTGTATGTGGTACATACTCAGCGTGAGTGGTACAGACTCAGTGTGTGGTACAGAGTGTGTGTGTGGTACAGACTCAGGGTGTGTGTGGTACAGACTCAGTGTGTGTGTGGTACAGACTAAGTGTGAGTGGTACATACTCAGTGGGAGTGGTACACACCCAGTGTAAGTGGTACCGACTCAGTGTGTGGTACATACTCAGTGTGTGTGGTACAGATTTAGTATGTGTGGTAAAGACTCAGTGTCAGTGGCATAGACTCAGTGTGAGTGGTACATAATCAGTGTGTGTGGTACAGAAACAGTGTGAGTGGTACAGACACCGTGTGAGTAGTACAGACTCAGTGTGAGTGGTACATACTCAGTGTGTGTCGTAGCGATTCAGTGTGAGTGGTACAGACTCAATGTGAGTGGTACACACTCAGTGTGAGTGGTACAGACTCAGTGTGAGTGGTACAGACTAAGTGTGAGTGGTACAGACTCAGTGTGAGTGGTACAGACTCAGTGTGAGTGGTACAGACTCAGTGTGTGGTACATACTCAGTGTGTGTGTGGTACAGATTTAGTGTGTGTGGTACAGACTCAGTGCCAGTGGCATAGACTCAGTGTGAGTGGTACAGAATCAGTGTGTGTGGTACAGACACAGTGTGAGTGGTACAGACACCGTATGACTAGTAGACTCGGTGTGAGTGGTACATACTCAGTGTGTGTCGTAGCGATTCAGTGTGAGTGGTACAGACTCAATGTGAGTGGTACAGACTCAGTGTGGTACAGACTCAGTGTGAGTGGTACAGACTGAATGTGAGTGGTACAGACTCAATGTGAGTGGTATAGACTCAGTGTGTGTGTGGTAGAGACTCAGTGTGTGTGGTACTCCGACATATGGAGGCTGGCTTAAGAAAACCAAACACTGCTTGAATAATAAGTTACAGTAGAATATCTCTCCAACGCCATGTCTCCCCTTGTTCAACATCCCATTGAATTTTTGTTAAAGTATTATTATTAGTATTTGATTGTTCTTCTGATGATATGACACCTGGAATGTCAGGACGACATTGGTCTGAATGCAGATTTGTCCATTGAAGACAGGTAACAGTGTGGTCATCCGGTCTAGGTGTATTAATTATGGCCCACACATTCATCAAGGCTGCATAGTCTAAATTGAACCATCTAAGCTCAACCATCTAACCTCAACCATTTAGGTTCAACCGTCTAAGCTCAACAGTCTGAGTTCAACTGTCTAAACTCAACCATCTAAGCTCAACCATCTAAGCTCAACCGCCTAAGCTCAACCATCTAAGATATATCATCTAAACACAACCGTCTAAGCTCACCCGTCTAACCTCAACCATCTGAACTCAACCGTCTAATTTCAACGATCTAAAATAAACCATCTAAACTATAAAAATTAGTAAATCTTGTTTTGTTTAACGATGCCTCTAGAGCACATTGAGATCATCGGCTATTGGATGTCAAAAATATGGTTATTCTGATATATTTCTTTGGAGGAAACCCGCTGCCTCCACATAGGCTATTCTTTCCGATAAGCAGCAAGGGGTCGTTTATATGCACTTTCCCACAGACAGGACAGCATATCACAGCCTTTAATGAACCAGTTATGGAGCACTACTTTCTAAACTCAACCGTCTAAGCTCAACCGCTAGTGGTATAACAGCCCCGATATCTATGACCGCGCGCCTCAACTGTAACCCGCCTAGTATACACCCAAGCGTTAATCGGAGCCGGATCCATCCCATCATAATATCATCAGCGACATCTACCTGCGACGCAGGCGCTAGGTGCCTGATTATCGCCCAGCAGTAATACGGCGGGGGTCAGTGCTCAATCAGGGCTAAGTGACTCCGGCGTCAGACCACTCTTATTAGTCTTAATTAAATTGAAGCACTCTGAAGCATCACCATTGACGATGAAGGAAGCTGATTGAGCCTTGTGGAGTGATTCTGCCTGGATAGTGGAATATACCTTTTCATCTCTGAGCATGCGCAATGTGAGTTGGTGTCTGTAACATTAGATCTTGCAACTGGTATCAGCAGGCTGGTTGGGCGTGGACCTCCTCTATATAAGGCCATTCCGATGGAGTATGTTGCACAATGAGCCGATACCCACGACATCAGTTCTTCCACTGTCATCAGATGGTAAGTCGGTGGTGGAAATCCTCTATATAAGACCATTCCCACAGAGCATGCTGCACAGTGAGCCACTACCTACAACATTAGATCTCGTTCTTCCACTGTCATCAGACGGTAAGTCGGTGGTGGAAATCCTCTATATAAGACCCTTCCCACAGAGCAGGCTGCACAGTGAGCCACTACCCGCAACATCAGTTCTTCCACTGCCGTCAGAGGGCAGGTTGGTGGTGGAAATCCTCTATATAGGACCCTTCCCACAGAGCAGGCTGCAAACATACCTCATAGTGAGCCCCAACCCACAACATTAGTTCTTTCTTAAATCAAATGCTCACCATATTTTGTTATTCTTAAAGAAATACCTAATCACTTTAAGCTATTTTTCTCGCTGGCTAGATCAAAGATTTGGCAAGCATCTAATTAATTGCTGATAGTGATGGAACAAGAAGGAACAGAGAAAAACCTGGTAACGGCATGTTTTTAACTGAGCCGTCTCTGGCCTACCCTATTTGTTTTTCTAACAAAGTGAACGAGCCGTAAACCCTCACCACACCGGTACTAATAGTAGAAGTAAAACTCCCCAAATTGAAGAACCCATGACGGCCACACTGAGGGTATTAGTAATACCCTCAGTGTGGCCGTCGTGGGTTCTTCAATTTGGGGAGTTTTACTTCTTGTTGTTGTTTTTGTTATCCTTTTTTTGGTGGAGGGGGGTACATTAGTTGATTAAGCACAGGAATATTTCAATCGCTTACAACTGGTCTTCCTCATTCCACTTCTCCTTGCATTATCCTAGTAATCCCGAACGCCAGGCTATGTACTGATGTAGTGACAAGCATCAATGTCTTTGTCGCAGGTCAGTGGTTTCACTCGACCAGTGTTCGAAACCTGGGAGTTCAAATTGCACGGCCTACAAAAATGGGTTGGTTGGTTGGTTGTTGGGGCTTTACCTCCTGGCAACGTCTAAGCTCATATCAGGATGGTTAGCGACTTGTGACAGTGCACACTCATGGCGACTTTATAGTGCTGCCCTACTGGGAGACTAGGCTACCAGCACCATGACCCCATATCCAACACAGTCACATTATACTGACACTAAGCCAACCAGTCCTTGCCGTATCCTAATAATGCCGAGCACCTGGCTAGGAAGTGACAAATATAAACTTTTAAGTCATTGGTTTGACTTGACCAGGGTTCGATTTCAATCCCACGATCTACGACTAAAAGGGGAGACGGACGCTCTACTCATTCGGCCACCCTGTGTGGTCTTTGCCGTGTGGCTCCGTGTTTCCGTGGTTCCGTGGTTCCGTGGTTCCGTGGTTCCTATTACACGGAGTTTTGTTGTATTCTCCAGATGTGCCAGCCTCAAATTGGCCCCAGGTTCCCAGGGTCCATCCGCCCCGCCCCCAAGTGACCGACTTTAGGCGCGGCTTTTAGCACTAGGGCTCGGCGCCTTATGACGTTTTATTGCGCATTTTCCTATGAATTGGGCCGCAATATCGTGCATTACATTATGCAAATAGCGAGTAATGTACGCAGCGAACGACCCCGTAATGCCCATATTGTCCCCCAGGGGGAGGAGGGGGTTGTTTAACCGCAGGGTAGCCCATCCATTTCTGCCAACAGCCTTTGAGGCTTTCAGATTTGTTTCACCATCAAATTGCCTACAAAATTATTACATTTTTAAGAATTCTTTTTTTTTCTTTTTTTTTCTTTTTTTTAATAGATTTTGTCAAATTTAAAAAAAGCTTCCCCTCCAACCCCGCCCCACTCCTCGCTACCCACTCATCCCGACGCGTCTAACATGTAGATAACTAATGTAAATGAACCAGACCAGACAGGAGGGCCGAATGAGTTGAGCGTCCGTCTCCTGCTTTGGGAGATAGGGGGACCCGAACCCATGGGTTTGTGGGTTCGAACCCTGGTCGAATTAAACCAATGTGTTAACAATTAATATGTGTTGCTTCCTAGCCAGGCGCTCGGTATTATTAGGATAGGACAAGGACTGGTTGGTTCAGTGTCAGGATAATGTGACTGAATGGGATATCAAGTCATGGTGCTGGTGGCCTGGTATTCCAGTGGGGCAGCATGAGTGTGCACTGTCACAAGTCGGTACCCGTCCTGGTATGACCTCAGCTGTTGCTAACACATTTAACAACAACAAACAAAATGCAAATGAACGGTGTGTTATTAATAGTCTCTACAGGCAGTATCACAGCTCAGGCTGTGCTTTCCGCGCATGCGCGCGATAACCCGCGAAAAGGTGGATAGCAACGATAATGGAGTCAACTTAATTCCATGTTTCCGGAGTGGCGCGAATTCGATCCAATTTCCATCGACACTGCATGAATTACATCACTCCACCCACTCCGCCCACTCTGCCCAGACGGGATGGCCGAATGAGTTGAGCGTCCGTCCGTCTCTTCTTTCGGTAGATGATGGGATTCAAAGTTATGGGTTCGAACTCTGGTCGAGTCAAACCAATGCCTTAAAAATGTATACTTGCTACTTCCTAGCCAGGCGCTCAGCGTAATTAGGATAGGGCAAGGACTGGGTGGCTCAGTGTCGGGATAATGTGACTGAGTGGGATATCAGGTCACGGTGCCGGCAGTTTGGTCTCTCAGTGGGGCAGCACTATATAGTCACCATGAGTGTGCACTGTCACATGTCGATACTGCTCCTGATATGATATTAGATGTTGCTAGGACATAAAACAACAACAAATAAATAAATCATCATCATCATCATGCTGTCGGTCGCGATGCGACAAAGACTGCTTTAATTACTTGACTGCCGCTCTCCATTTAGCTCTCTGCTGTGAGAGTTGCGTCCATGAGTCGGTCTTAATGTCTCTCAGCTTCAGGTTTCTCTTGATGGTATCTTTGAACCGGAGACGGGGGCGCCCTCTCTTTCTGTAGCCAGAAGACAGTTGAGAATAGAGGATCTGCTTTGGTAGCCTGTCTGATGACATCCTCATGAGGTGTCCAGTCCACCGGAGATTCTTTTTGATCAGAAGATCTTCCATAGAGGGCAGCCCCATCCGTTCGAGTATTTCCTTGTGGTGAGTTTTATCAGTCTCGCTGCTGGTTGGTGTTTCACATGTAAACGCATACAATTATATTATACATGAGATAGGTAAGTATGAATACACATCAATATGAAATTGCTATGAACAAATACACATCATCATCATCATCACCATCATCACACAGCTTTCACATTCATATATACATTTATACATATAATATAGCAATTGTTTAACCAACAGAACAGACAGCGCACCAAGTGGTGGGTTTGATCATTTTGATTACACTGTACAGGCTGAGTGAGCCGTCTTAGTATTATAGGGTCTCTGTCATAGCCTAATCTGGTCCCTCTACAAAAGTGTGTGTGTGCGTTGGATGAGGGCATCCGTCCTGATATGACCTTAGCTGTTGCCAGGACGTAAACCTCCAACAACCAACCACTCCACCCACCCCGCCCACTCTGCCCACCATTATTAGATTGGCGGGTAAGTGTTTCGGCGCAGTGCGTTGGTGCAGCTGGTCCGTGCGTGTTGGGTATATTAACGGGTAATTGGCATTTGGGGACCGGTAAAGCAGGCATTGCCTTAAATGATGCCACTTTTGGAGTTGGGCACCGCTTGACGCGCCCCATCCAAGCACGCAGCTTATGCCACCTGGTCACTCCTCCCCCATCCGCAAGATGGCGCGGCGCGTGCTCTCTCCTACCGCCGCCCGCTTGGAACTGCCACTTCCGGTCCCTCTCCGGAAGTGTATGTCATTGGGTGGTTGGTTAGTTGGTTGTTGGAGTTTTACATCCTGGCAACATCTAAGGTCATATCAGGATGGGTACCAACTTGTGACAGTGTGCACTCATGGTGACTCTATAGTGTTGCCCCACTGAGAGACCAGACCGCCAGCACCATACCCTGATATCCCACTCAGTCATATTATCCTGGCACTGAGCCAACCAGTCCTTACTGCCTCCTAATAATGCAGAGTGCCTGGCTAGGAAGCGACAAGTATCAATTTTTAAGTAATTGGTTTGACTCGACTAGGGTTCGAACGGGAGACTGACGTTCAACTCATTCAGCCATTCCATCTGGTCCCAACTAACTATAAAGTTAGTTAATTATCAGTAAAATATGACCATACATTTGTGCATGCTTTCAATGATGAAATGGGGGGGGGGGGGGGGCGGTGTGCTTCTATTGTGTAGCATGCTTCTATTGGGACATATACAGTATCCATAATAGATAATAATTCTTCCCCTCATAATTCCCTTGAGGGTTGGTGGGTATGGTTTTAGGTAAAAATTATCGAATTAAAAATTGGATACTACAGTACTTTAGTTTGGAGTAATTCAGACTGAATGCACATAAAATAAGACAATCCCACTTTATTTCAGAGGCATGAGAAAACAAATCAAAATGTACGATCATATTCAGACTGAATGCACATAAAATAAGACAATCCCACTTTATTTCAGAGGCATGAGAAAACAAATAAAATTGTATGATCATATTCAGACTGAATGCACATAAATTAAAACAATCCCACTTTATTTCAGAGGCACGACAAAAACAAAGCCATGAAATTCTTTAACTTTGAATAGACGCGCATCCATGTGTCTGCACTCGTGCAGTGCGTGTCTATTGGTACATATACGGTACATAGGGCCAAATGTTAGTAGATATTTGGGTGTTAAAAATATTATGTTTCATCGGATAGTGCAATTTTACCGGTCGGACAAATGCTGGGATTGATAAGGCAATAACACTAGTATGCTCCTTCCAGGGTGTTTTTTCCTCAGATTTACTCAACGGTCACTGGAATAAAAAGAAAACAAGTACATCCTAATATATGTGCAGTGTCGAGATAAATATCTAGATGTAACAAAATATATATAGAAAAAGCATTTCTTGATCTATCCTCAAGACACACTAGTTGTAGTATGCGCTGAACTCGTAGGTAGGCAATGAGCCACATAGACTGGTGGGCGAGGATAGGTTGATTGCATCAGGCAGCCCAGTTAGTTTATTAAATGGTTAGCACACGACATCACTCCCATGACATGTAGCGTTTTAACGCAAATGAACAGTTTCTCTCCTAGAACTAGTTTAACAAAGTAATAAATATCATATCATGATTACTATGTACAACCTTTTGAATGACTGCTGCTAGTTAGGGAACTAGTTAACTATATTTTAGTATTATATATTATTACACAGTAAGATTAGAAAAGGGTTGTGCATGCTTCTCAAAGTGAATGAATAAGGCACCTTGAGAGTAAAGTAATGTTCTGATCTCGTGATTTCTCCATGTATTCCTTTGGATTAATATTTTATGCATCTTAATGACAGATCACATTTATAACGGAATATTTCGGCTCAAACCATGTAGATTGGAATTAATCTGTTCAGCATCATTAGACCATGAGTACCCGATGGCTATTATTATTATTATTATTATTATTAGTTGTGTGATGTCACACAGGGAAGGCTGCATGTATATAATGCATAAAACTGGACCCGGTGGCCGAATCGGTAGAGTGCAGGCCTCCCGTGCGGAAGGTCGGGAGTTCATTTCCCGGTCGAGTCAAACCAATGTCTTACTAGATTTATATGTGTCGCTTCCTAGCCTGGCATTGTGCATTAATAGGACTAGGAGAGGGCAAGGACTGGTTGGGTCGGTGACAGGATAATGTTACTGAGTGGGATAGCAGGTCATGGTGCTGGTAGCCTGGTCGCCCAGTGGGGTAGCACTATATAGTCACCATCAGTGTGCACTGTCACAAGTCAGTACCCATCCTGATATGACCTTAGATGTTGCCAGGACATAAAAGTCCAACAACCAATCAACAGAAGTTATATGGCATTCTCAAAAACCTCCAAATTTAGGTTTGTACTTCTTTCCAATTCTGTAATATACCTTAGCCTGCACCATTAATGAGAGTTGTTAGCGTTGAATGACACAGATACAGACTTACGTGAGAGGCCCTCAAACAATGGCTGGCTCCTAAATTACTAAATACAATTTTTTTTTCAAGCTATACACATTGTGACTAGCTGTATTTGATCATAAAAAGGTATTCTCTGTGGCGGAGTGGTTAGTTAGTTTGTTTGTTGTTGTTTTACGTCCTAGCAACATCTAAGGTCATATTAGGATGGGTACCGACTTGTGACAGTGCACACTCATGGCGACTTTATAGTGCTGCCCCATTGGGAGACCAGGCCACCAGCACCATGACCTGATATCCCACTCAGTCAAATTATCCTGACACTGAGCCAACCAGTCCTTGCCCTATCCTAATAATGCCAAGCGTCTGGCGAGGAAGCGACAAGTATACATTTTTAAGTCAGTGGTTTGACTCGACCAGGGTTCGAACACACAATCCCATGGTCTACCAACATGGGAGATGGATGCTCTAACTCATTCGGCCATCCCGTCTGGTCAGAGTGGTTAGAGTATCTGACTTTTTTCTAGGTCGGACTCCCAATCTAAAGATTGGTGGTTTGATTCCCCATACCATCACCTCTGCCAATTTGGATTTCAACCACTGTGTATAACTTACAGCATCATCAAAGGCCAGTTGCTCTTATACTATATATATGTTGTGTGCGAGGTTAACAATCCCCTGAGTCAGTAAAAGTATAGACTCAGGCTTTCTATCAACCAACCAGCTAATGCTGAAAACAAGTCAATTCAAACTTATCCATGATATGCAGTATAAATCATCAAGAAGAAAAAAGTGTGAATAAGTAGTTCTGGTCATGTTACAGTCCCTTTAAATCTCAATGATGAGAAGCTGACTTTGTCACCTCTACTAAAATGTCATGGGCGAAAATCAGATCATTTTAGAATGAGACCTACGCGGAAAGAGCTGCGGGAACGATGAAAGGCGATGTTGATATGTTTTCGGACTAATGAGCAATCAGGGGGAAAGTGCCTTCAGATTTAAGCATGTTTGTAATTTTGACACAGATTTCAATTGGAAAAGACTGGTGGAATTAAATATTTATACTATGATGATTAGCTTAAATAGGGCCAAAATCAGCTACGGTTGTAAAAATAGGGATTGTTGGAACATGCAAAGATTGTGTTGGGTGTGCAAGATTCACAAAGTGGTCGCAAAGTAGTCCTCAGTGGTTGCCGACCACTTTGCAACCACTTTGGTTGTAAAGAACTTGCAGCTACTACACTACAAACCGTGTGACCAAAATAGTCGTCTGGAGGTCGGCGATCACTGCTTTTTCGCAAAGAGGTTACTGGTGACTATGGGTTATTTAGTCCATAGTGGTTGCAAAGTGGTCACAAGTGGTCACAAGGTGTAGTGCGACTGGGGCTTTAGCTTTAACAAATGCGTGGCCATGGTAGTGATTGCTGCCTGACATTGATACCATTTCTTCCCTTTGTAAATGTACTATATGTTGTTAAGTATATTAAGGTCAAACTCCACTGACTATGAATTTCACTAACCTAATACTACAATAAAGGTGCTAGAGGTAATTTTCTAAGAACAAAGGCTGCTAGGTCGTCTGATGTAGTATGTGCGCACTCACAACCGTCATTCAAGGCCTAATAAGCAGAAGGGAAACGCACCTGAACATACTAGCACACCACTACACCACGAAACCGGATTACACAGTCGCCCCTGGCAGGCACACTAGACACATGGCGGCCCCAATACTCCTAATGGAAAGAAGCAACACGAAAATACATGAGAGAAGTGTGCTAACCATGGCAGCACATGCCTGGAATAAACAAAACGTAAAACTACAGGTAATCCGTAACCCTGACCACTACAAACAATTCCTAAAGAAAACAATTACTTACTGACACAACAAAACCACACCTGCTCCTGAGCACAGTCACTGCTTGCTGTGCACTGGCACAGAAAGCAAAAGACAGGCCAGAAAAAGTGGTAGGCACTAAACAGAAAAATTGGAAAATTAGCCCTCTTAACTGTAAAGGAAATCAGGAAAGCTATAACAACATGGCGCAGTCCACCTGGGTATGTGTAATGGCACAAACCAACACAAATGGACAGGCCATGGTCATGCAACTGATTCACCCTGAAATACAAAATGGCTAGGCAAACAACACAGCCATCCAACCTGGCTGCAGTCCTAAAGGGTCCGAGTGTTTTCTAGCACACGGCTGCACTATCTAAGGACAGAGTTTAGGTGAAAGGATGCTGTAACAAACAAAAAAATAAAAAAGTCTGAATGGAACAGGATCCTCTTCCACAAGCCTGCATGTCACCCAAGTAGATATACAAAGTAGGCTAAGGTATCATACTCACACTAGACAAAAAACTGGAAAATTAAAAAAAATCTAACATAGGCTATAACTAACAACCAAAATTGCAGAAGGTCGACCTGAGCAGACACAGGTAAACACTCCTGGGCAAAGGAACAGATCAAGACAGTACCACCACTGTCCAGGATTGAAAAAAAACACCCTCACGGGAGCTTATACGTTATGGGCAGAGTAAATACCTTGTCAATAAAAAAAATACTTTTAAAAGCTCCTACCAATTCTTCAAATGACCTCATACCCCGACCTCACAAAGTTACAGTTTAAACTGAGTATCGCTACCAACTCTAGTGCATGGGGTAGGTATATACCAACATGTTGCAAATGTGGCATAACATTTTTTTTTTTAAATGGGAACAACACAAAAAAAAACAACCACAAAAACTAACATAACGACTAATAGCTAAAGGGACTGTCACATTATGATGCATCACGCCAAAGTATGCCGACCTATGTGATTTTTGGCCACTATGTCGGGATACGTCATTATGGATTATGTGTGTGTTAGGCACTCGTTGGTATACATCAATGTACAGCGACATTCGTTGAGATACGGCATCGTGCATCAGGGGGTTGGCAAAGTTTTGGGCATGCACAAAACTTTCGACGTATGACAACATTTGACTACGTGCGGATTTTACGTGGGCCGTACATTCTGTATACATTAGGGGTACATCGATGTACGTTAGACTTACGTTAGACAAACGTTGTTCACTATGTTGCACTATACTGAACTACATTGAACTAAGTTAAAGGCAGTGGGAACATACAGATCGCATACTGACAATGTAAGGATAACGTAAGTCTAACGTACATTTAGCATTTCTCAAGCATGTCTTGACATTTGTAACGTATGAGGCGTAGTTCTGGCAATCGAATTACATATATAATGTTCACCGGCATTCTGTGAACGTACCGTGAGCGTAATTGGAGCGTTTTTCGCCCGGAATCACATTAGCCATACGTTGGTCATATGTTGGCCATACGCTATGTATACGGTGTGTATAAGTCCAACTTTGCCCCCCACACCGAAAAGTTCAACGCTTCTCGACGTAAAAAAATGATTTTACACATAGGCCGCGCGCTTTCGATATGCGTCATAATGTGACAGGGCCTTAAGATGACGACCCTGCTATCAAATTTAGACTATCGATGTTCAGCGATGAAAACAAGCCGCGATGCGACTTACTCATTATGGACAGGGTAAATAAACCATCCCCCCCCAAAAAAGGCATTCTGCAGTGAGCTAGCCATAGCCATGCCCATAATCGCATTTCCATGCACTACTAAGGCGCAGTGACCTGAATTTTACCTACCGCCATACCCCATCCCTAATTACAGGACTAGGTGGGACATGCCAAAAATCCTCGAGCTTACTGCAGAGTGTGAACGCATCCACATATGTTGTTGGTGTTCAGCTACCAGAAAGTAGTGTTCTCTCGACAACCCCCGGTGTTTGTGGATGTTCCTATAAGCCAAGGCCATATATATACCTTTCGGAGATTGTATCCAATATGGGCCTGGGCCGCGTTCAGGGTCCGTCTCGGAGGTGCCTCGGCAACGTCTAGGCGATGCTTTTTGGTCTATTTGCGTTCAGGGTCTGTCTCGGCGACGTCTCGGCGACGCCTCCCTTTTCAGGTTGGAGACAAAAAGCGCCTCGAAAATGGCCGCCGAGTGCAGTGGTTTCATCCAATCAGAGTGCAGCATTTCGATTGCAAATGGCCACCGCCTATGGGGGTGGCCATTTTCGAGGCGACCAACTGCTATTGTTGTTCAGACTAGCCTGACGTCACGGGCGCCTCGGAGGCGCCTCCAAGACGGACCCTGAACACGGCCCTGGTGGAGCATGTGGGGGACATAGAAGGGCATCCCGGGTCCGCAGGGGGCGGTGACAGCGAGGAAGGGGTCCTGGGCTGACATGGGCTCATTATGTGTGAAATAGTGCGTGTGGTACAGACTCAGTGTGTGTGGCACAACTCAGTGTGTGTGGTACAGACTCAGTGTGTGTGGTACAGACTCAGTGTTTGTGGTACAGACTCAGTGTCAGTGTGTGAGAGGTACAGGCTCAGTGTGTGTGGTACAGACTCAGAGTGTGTGGTACAGACTCAGAGTGTGTGGTACAGACTCAGTGTGTGTGGTACAGACTCAGTGTGTGTGGTACAACTCAGTGTGTGTGGTACAGACTCAGTGTGTGTGGTATAGACTCGGAGTGTGTGGTACAGACTCAGTGTCAGTGTGTGAGAGGTACAGACTCAGTGTGTGAGTGGCACAGACTCAATGTGTGAGTGGTACAGACTCAAGGTGTGTGGTACAGACTCAGTGTGTGTGGTACAGACTCAGTGTGTGTGGTACAGACTCAGTGTGTGTGGTACAGACTCAGTGTGTGCGGTACAGACTCAGAGTGTGTGGTACAGACTCAGTGTGTGTGGTACAGACTCAGTGTGTGTGGTACAGACTCAGTGTGTGAGTGGTGCAGACTCAGTGTGTGAGTGGCACAGACTCAGTGTGTGAATGGTAAACACTCAGTGTGAGTGGTACAGATACAGTGTGTGAGTGGCACAAACTCAGTGTGTGAGTGGTACAGACTCAGTGTGTGAGTGGGACAAACTCAGTGTGTGAGTGGCACAGACTCAGTGTGTGAGTGGTACAGATACAGTGGGTGAGTGGTACAGACTCAGTGTGAGTGGTACAGATCAGAGTGTGTAGTGTATAACCAGTGTGTGTCCTATAGTCTCGGTAGTTGTATGGAGGCGCAATAGGTGCACTAGTCACAATGTACACTCGATATGGACCCGATGCGCGAAAAGGAAGAAAGCAAGGCGGAGGTGGGAAAAGGAGGCGTTTATTGGGACGCCTCTGGCAACAGAGGGTAACAGGGCAACAGTGAGGAGGCTCATGAGGAGCAACAGTACATAGGTAAAAAGCAAATAAGGCTCATGAGGAGCAACAGTAGAAAGGTCAAAAGCAAGCTCATGAGGAGCAACAGAACAATGAATAAGCTATATCAGGGGCTCATAAGGAGCAAAGGTCAGAGTGGTGATATGAGTTCATGTGAGGGGGGGGGCGCCGAGGAGCCCTCCACCAGCTGTAGGAGAAAAGAAGATAAGTAAAGAAAGTTGGGTGGGTGGGTGGAGGAAAAAGGCAGAGCGCGGAGGAGGGCTGGAAGGCGAATGACTGAGGGAGGCCGGCGGGCGGCCTAATAAGGGAGGGCAGGAGGGCGGTGGCAGGTGAGGTGCGAAAGCAGCGGCCCAGGGGAGGGGGGAGGAAGAAAGCTGAGGGGCGGACGTCGCGCGAGGTGCTGTCTGGGGAGGGTTCGTCCTGAGGATGGGCGGCGTCTGGGGCCTGCGGTGCGAGGTGATGGTCCCCAGCTCTGTCTGGGCGGTGTTTCGATCGGTGGTCGCTGGGGGGTTGTCGGTGGTCGTGATGGTCGGCGGTGGTGCTGTCTGGGGAGGGTTCGTCCTGAGGATGGGTGGCGTCTGGGGCCTGCGGTGCGAGGTGATGGTCCCCGGCTCTGTCTGGGCGGTGTTTCGATCGGTGATCTCTGGGGGGTTGTCGGTATTGGTGAAGTGGTTGTCGGCAGTGGTGTGGGTGAGGCGCCGGGGAGGGCCCCCCGGGCCGGCCGGGGGGGGGGGGCCGGCGGATCAATAATCCGCCGAGGCGGCCGGGGTCTGGCGCTCACGAACTTGCTTAGTGAGGCAGGCGGCCTCGCTGTGCATTGTCAGGATGTGCCGCACGTTGGCGCAGTATGCGCATACGTGCCGGTGCCTGCTTCCCACCTCAACATGGGCCTCCCCGACGGGGGCCCGGTCGCACGAGGCGGAATCGCGGTTCCAGGCGGCGCAGGGGGCCCCGTGAGTCTGCCTGTCATAGGCGATGCGCATGTCGACTTGGGGCCAGGGCAGGTGTGCGCCTCGGGGAAGGTCGTCGCCTCAGGGGGCTGGTGCTGCCGGGGCGGCCTGGGTGAGGGCGGCGGGCATGGTGAGGGATTCCACCCTCAGCAGGTCGAGGGCAACTGGATCGTGCCAGCCGTGGGGGAGCCTCCCGTCCGCTATCCACGTGAAGACCGTTTCAGAATAACGGCAGACGGTAGGCCACGGATAGACGAGGTTGTCCCTCAACACTGTGAGGTGGTGGTGGTGTAGGCCTGAGATGGAGTGGGCGGGGAAGCTTGGATGGCTGACCAGGGTGAGGAGGGCAAGGCTGTACTCATCCTTGGTAGCCTCGCCCCTCTTCACGGGCTTCCGTTCAGCGCCCCTCTCCACCAGGTCCGAGGGGAAGATATAGTCAGAGGGTATACCTTGACGCCTGACCGTACGTTGTGCCTCGGCGGAGGCCAGGATCTCGTGGACGGCGTCGGCCGCGGATGCTGGGGTGTGCTCGACCACGTCCTGGAGGTAGGCTGGGGGCGGAGCGGGCGCGGCTGGGGCGGTGAGGCGGTCGTAGCATTCGTACCGGGGGTGCACTGCCCCTGGCAGAGCTGGGGCGGGTGGCGTGCTGTAGGCGGCTTGACGCCTCGGGGGAGGCGAGGGGCTCTCCGGTGGTCCTCAGGGTACCCCCGACTCGAGGGCGTCCATGCGGGCGGTGGTGACGAGGTGGAGCGCCTCAAGGCGGTGGATGGCCTCGAGAATTGCGCTCGTCTTGGTGCCCCAGGGGTGGTCCGAGGGCGCCGAAGGAGATGCAGGGGCCGAGGATGGCGAGGCGCCTCCCGGCGAGCCCGAGGAGGGTCCCGGCGTGGCGGTCGTCCGGGAGCTCTTGCGGCCCTTGCCCTTTCCGTGTCCGGGCATGCTGGAGCGGCCCGAGGGGGTGCAGCGGTCCGAGGTGAAGATCAGCGGTGAGGAAGTGCCAAAAAGGAAAAAGGCAGAGCGCGGAGGAGGGCTGGAAGGCGAATGACTGAGGGAGACCAGCGGGCGGCCTTATAAGGGAGGGCAGGAGGGCGGTGGCAGGTGAGGTGCGAAAGCAGCGGCCCGGGGGAGGGGAAGGAAGAAAGCTGAGGGGCGGACGTCGCGCGAGGTGCGAATGCTGCGCGACGACCGGGGAGGCAGGGGGAGGGTCTCTTTCTCTCCACGCATCAAGCGCAATGACCAATGCATATAAAGCAAATATTTCCCCATTTGGGGTTTGAAGTTCGAGGGACTCCGGATGATTATCTAGAAGTAACAATTCCTAAGGCGCTGTACAATGAAACCATATTCAAAACTTGGGTTATTTAAAGGAGCATTTTATTTTTAAATAGCATCCTTAAGCAAAACTAATTATCTATTTTAAATCCGAAAGCAGACCTCACCCAGATTGTCAGTATTATGTGGCTTTCCACAAACTACCAAATAACCCTCCCGTCCTGATATAAGCTTAGATGGTGCTAGGACATAAAACACCAACAAATAGCCAACCAACCAACAAATAACCCACAATTGGACACTTTAAACCAAAGCCAACTCACTACCGTGTACGGGGGCCGATGGCTCTTCTCAGCCCCATCCCTCAGTAGTATACTATTATATATAGCACGGTTAGATAGGTTCCCTTAATAAACGAGCCTCCTGCCCAAAGATGTATGGATAGATCACGGTTGTGCCTTGTATGCAATACTCCCAATACCCAGTGCCCCGTACGGCATCTATCCATCAGCCATGTGGATATAAATCACGGCGTCTTGAAAATGGAGACCAGACGCTCCCAGCCCAAAGATGTGTGGGATCGATCCCCGGCCGAGTCCAAATGAACCAGCGGTGTCAGTTGAGTGAATGCTTCTCTGCGCAGCAGGTATTGAGTTCGAACCTCGACTAAGTCAAATTGTTGACTTAAAAAAGTTATAAGTGGTGCTGCCTAACCTGTCATTTTAGCATTATTAAATAGAACTAGGATCGATGGAATGAGGAAAACCAGTTTGTTTGTTGTTATTTTACATCCTAGCAACATCTAAGGTCATATCAGGACGGGTACCGACTTGTGACAGTGTGCACTCATGGCGACTTTATTGTGCTGTCCCACTGGGAAACCAGGCCATCGGCACCATGACCTGGTATCCCATTCAGTTACATTATCCTGACACTGAGCAGAAACAGTCCTTGTCCTATCCTAATAATGTCGCGTGCCTGGCTAGGAATGGACAAGTATCAATTTTTAAGTTATTGGTTTGATTCGACCAGGGTTCGAACCCACGACCCCACGATCTACCAGCACGGGAGACGGACGCTCTAACTCATTCAGCCATCCCGTCTGGTCACTACTACTACTAAACAATTCCTTCCAGACAGTAAGGAACCTGTCACATTAGCAGGTTGAGTATGGGAAGGAGAATTGGGGTTGGATTGTAACCAGACAAGTTGGACAGGCCCAGTGTGACGGAGCAAGGCTACAGTGATCACCAAATAACTGACTTATCATGCGCGATTTGACTCGACTCACTGAGTAGTATTACTTGAATGAACCAGACCGGATGGCTGACTATGTAAGTGTACAGACTAGCCAAGGTGCCAGACTGGTTGGCCAAATGAGTTAGAACGTCCGTCTCCTGTGTTGGTAGATCATGGGATCGTTAGTTCGAAACCCTTGTCGAGTCAAACCAATGACTTAAAAATGTATACTTGTCACTTCCTAGCCAGGTGCTCGGTATTATTAGTATAGGGCAAGGAGCAGTGGAATGAGGAAGACCAATCGTCCGTGATTGAAATTTCCTCTGCTTAAACAACTAATGTACAACAACAACAACAAAAAAAGGTCAAGATTTAAAAAAATGACTTAGTCAAACCAAAGTCTTACCAAATGTATGCTTGTCGTTGCCAAGCATGGCGCTCAGCATAACTAGGGTGGATAATGCCAAGTGTGGGATAAGAGGTCATCACTTGGTCATTGTACTGGAAACTTGGTATAATGTTACCATGAGTGCGCAATGTCACAAATTGGTACTTGTGATGATATTAACTTAAATGTTGTTAGGAGGTAAAACCCCAAACACGTGTTTATTTTAAATGAAAAACAAAGGAATGGAGGTAAGAATATGTTCGTCCCTTCAGCCCTATCTCCCTCTCAGGCTAAGCAGAAGAAGGGAACAGTGGCGCCGCCTGGTGCTACTAGTAGTGAACTAATGCAAGGATTGAAGAACTGGCCACCTATCGGCAGAATCTGGAACGTTGAGGGGAGCCGCAGGTTCCGACAGGGGCCGCCAAATAAGTAGCGTAACACAGGGGCGCAGCTAGAAATGTAAACTCTAGCTGTGCATTGTGCATATGTACTGTACATGTGCATTCTACATGTGCACTCTACCTGTGAATTCTACATGTGCACTCTACATGTGCACTCTACCTGTGTACAGTGCCTGGTCATTGTATATGTGCAATATACATGTACACTCTACATGTGTACCATACAGGTATAATGTACTTGTGCATTATACATGTGTACTCTACATGTGAAATCTACCTGTGTATTCTACATGTGTATTCTACATGAGTGTGTATTATACCTGTGTATGGTGCCTAGGCATTGTATATGTGCACTGCACACGTAAACTCTGCATGTGTATTGTACATGTATACTGTGCCTGTGCATTATACATGTGTAATCTACATGTTACTCTACATGTGTACTGTACCTTTGCACTGTACCAGTGAATTCTACAAGCGCACTTACATGTGCACTCTACATGTGTACTGTACCTTTGCACTGTTCCAGTGCATTCTACATGTGCACTTACATGTGGAATTTATGGGTGCACTCTACGTCTATACTCTACCTCTACACTGTACATGTACACCATACATGTTGACTCTACCTCTGCACTCGACCTCTACCTTCTACCTCTGTGATGTACATGTACACCATACATGTGTAGTCTACCTCTGCACTATACCTCTGCGATGTACATGTACACTGTACATGTGCACTCTACCTCTGCATTATATGTCTGCACTGTGCATGTCCACCATGCATATGCACTCTACCTCTGCACTCTACCTCTGTGATGTACATGTGCACATTACATGTGCACTCTACATCTACACTCTACCTAGTCGATGTACATGTATGCTGTACATATGCACTGTACCTCTACACTCTACCTCTGCACTGTACATGTACACCCACATATGCACTCTACATCTACACTCTACTTCTGTGCTGTACATGTACACCATACATATGCACTCTACCTCTGCACTGTACCTCTGCGATGTACATGTACACCATACATGTGCACTCTACCTCTGCTTTGTACATGTACACCATATATGTGCACTCTACATCTGCATTCTAACTCTACACTCTACCTCTGCACTGTACATGTACACCATGCATGTGCACTCTATACCATGTATGTGTACTCTACCTCTACAATCTACATCTGCACTGTACATGTAGACTGTGCATGTGCACTCTGCACTCTACCTCTACACTCTACCTCTGTGATGTACATGTACATGTACATGTGCACTCTACCTCTGCACTTTACCTCTACACTTTACCTCTACACTTTACCTCTGCAGCAATGTACATGTACACTGTACATGTGCACTCTACGTCTGCACTCTACCTCTACACTCTACCTGCGCTGTACATGTACACTCTACCTCTGTGATGTGCATGTACACCATACATGTGCACTCTACCTCTGCACTCTACCTCTGCACCCTACCTCTGCACTCTACCTCTATGCTCTACCTGTTGCACTCTGATATATCTTAATATGGCGAACAAGTGAGGAAAAACATCGTTATTTATTAGGATTGAATCGCTAACACTATTAGCCATGTGTTGTTTGTTTCCAAATCACATTAATTAATGCATAGTATTTTATTTAAAAGAGAAGATTACCATCTCCCCTCCGCACCCCCAATCCTACCCATCCTCACACCCTTCCACCACTATTGTAGCGCTTTAACCACTCAATAGGATCGTCCTGACACCAACCCACCCTCGGCACCTTGAAGGGTTTCATGTGTACCCCCTTTTTCTTCTTCTTTTAAAATTATTTAAAGCATAATAACAAAAAAAGTGGCACAATAGGCCGTATCATATCATGCAGATAAGGTTCATGTCGTATCGAATTACACAACTCCGCCCACTCACCCTCCTCCGCCTCCTCCCAAGTCCAAGTGTGTGTGTTGTTTGTTTTCTTGGGTGGGGGGAGGGGCGTGAACTGCACACAGGTCACGTGGTCTAAAGCCCACGCCCCCTGCCGGCCACCCTGGAGCGCAGTAGGCGGACGGCGAGCAGTTAGTTCTCCACGGTGTGAGCTGCTCAGTAGTTGAAAGTCACCAGGGTCCGAGCGAGTCCGGGCCTGTTGCTGAGTTGCGTGATGTCGCCCACTTACACCAGGTGGCGCCTCATGACGCTCGGTGCCGCCCTCTTACGTTACTGCACGCTGCTGGCAGTTTTGGAAAATGTCCACGGTAGGTAAAAAAATCTTAATTTTGCTGACTTATTTTCACATGATAATAATGGATATAATTTGTTTCTCTAAAAGTAAAGCTTGTTATATTTAACAACGCCTCTAGATCACATTCGTGTTTTGATTGTATCATCAGCTATTGGATGTCAAACATAAGGTCATTCTGATATATTTCTTTGGAGGATAGCCGCTACCACCACATAGGTAACTCCTTCCGATAAGCAGCAAGCAGTATTTTATTTGCACTTTCCCACAGACAGGAGAGCACATACCACATCCTTTGATGAACCAGTTGTGGACCACTGGTTTGAAGTTGCTTGTTTAGAGCTGCATAGTCCGATGAACTATCAAATCTTCAAAACCAAAGCAATCGTCTAGAATTGATTTGGCATATCTAACTGAGATGCTGATACACTTATCAAGCATTTGTTTCTACATAGAAAGGAATACCGAGTCACTTTAATAGAACGTGTTACCACATAAGCCTATGGTGTCAGAGTTTTGGTGTGCTTCCTGAAACAGATGTTGCATGTTTGCACTTCGAATATCTCAAAAGTTAGCCATTTAAAATAAAAGTTACCTCAAACTAAAGTAAAGTGGATCACAGCGATCAATATAATATATTTATCTCAGAAAATATACAGAAATTAAAAATGATAGGAATAATTGAAGTTACAGTGTTCGATAGTCTTTGAAGTTTTTTTAATCGTTTTCTGATTAACACCTTGCACTATGTTGAGTACCTATAGACCTATTTCAATCTTTACTAACATCGTGTATGTGTGCGCAGCTTGGCGGCAGAACGAAGGCACACTGCCATTGAGTTTGCCGGTATGCGCAGTGCAAAACGTTTATTTTATTCAAAATTAATAGAAATGCAGAACCCTAACCATATACATTTAATAGAATCTATTCGTTGAATATGTTTTCTATAAGTGTACCAAGCGGTTTGTCTCTAGGTGGTGTGGTTTTAGAGATATTTCACTTTTTCTGTATGAAGATTGCTCACAGCCATTGACAATGCATTGAGTTTGCCGGTATGTGCAGTGCAAAACGTTTATTCTATTCAAAATTAATAGAAATGCAGAACCCTAACCATACAAATTTAATATAATCTATTTGTTGAATATGTTTTCTATATGTGTACCAAGCGGTTTGTCTCTAGGTGGTGTGGTTTTAGAGATATTTCACTTTTTCTATATGAATATAATTCAAGATTGCTCACGGCCATTGACAATGCATTGAGTTTGCCGGTATGCCCAGTGCAAAACGTCTATTTTATTCAAAATTAATAGAAATTCAGAACCCTAACCTTATAAATTTAATATAATCTATTTGTTAAATATGTTTTCTATATGTGTTCCAAACAGTTTGTTTCTAAGTGGTGTGGTTTTAGAGATATTTCACCTTTTCTCTATGAAGATTGCTCACAGCCATTGAGTTTGCAGTGTGACAGTGTGTCGTCCTGCAGCTAAAAGGCGCGCGCACTAACCTAGATACCCGTGCTGACGTCACATGAAATAGGTCTGTGCTGTACACTATACAGCATAGGCTGCTCCCCCAGTTTCTTTTTATGTTCAGAATGGGTTGTGCTGCACACAATGCAACACATTCCACTTCCACCATGTACAAATCAAATGAGATCGCTCCAACGGATCGAAGACTAGTGCCTCGGTCCTGACAAAATATGTATTCAGATGAATAAAAATATTTAACCCCAACAAAATTATGATCTACTACATTAGATTAAAGTGACTTTGAGTTAAAATTATAACTTGTGAGATATTTGAAGTATAAGCATGCAAAACTAATGTTGGTGTACTTATCAGAACTCTGACTGCATAGGTTTCAGCAATACAGTACAACCCCGTTAAACCAAGCTCGGTTAAACCAAACGATCAGTTAATCCAAACTTTGTTTGGCAGCCCGGCAAAATACTACCATTTATCATATAAAAAAGTTGGTTAAACCAAAGTCGGTTAATCCAAAGTATCGGTTAATCCAAACAAAATTGTCGGCCCCAGGCCACTTCCGGTACAGTTAAACCAAACTTTCATGTGGTTTTAAGGTCATCTGAGACTTTTTTATATGATAAATGGTAGTATTTTCCCAGGTCGCCGAGAAAAGTTTGGATTAACCGATCGTTTGATTTAACCGAGGTTGGTTTAATGGGGTTAAACTGTATATACATAAAAAACAATAATCATAGTGTCCAATTAAATTGTACATTCATAATGCACCCCCGTTTTTGACAAAGCCAAGTCAAAGTCAAAGCTCAGTTAAACCAATGATCGGTTAATCCAAACAAATTTCTAGGGTCCCTTCAAGTTTGGTTTAACAGGGCTATACTGTAATAGGTTCTATTAAATTGACTTAGTATATATACCCTTCTATCTAACAAGTACTTAACACTGCTTAATGAATGCACCAATATCTAACTTCTAAGTTGGGTATGTAGGTTCAATATATAAATACAATTCATGTAAATGTTGGTATCATTTCACACGCGCTGTCCCATAATGCACCACGTAATGCTTGCAGGTGGTGCAGGGACCGATGAGGAGAGACTCATGATCTACCTGGAGAATCGAACCGATCCCAACATGAGACCTGTCAAGTTTGCCAACCAAACCGTCAAAGTAGACATGTATATGACGGTTGTCGACTTCAATATGGTGAGCCTTGTACTGGCCATTATTTACAGTATTAATTTTCTATTCGATCGTGCGCTGTGGCCTAATCCGTAGAGCGCAGGCCTCGTGTGCAGAAGGTGGGAAGTTTGGTTCCCGGTCGAGTCAAACCAATGACCTTCAAAGTTATTCTTGTCACTTCCTAGCCTGGCGCTCGGCATTAAAAGGATATGGCAAGGACTGGTGAGCTCAGTCTCAGGATAATGTGGCTGAGTGGGATACCGGATCATGGTGCTGGCCACTTGATTTCCCAGTGGGGCAGAACTATAAAGTTGCCATGAGTGCACACTGTCACAAGTTGGTACCCATCCTGATATGATTTTAGATGTTGGTAGGACGTAAAACAAAAACAAACAAACAAAAAATTGTTTATTGGTGCAGGCAAAATCTGTCCCACAATGCATCTAGTAATATATATATATATATATATATATATAGATATATAGATATATATATATATCTATATATATATATAGTATAGTTATACGAATCTTACCTGGGTATAGACCAGACGGGATGGCCGAGTGGGTTGGAGCGTCCGTCTCCCGTGCTGGTAGATCGTGGGGTCGTGGGTTCGAGTCCCGGTCGAGTCAAACCAATGACTTTAAAATTGATACTTGTCACTTCCTAGCCAGGCGCTCGGCATTATTAGGATAGGGCAAGGACTGGTGTGCTCAGTGTCAGGATAATGTGACTGAGTGGGATACCAGGTCATGGTGTCGGCGGCCTGGTTTCCCAGTGGGACAGCACTATAAAGTCGCCATGAGTGCGCACTGTCACAAGTCGGTACCCATCCTGATATGACCTTAGATGTTGCTAGGACGTAAAACAACAACAAACAAAACAAACTACCTGGGTATAGATGATGGATAACTGTTGTTTTCCCGAGGTAGTAGCCTCGGGTAGACGTGGGCTAGGGAGAAGGAAGCACGTGAGGTACCAGCAATTTTAACCTACTTATTCAGGATAAAAATGATCTTTCAATACAATGGATACTATGATTTTCCCGTAACGGTACACCAACGGGATAGACGTGGTAGGGTGTGGTGGGCGGGCCCTAGCCCACGTCTACCCGAGGCTTCTACCTCGGGAAAACAACAGTTATCCATCATCTATACCCAGGTAAGATTCGTATAACTATACTATTTTACCTCGGTATACAGCCTCAGGCTAGCCTCAGGCTAGGGAGACCTTTACATAATTCATTTTTATCCTTAATATCATCCATTCTTATATAATATTCAACGTTTTTGTTCTCACCTATTCTTGTTAGTTGGCGAGCAGGCGCTTTGCAATGCCGGTAGGCTTTTCTAGTCGTTTGTTGTAATGTTTTGCAAACGACTTAGCCGTCTTCCAGCCTGCATGCGCTAGTATTCTTTTGACAGAAATACCTAGCAACCGTGCCTTGGAGACCATGGCACCTCTAGTTGAGTGGGAAGAGTATTTGCCCGTATCCACTCCAGCCAATTTCAACACCGTAATTGTCCATCTGGCAAGGGTGTCTCGTGAAATCGCCTTATGTGGCTTTATAAAGCTCACTAATAGTTGTTGTGATGCACGTAAATCCTTTGTCTTAGATATATAAGCCCGTATGGCTGACACAACACATAATTTCCGATCATTCGGAAAGCAGTCTAAGTGAACCGTAGATAAAGGGTCACCTAACGTGTTCGATTTGAGCAATTGTGCTAAATCAAACGTAGCTTGTTTCTTGTCTATTTCTAATCCAGTTAAAGATAAAGCAACAATCGTCTGTCCTCTGTGTCCGGTTACTAATAATAACAGGACCGCGACCTTAAAACCTAATTGTTTTATATCTAACCACGAGTTGTGAGGCCAAGCCTGAAACAACTTAAATACTATAGACACATCCCAAAACCGACTATACTTTGGTTTTGGAGGATTCCTTTGATAAATTGAACGAAGTAGATAACAAAGAACATAATGTTTTCCAACTGTTTCGCCATCAATTCTAGGTAATATGATTGATAATGCACATCTTGCCGCATTGATCGACCCAAAGGATAGTCCTTCATCCTCTAGAGAACGAAGAAAACGAGCTACTTGTGAAATTGTTGGATTTGTTGGCTTGACTTTCATTAACAAACAATGTACACCCCATTTCTTTAAATAGATTGTACATTTTGACAGTTCCTGGCCTCCAGGCATCAGATACTATCCTATTCTCAGTAATTTTGTCCAATCCAAATTGCTGCAGCTGTTTCCTTAGAAAAGGAATGCCAATAGGGGCGTCGTTGACACGTCGCCGTGAACCACTAGCGGTCCGTGGTGTGTCAGATTCCCGAGTTTTCTTGGGAATCGTATATGTTCTTTTGCCAGTTGTGAAACTGCTGGCAGCCAAGGTTGCGTGTCCCAATCGGGCACCACCAGTATAGCATGTGTCCTTTCCAAACCGATTTTCCTGACAACTCGGCTGATAATGCTAAACGGTGGGAAAATATAAAAATAATTATTTTCCCAGGTAATAGCAAATGCATCTACTTTCCAAGCCTCCGGTTCAGGATGCCAAGAAACATAACAAGGTAATTTGTTATTATTTCGTGATGCAAACAAGTCAACTTTAGGTGTACCCCATTTTTCACAAATGAAGTTAAACAAAGGTGTAGAGAGAGACCATTCTAAATGGTCATGGAAATTTCTACTTTTATGGTCTGCAAGTGTATTTTGTGACCCTGGAATATGCGCTACAGTCAGCCAGACTTGTTGAGCCTGTGCCCAGTTCCAAATCAGTTTAGACAACTGATTGCAAGGCTTTGATTTGGTTCCACCCATGTTACGAATATATGCCATGGCAGTAGTATTATCAGTTAGTATTCTAACTTGTGATTTATGTATCTTTACTAAACTACATAAGCCCAGATAAATAGCACGCAATTCTAGCGCATTAATATGGTCTGATTTTTCATCATCAAGCCATCTACCTCCTGTTGTGACCCCATCTCGATGAGCTCCCCAACCTTCTAACGAAGCATCAGTAGTAATTACCGTATTAGGTTCCGCCATGCGGATTGGATTTGGTGAACTTGCTATGTGTTGATCCACCATGCAATATCCTGTAGCCCTTCTTGCGAAATAAACATCTTTCGCTCAAAATTCCCTTTAGTTTGTGTTAACGCTAAATTTTTATCTATTTCTAGAGATTTAATATGGGCCTTCCCGTATAGAATAGCGGGTGCATACGATATCATTATCCCAATAAGGACTGCGACCTGTCTAATTTTAGGTTTTGGTAACTTAATAAGCTGGGTCGCTGTATTCATAAACTTAATTAGTTTTTGTTCTGTTATCGACACTGTAAGAGACTGTGTATCCAGAATAAACCCTAAACATTTGAGTTGTTTTGTTGGTTTAAACACTGACTTTTGTGGATGTACATAAAACCCCAATTTAGTAAGTAATGCACATAAATCCAAAACTGCATTCACACAATCAATTTGTGTTGATGCTATAATAAAGGAATCATCTATGTATGGAAACATTATATGACCCTTCCGCGCCATTACTGAGAAAACAGGTTTAAGCAGTTTAGTGAATAAACGAGGGGCACAAGCTAAACCATTCGGCATGCAGGTAAACTCATAGAGTTGCTTATCCCAAAGAAACCGAAGAAATTTCCGGTCTTTTTCCCTTATGTCACTTTTTGTATAATTCCTTTCTCAAAGAATTTTTGTACCTGTTTAGTTAGTGCCTCTCGTTCAACCTGTTCAATGTTATAAGGAAAAGGTATCCTGCCTTGTACCGGAAATTGTGTGAAGGGAATGTGAACACCCCTAACTATTTGTAAAATTTCTTGGTCACTAGTAATTTTGTGCCACTCAGAAATATGATTATTAATATTACCAGCCACAAAGTTGCTTACAGTTTGTGTGGTTTTAGAGGCTGGAAGGACTTGTAACATTTGTGTTTCAACCTCTACTTGAACCCGCCCCTGGGGAAGGGTCTCGGCGAGTTGACGCCTCGGCCCAGTGGCCGTGCGGTGTTGTCGGTCCAGCCTGAGCGAGCGCCCCGGCCCCGAAAAGCTTGACCGAAGTTTGAGCCCGGTCTGGTTCCCCTGGTGAACCGCCGTGGACGAAAATCCCCTCGTGACCTTTTGAAACGAGGAGTTTCCTGTTTCTTCTTACCATCCATGTTTTTGCCACTCTTGGCTGCAGTTTCTACCTCTTTATAGAGGTATTGTAGTTGACCGCCAAACATTTTCGTGTTATCTAAAGGTTTCCCTTTAATCGGCTCTGGAGCAAGAAAGAGCGTAAACTCTTTCCCATCATTATCGGTAACCTTCTTTGAGCGAGCCACTTCTTTGCCAGCATCTGTGCAAACCGACTTGAAGACATTTTCATATCTTCGATACGACAGGTAATTACCTGCCGCCGCCAACAATGCAATGCCTTTGTCCATCGTCTTAGCCAAAGACGAGAACTTATTTTCTCGTTGCATTCTGTTTGCTACAGGAGCAATAGCTGTTAGGGTACCAAGCACCGCCTTATGCACTGTGTGCAACACACCCTCAAATCTCTTACGGTCCTCCGTCATATTGACATCTCGATCCATCTCCTTAATGATGGAGTTGGGAACACCTTTAATGCCTGTTAACTCATCTGATAACTTGGAAATAATCTCCGCCGGTTTAAACGTGCGGAAATGGCCATTAATGTTCTCACGCATAAGCGTAGTGGTTTTCACACGCTTAGCCCTTGGCTTCTCCACTTTCTTAGCCACTTTGCCCCCAATGGCAGCATAGACACCTTCATATCGCGTGTCTGAGTCCGATTCCGTGGAAGTGGAATCTGTGGACGAGTCGGAAGAAGAAGAATCTTTCCTCTTCTTCTTCTTCTTGGACTTGGTCTTGCGCTTTTTGCGAAGTCCAGTCTTCCCCCTTTCCTTGGTGAAATCATCACCAGAAGAAACGATATGTTTCTTCTTCTTCCTCCGTTTAGGAGAAGGAGGAGGAGCCCTAAGCTCCATCGCTGAGTCTGTCTCCGAGAAATCCTCCAAAGAAGACTCCTCTTGAACACTCGGCATTCGCCGTTTACGAGACACCGGTGGTTTGAGAGCCATTATATGACTCTCCATCGCCGCAAACCGCGTCTCCCAATTTTGAGCCGCGGCGCCGTCAGGCACTATGTCCTCCTCGGAGAGAATATGCGCCCCGGGCTGTGTCGAAGGCCCTGCCGACAACACGGGTGAGGAGTCGTACTCCTCGTCCCCTCCACTCGGAACACGCCCCTCGGCTGCTGCTGCACCGCGCTTACTCCGCTTCGTGGCCATCGGGAGCTGAAACAAAGATTTTTGGTCAGTCCCGGTATATATATATGTCACAATATGGTTGTTTCAAACTCATTTGGACATCTATTGGTGTTAGAGAACGTGTTTATACCGTTATAACACAGGCGTAATAAGCTAAATTTGTGCGTGGGTTGTGGGTCAAGCCCAAACCTTACGCGGGGTCGGGACCAGTGTATCGGCCCGCCCATCCCTCTGTTCCGCACACTTCTCCCACCTGTGACTACTACGTCAACAAGTTGGAGAAAATGCTACGAAACTCGGAGAAACGCCTGAAAAAGTTTGTGGGGAGTCTATAAAAGAAACCCAGGAGCATCTCCAACATTACTCTCTATTAGAGTACGAGAGAATTTCCACAGGAGACGAGGCAGAGCCCACATCTCTACCCATAATCACACGGTGACTCGGGTGTTGACAGAACCGCTAATGACCGGTTTCAATCCTTCGAGAAGGAATTCTATCCTTGGTTTTTTATAACCAAATAACTCGTCCAAAATGGACCAAAGAAAGTCTAAACTTTCCATAATGATGCTCTAATGCATCATGATTAAGCTAACCACAGTTTTTATGATACTTACTGCGTATTAGCTTGTATGTAGACTAAATTTGCCGGAGCAACCCAACGACACGTAATCCAGTTGTGAGTTGTATATGCTAATTGCTGGTACCTCACGTGCTTCCTTCTCCCTAGCCTGAGGCTGTATACCGAGGTAAAATATATATATATATATATATATATATATATATGGATAGTGATAAACCCTTTATCGTGTATAATAAGCTCTGTTGTGGTCCCTATGCCCTACTCAGGTGGCATGGGTTTGGCCCAGCATGCACCTCGCCCCTGTTCGGGGCACCTATACACCTTGCTAAAGAATTGTAATCCTAAATTGATGTACCTCATATCCTTTTTACTTTTTGCATAATCTGTATTTTGTATTATATGCTAAAAGTCATGTAAATATATGGGTCAAATAACTGTAACGGTTACACTTTCAGTCGGAAGACCAGTGTTATGACACTGTGAAATAACAAATGAATAAAATTCATGTACACCAACAGAAATAGGGCATGATTTCACGATTAATTAAATATGGTCACCATTAATTACATATGCATGATACTTGTGTATGGATTAACCAGCTTCAAACTCATTCCTCCTCTTTTTGTTTTCAGCTAGAACAGTCAGAAACCTTAGAAGTCTATTCATGGATTTATTTGGTGAGTAAAAGGTGGAATTTTAACTTCTCAAAGTGGACATATTTGGATGAAAGCATAAACTTTTCGAAACTAAAACACTTATGTAAATTTGATCCTGGATATACAACTTGTATTCTTGTGCACTCATTTAAGATTTATTGTTCAGATACTGTTTAACAGGGTTCCGACTCTTTTTCAGACTTCTTTTTAATGACTTTTAGGACTATTAAAACTATTTTATAAGGATAAAAGTGAAGAAATCCCATATCTTTTTCAGCATGCGATAACTCCAGGTTCTGAGTATGCTCCACTCATTGGCGGAAATCGCAATGTAATCTTTGGAGGACAGCCACGGTTGGCCCAAATTATTGTTTGGCTGCAGTAACCCTGAGAAATTATTTCAAAATGACACCAAATGTCACCCTTCAAAGAACAAGTGTTCAACCTTGAAAAAAGGACAGGTTGTAAAAGACAAATTCATAAGCCTACCTAGAGTTACTTATATTCGCCGTGAATACGGCCTATGCTGCCGACCTGGTGTAAAGCAACCACCAATCACTCAATCAGAGTTACTGCATACAAACAATTAAATTCGCCAAACAACAAAGTACCTTAGAGTACAAGTTATGTGGTGAAAAAGTCAGATTAAACAAAGTTAGATTCCTAAGGTCAGCATGCTTGTTTGTACTTATGAATGAATGATTGTGATTAAGAAATAAAAACTATACTTTTGCATTACTGCGAACTGCCCTCAAAGTCATAGACAAGTCAGCAGGTTTCACATAAATAGCTAATTAGTGTAATTCTATAACCATCAGAAATCTGGGTGAAAAATGGGCGAACTTTGCCTAACAATGAAAAAGAAATGCAAATAAAGCAAAGTCACTAGACACTATATAAACCATGGTTTTTTTTAATTGTGTAGGTCGGACTCCTAATCTGAAGGTTGGTGGTTCAATTCCCCTTGCCCCCACCTCTGCAAATTTGGATTTCCACCGCTGTGTATAACTTACAGCATCATCAAAGGCCTGTTGCTCTCATACCATGTCTAGTGTGGCAGGTTAAAAATCCCTTGGGTCGGTAAAAGTGTAGGCTCGGGCTTTCTATCGATAAACTGTCTAATGGTGAAAAGAAGTCATTCAGACTTATCCATAATAGGCAGTATAAATCTTCAAGAAAAAAACACACACAAAAACCAAGGTAGATGTAAGACTTACGGCAAGAAGACCAGTACTTATGGTGCTGACAAAAGATTTAAATGAATAAAATTCATTTACCAAAATGTTGTTTTTTAAATCAAACATTTAGGTAAATTTAATGTTTTAATATGTGCACCCCCAAATTCCATTGCTGTCTTAGCTGTTGAATTATAACCTGGTGCAATGTAGGTGTGGAGAGACCCAAACATTCGGTGGAACTGGGACGAATATCCTGATCTTAGCTGGACATCATTGCCTCTGAAGAAGATCTGGAGCCCTCAGATTAAGTTGCTGAACAGGTAAGTTTGGATGGCATGACCCCTACTTGTGCTACTTCTGTTTGGTTCTTTGTTGGTTGTGGACGGCACAGGATAGAAACCCTGTCAAAAAGCACATGGCTTCAACGAAATTAAAAACCCCGGTCGAAATGACATGCCTCTATGTTGCTAGGATGCAAAGCCCCAATAAAGCACTCACTTCGACATTGTAAGAATGTAAAACCCCTGATGAAGCACTCACTCACACTGATGTTGCTAGGACATAAAACCACAATAAGCCACTCACTCCTATATTATTTTATAATGTAAAAACCCCTGATTAACCACTCACTCACCCCGATGTTGTTAGGACTTAAAACCGTAATACTAATGAACTCACTCACTCACTCCAACATTGCGTCCTGGCAACATCTAAGTTTTACGTCCTGGCAACATCTAAGGTCATATCAGGACGGGTACCGGTTTGTTACAGAGTGCACTCATGGCGACTTTATAGTGCTGCCCCACTGGGAGACAAGGCTGCCAGATCCATGACCGGATATCCCACTCAGTCACATTATCCTGATACAGAGCCAACCTGTCCTTGCCCTATCATAATAATGCGGAACGCCTGGCTAGGAAGTGACAAGTATCAATTTGATATGGTTTGATATGGTTTGACTCGACCAGGGTTCGAATCCCAGGATCTACCAAACCGGGAGACAGACGCGCCAACTCATTCGGCCATCCCGTCTGGTCTATTGCCATGATGATCAATAATGAAGCACTATTTCATCCCGACGTTGCTAGGAGGTAAAACCCCAATAAACCACTAACCCAGATATTGTTGTATAATGTAAAACCCCTGATGAACCAGTCACTCACGCTGCTCTCACGTGCCGCTCTCATGCGCCGCTCTCACGCGAATCTGTCACGCGCCTCTCTCACACGCCTCTCTCATGTGCCTCTCTCACACGCCTCTCTCACACGCCTCTCTCATGCGCCTCTCTGACCCGGCTCTCTCACACGGCTCTCTCACATGGCTCTCTCACGCGGCTCTCTCATGCGGCTCTTTCACACGGCTCTCTCATGCGGCTCTCTCATGCGGCTCTCTCACGCGGCTCTCTCATGTGGCTCTCTCACGTGGCTCTCTCACGCAGCTCTCTTATGCGGCTCTCTCATGTGGCTCTCTCACGCGGCTCTCTCATACGCCGCTCTCATGCGCCGCTCTCACGCCTGATCTCACGCGAATCTGTCACGCGCCTCTCTCATGCGCCTCTCTCACGCGCCTCTCTCACGTGCCTCTCTCACGCGCCTCTCTCACGCGCCTCTCTCATGCGCCTCTCTCACGCGCCTCTCTCGTGTGGCTCTCTCACGCAGCTCTCTCATGCGGCTCTCTCACGCGGCTCTCTCACGCGGCTCTCACGTGGCTCTCTCACACGGCTCTCTCACGCAGCTCTCTCACGCGGCTCTCTCACGCGGCTCTCTCACGCGGCTCTCTCACGCGGCTCTCTCACGCAGCTCTCTCACGTGGCTCTCTCACGCGGCTCTCTCACGTGGCTCTCTCACATGGCTCTCTCATGCGGCTCTCTCACGCGGCTCTCTCACGCGGCTCTCTCAGGTGGCTCTCACATGGCTCTCTCTCGTGGCTCTCTCTTGCGGCTCTCTCGCGGCTCTCTCTCGTGGCTCTCTCTCACGGCTCTCTATCCCAGCTCTCTCTTGCGGCTCTCTCGCGGCTCTCTCTTGCGGCTCTCTCTCACGGCTCTCTCTCACAGCTCTCTCGTGGCTCTCTCACGGCTCTCTCTCGCGGCTCTCTCTCGCAGCTCTCTCTCGCGGCTCTCTCTCGCGGCACTCTCTGGCGGTTCTCTCTCTTGGCTCTCTCTCGCGGCTCTCTCTCGCGGCTCTCACGTGGCTCTCACGCGGCTCTCTCACGCGGCTCTCTCACGCGGCTCTCTCACGCGGCTCTCTCACTCTCTCGCTCTCTCGCTCTCTCGCTCTCTCGCTCTCTCGCACCCTCGCACCCTCGCACCCTCGCACCCTCGCACCCTCGCACCCTCGCACCCTCGCACCCTCGCACCCTCGCACCCTCGCACCCTCGCACCCTCGCACCCTCGCACCCTCTCACCCTCTCACCCTCTCACCCTCTCACTCTCTCACTCTCTCACTCTCTCACCCTGTGTAGCCACAGGAAGGATGGCACCATATTCAAGAGCAGTGACGCCCGGAACGTGTTGGTCAGTGAGAAGGGTATGGTGTGGGTTACTCTACGTACCAGGCTCACCGTGCCCTGTACGCTGGACCTCACCAATTTCCCGTACGACAAACAGACCTGCTACCTCAACTTCTCCTCCACCATCTACAGCAGCAAAGAGGTAATTAAAGTTGCATAGTTGGGTGATTTTGAGTTTCTGTCATTTTTCGGAGATAAATATATTAGGTTGATCGTTATAACCTACCTTACTTTAGTTTGAAGCAACTTATTTTAAATGGCAAACTTTTGAGATATTTTAAGTGCAAATATGCAAATTTAATGTTGGCAAGCACACCAAAACTCTGACACTATAGGCTTCTACAGGATCAGATTCTATTAAATTGCCTCAGTGTTGTTCCTTTATGTGTGCCGACAAATGGTTAATAAGTGCACCAGTATCTAACTTAGATATGCGCAATCAACTCTAGATAATTGTTTTGGTTTTGAAAAGTTGATGTTTTCATCGGATTATGCAGCTTTAAGAGGTCATCCAAAGTTGTCAGCATTTTCAGGGTAATTAAAAAATACTACTTTTCCAGAATCCTACCCTCACCCCCACCAAAGTAGTACAGAACATTTTACCACAGACCCAGATGGGGTGACCAAATGAATTGAATCCCTGCCTCCCATTTTGGTCGGTCATGGAATTTGAACCCCCGGATTCGGACCATGTTGTGTCAAACCAATAAATTTAAAATGTATACTTGCTGCTACCTGTCGTGGCATTCAGCATTACTAGGATAAGTCAAAGAGCAGTGGAATGAGGAAGACCAATTGTCCCTGATTGAAATTTCCTCTGCTTAATCAACACTGATCAACTAATGTGCACCCTCCCCACACCCCCCACAAAAATGTAATATAAATATAACTGAAGTTACTTAAACACCACTGAAAGACTTGTACTTCGACACCGAAGAAAGATTGTATTCAGATGAATAAACCTTTGTTTTTAAATACACACTGTAAACAATCTGCACAGATGGACTTCAACCCAAGCCGCTACGTGTGGCCCTGGTGGGAGGAGCAATCGAAATACTCCCAGTGGACCCTGCTCGGGTCCAACATCCGCCGGCAGGTAGTTCCCTCGCCCGCCGGTAAGGAGGGAAGTGGCGACACCTACACGGTGGCGATGGTGAAGCTCATTTTCCAAAGGGTGCCGACTTACTACTCGTTCGTCTACATCATTCCAATGGTGGTGGCCTCCCTTCTGACCGTGTCCACCTTTGTCCTACCGCCCGGCAACCAGCAGAAGGTTACACTCGGTGAGTGCAGAGTACTCGCCAACAGCACAGTTTGAAAGAAAGTTAGTTTTATTTAACGACGCCTCTAGAGCAGATAGATTTTTATCATCGGCTATTGGATGTCAGTCAATCATATGGTCATTCTGACATATTTCTTGGAGGAAACCCGCTGTTTAGATTGTTATCATCGGCTATTGGATGTCAGTCAACCATATGGTCATTCTGACATATTTCTTTGGAGGAAACCCGCTTCCGCCACATAGGCTTCTCTTTCTGATAAGCAGCAAGGGGTCTTTTATATGCACTTTCCCACATGCTACATGTGGATATGCTACCACCTGAGCTACATCCCGCTCCCTCACAGTTTGAAGGCCAGGCTGTAAAGTTTCTGCTCAAAGGGACCCCCCCCCGACCCCCCCCGACCCCCCCCCCGACCCTCACCCACCACCCAAATGTACTAGGCGTCAGTTCCCACTGATACTCAAACTTCATTATTTTGATTAAACTGTCTTGGTTTTATGGGCTTGCGAGAACAATTTTACAATGCAAACAGCAAGCATGATATTTTTACTAAGGTCTCAGTCAGACTATGGCTTGCAACCACTTGCGACCACTTTGTGACACTTTGCGACCGAACGCTGGTGACATTCTTGTGACCAAAGCCAAAGAAAAAGAGCAAAAAACAATGGTTGGTGATCGATCAGTGATGGGCCGCTGACTGCTCGCCGACCTCTGGGCAAATATTTTAGTCGCAAGGAGGGTGCAGATTCTGCACCAAAATTCTCCTTGCGACAAAAATGGACAAGGAGGGGTTAGCTCAGTATTAGGATAATGTGACTGAGTTGGATATTGGGTCATGATGCCGGCAATCTGATCTTCCAGTGAGGCAGCACTATAAAGTCGCCATGAGTGAGCACTATCACAAGTTGGTACTCGTCCTGATCTGAAGATAGATGTAGCATAAGAACGATAAAGATGAACGATAGCAAATAGATAAAAGGTTAATTATCATAATTAATTATATACGTGGAAATGGTCTATGCACTCCAACACTTTCCCCATTTTCCTACACCATCCCATTACTAACATTCATCATCATATAGGAAATGGATTAAATAACTATAGCCGCAGATGGTGCTGACAAACTATGTGTTCTGAGGAATAATAATATGTTCCCTGTGCAACCCCCCCCCCCCCCCACGCCCCCCAAAAAAGTGAAGTTGTGTTGGTCATGTAAATAGTAAAGGTAATAAACAGTAAAGGCGGACTTTCAGTGCTGGGTTTTTCCAGCAGGATGCGCTCTGATCATATAGACATACATTCCCTACACAGTGTCTATGTTTCAGGGAGCGGCCTGCTGGTGTTGTACTCCATCATGTTCCTCGAGCTGGGAGTGATCCTTCCACCCTTCCATGCCACAATCCCTCTCCTCGGTAAGTGAGCAAGCACCTCTTTAAACATTCGCTAATTAAAGTTGCATAGTCCGATGGTTTTTAGCTTCTATCATTTTCTGAGATAAATATATTAGGTTGATCATTATAATCCACCATATTTTAGTTTGAAGTCACTTTTATTTCAAATGGCTAGCTTTAGAGATATTTGAAGTGCAACCATGCAAAATTAATCTTGGCAAGCACGCCAAAACGTTGACACCGTAGGCTTCTACAGTAACATAATTATATTTGATTGCCTCAAAATTCCCTTCTATGTGGTGACAAATGTTTAAGTTAGATATGTAAATTAAAATGTAGATAGTTTTTTGCGTTTTGAAAATGTTATGTTTTCATCGGACTAGGCAACATTAAGCAGGGGACAATTTCAATCACACATGATTGGTCTTCTGCATTCACCACCTTGTCGTATCCTAGTAATTCGGAGGGCCAGACTATCGAGTGGCAAGTATAAACTTTTTAAGTAATTGGTTTGACTGTGCCAGCGTTGGAACACTGGGTTCGAATCCCATGACCTGTCAAACAAGAAGTTGGTGCTCAACTCATTCGGCCATCTCGTCTAGTTTTGATACCAAGACATGTTCTTTCCCATATCAAATGGTAATACTGGCATTTGAAATCTCTAGAAGATAAATAGCTATATAAGGTAGGGCTATGAAATAAGAGAGAGAGACGAGAGGTGGGTCGGTCACTTTTATTGTGCGACATGGCGAGCATAATAAACAGGCTTACCGGTAAAGTTTGAAATCGAGTAGCCAACTGACTTAGGCCTGCCCGGTCCCCGGCGTTGCCAGGGCAACCGGGGCAAATCGAGGCAAGTCAGTGATTGGACATAATAACTTAGGGACTAATGGTAGAATAATAATAGTAATACTATTAATAATGAATATATACTCCGCCTACTTATATACGCATAATTAATTATGCATCCCATAACAGGTAATGCAATATTCCAACACAATTGCGATAAAATCGAACAATATGAATGCATTTGTATTAGTAGTAAACACAACCTACATATAAATGCATACGCTGAATGCTAGATACACCACAAACATTTAGCTAGCTGATTGTAATAATATGTTAGTCTCTGTTAAATTGTTCTTGTAATTAAATAGTGTAAATGACTGAAGTTAATCATGGCCAGAAAACCAGTGCCTCGGCGCTGAAGGAAGGGTATATTCAGATATAATTGTTTATCTCGGAAAATGGCAGATACTCAAAAACATCGGACTATGCAAGTTCAAAATATTTAGTCCAAGTGCCTGGTAAGCTACCGACGGTCACTTTATCAGGTCGGGTCCTGGCACCGCCTCCTACGACACTGTGGACTTTCGGTCCAAGGCTAGAAGTACATGTGTTTAGTATTAGGGGGTGGGGGGGGGGGGGTGTTACTATGCCTCGCATGATTAATGTACAAAGTAACCCCTGCACCCTGACTGCACTACATAGTGTATGCAAATTATGGTAATATTTGTAGTGGTTAGAATAGGTTTGATTGGTTGGTATTTTCTTAGCGCTGTGTCCTCGACAGCGAAGTAAATTCCGTTGGTTGGTTGGTTGTTGGAGTTTTACGTGCTGGCAACATCTTCGGTCATATTAGAACGGGTACTGACTTATCACTGAACACTCATGGTGACTTTATAGTGTTGCCTCACTGGGAGGCCAGGCCACCAGTGGCAAACAGTCCTTGCCCTATCCTAACAATGTCGAGCGCCTGGCTAGGTAGCGATAAGCATAAATTGTTAAGTCATGGGTTTGATTTGACCAGGGTTCAAACCCATACATTTGAATCCCCCAATCTACCAACACGGGAGATGGACACTCAACTCATTCGGCCATCCCGTCTGGTCAAAGTAAATTCATGCTATGTTGGGAGTGTAAAATATTCTTATATTTCATAAATGATGTGTTTTCAGTACATGTTCCTTTGGCTCCACAGATGAGTACTACATGGCCATGTATGCCATCCTCGCCCTGTCCATAGTGCTCAGCACTGTGACGATGAACCTCACCAGGGGCACAGGTGGCGCCACCGTCACACCCCCGCGCCTCTTTAGGCAGGTACGTGAGCACAGGACGCCGCGTCAGCGCGAGTGTGTGCGTGAGTGAGCGCGTGGCGGCATGTGCGTGATTAAGCGCGAGTGTGTGTGCGTGATTGAGTTCGTGATTAAGCGTGAGTGTGTGTGCTTGATTGAGTACGTGATCGAGTGCGTGCTTGCGTACGTGATTGAGGGCGCGATTGAGTGCACGATTGAGTGCGTGATTGCTTGTGCGATTGAGTGCGCGATTTAGCGTGAGTGCGTGAGTACGTGATTAAGTGAGTGTGAGTGTGTGATTGAGTGAGCGCAAGTGTGTGCAAGTGAGTGAATGAGTGTGAATGAGTAAACATGAGTGAGAGTATGTAAGCTCATGAATATGTGAGTGAGTGTGTGTAAATGTGTGTGTGTAAGTGAGTGCATGAGTGAGTGAGTGTGGGAGTGAGTGAGTGTGGGAGTGAGTGTGGGAGTGAGTGTTGGAGTGAGTGTGTGTGAGTGTGAGTGAGTGTGAGTGAGTGTGGGAGTGAGTGAGTGAGAGAGTGTGGGAGTGAGGAAGTGAGTGAGTGAGTGTGGGAGTGAGTGAGTGGGTGAGTGAGTGAGTGAGTGAGTGTGGGAGTGTGGGAGTGAGTGGGTGGGTGTGGGAGTGAGTGAGTGAGTGGGTGGGTGGGTGAGTGAGTGAGTAAATGTAGGAGTGAGTGAGTAAATGTAGGAGTGAGTGAGTGAGCCAGTGTGGGAGTGAGTGTGGGAGTTAGTAAGTGAGTGAGTGTGGGAGTGAGTTATGAGTGAGTGAGTGAGTGGGTGGGTGAGTGAGTGTAAAGGTATGTGTGAAGGTGTGTAAGTGAGTGCGTGTAAGTGAGTGCATGAGTCAGTGAGTGAGTGAGTGAGTATGTGAGTGAGTGAGTGCATGAATGAGTGAGTGAGGGAGTGTGGGAGTGAGTGAGTGAGTGAGGGAGCGAGTGAGTGAGTGAGTGAGTGAGTGCAATAGTGAGTGAGTGTGTGATTGTGTGAGTGAGTGAGTGAGTGAGTGGCTGAGTGAGTGAGTGAGTGTGTGAGTGTGTGAGTGAGTGAGTGAGTGCAATAGTGAGTGACTGTGTGAGTGAGTGAGTGATAGAGTGATTGAATGAGTGAGTGAGTGCGAGGGAGTGAGTGAGTGCAATAGTGAGTGAGTGTGTGAGTGAGTGAGTGAGTGAGTGCAATAGTGAGTGATTGTGTGAGTGAGTGAGTGAGTGAGTGAGTGAGTGAGTGAGTGAGTGCGAGTGAGTGAGTGCGAGGGAGTGTAGCGAGTGAGTGTGAGGGAGTGTAGTGAGTGTAATGAAATCTGCGTTTTCAAAACATGTTGGACTTGTAATGGTGCGTACATGTAACAGTACAGGCTGACAATACAGGTATCATCACAAATGTGACGTCATTGCTCCTGATGCTCCCAGCCAACAGTTTGGGCATTGGAATTGTGACGTCACTTCCGAACATCCGGTAGGATTCATACTACAACGGGTCCCCACCTGCAGGCGAGCGCTATAATCAATTTGCTAGTTGGTGGTAGTGGCGCCTCGAGCGGATGGTGTTCACACTAACTACACGGAAACAAGCTTTCCGATTGTTCCACCAGGTGGCGGCTCAAAAGCCTGGATAGCCATATTCTAATTTTCAGGCACTGGTTGTTAAAGGCACAAATATGACTCATTTCACAAATATAATATAATAAGCACAATTATGAATAATTGGGTTGGTTGTTGGAGTTTTACATCCTCGCAACATCTAAGGTCATATCAGGATGGGTCCCGACTTGTGACAGTGCACACTCAGGATGACTTTATAGTGCTGCCCCATTGGGAAATCAGGTCACAGGCACCATGGCCCGATATCCCACTCACTCACATTATCCTGACACTAAGTATCAATTTTGTAAGCGGAAATGTGAATAATTAACTGCGGATAGGTAATATATTTGCAAAAAGAAATAGCATGTGCCCTTAATTAATTGGCAGAATCAAATGTGGGAAAAAACCTCTCATTACAGCACCAACAAATGTCGTCTGTCCTAGTTTGACACAGCTGATTTAAATATTGCAAACACATTTTCATTAAATTCTCTCAAATTATCATTTATAGACAGAAACAATCAGCTACACTGGTGCCCAGGTTTAGTTATCCTGATACTGAGGATTTATAGAGAGAAGCTTTCCACCACGAATCCTTCCTTGGATGTAACCTACAGATTTAATAGTGTGGCTGCCAGATCGCTCTGCAGCATGCTCCGCGGAAAACATCTTAGAGAAGTTTCACAATCAACCCGCCCTTTGGTAGCAGTGGTAATATAATAACTAACTTCATAGCTATCTACTCTGTGCAGCTATGCAAAAAGGTTCCCACCACCAAACACCCTCTGGTGGGTTTGTTTGTTGTTGTTTTATGTCCTAGCAACACCTAAGGTCATATCAGGACGGGTACCTACTTATGACAGTGCACAGTCATGGTAACTTTATAGTGCTGCCCCACTGGGAGTCCAGACTGCCAGCACCATGACCTGATATCCCACTCAGTCACATTATCCTGACACTGAGCCAACCAGTCCTTGCCCTATCCTAATAATGCCGAGCACCTGGCTAGGAAGCAACAACTATCAATTTTTAAGTCATTGGTTTGACTCGACCATGGTCTACCAACACTGGAGACGGACGCTTGAACTCATTCTGCCATCCTGTCTGGTCCCCTCTGGGGGGAGTGGTCGGAACTAATGTTGTGGGTGGCAGGTCACTGCGCATGCTCCTTAGACTTAGAGTACCGGATGCTGAGGCCAAATCGGTAGAGTGCAGGCTTCCGTGTGGAAACTTGGGAGTTTGAATCCCAGCCGAGTCAAACCAATGACTTATAAAATTGAGTTCTGTCACTACCTAACCAGGTGCTGGGCATTAATAGGATAGGACAAGGACTGGTTAGTACAATATCAGGATAATGTGACTGTATGGGATATCGGGTCATAGTGCCAGTGGCCTGGTTTCCCAGTGGGAAAGCACTATAAAGTGACCATGAGTGTGCACTGTCACAAGGTGGTACCCATCCTGAAATGACGCTAGGTGTTGCTAGGATGTAAAACAACAACAAACAAATAGATTAACGCATAGAAGAATATGTATTCTCAGTTATTCAATTGTTATGTTATATATATATATATATATATATATATGTATGTTTAAATACTATTTCTCCTTTGCCAATATACAAAATATGTGCTCTATTATCTAGTATGGGAATATAAATAAGGACACTGTCACTTACCAGTTCTCTTCTATATATTAGTTATTACCTACTGTCCTACTGTCACAGGAGTCAGTTCCTGCTTCGGCCACTATGGTGCCACCTGTGAGTGACTCCTGGCCACTACTTCGAGGTCTAGTATTTGTCCCCACCATTCACAAACAACAACAAAGGCTTCTGATTTCACCTTACAGTTCACCATTGAGTACCTGGGCAGGGCGCTGTGCCTTCCTTACAACTCCATCGAGTACAATCGGGCTCTCCCCACCGGGTTTTCGAACGTCAACACAGAGGGCAGCACTCCCACGAACACCGACACCGCCTCCTCCTCCTCCTCTTTAAAGCCAGAAGAACAGGAAGCGGCCTCTGATTGGCTGCACATGGCCGCCATCTTTGACCGCCTGCTTCTGGTTGTCTACCTGGTGTTGACCTTAGTAACCACAATTGCCATTCTGAAGGGGCTAACTACCACTTCCTGAACGGAGGTAACGTCACTGGTGATTCCAATTGAACTGGCCACAACTCAGCTGTGCAAAAGCAACATATGCCAAAACATAGACTATAAGGATAGTATCGGCTCAGTGTTAAGCTGCATAGTCTGGTGTTTTACGGTTTCAGCCATTTTCTAAAGATTATTATATTAGATTGATTGTTATAATTGACATTACTTTAGTTGTAAAGTTGTATAGTCGGATGGTTTCAAGTTTCTGTCATTTTCTGAGATAAATATATTAAATTAATTGCTTATAATCTACCCTACTTCAGTTGGAATTAAGTCTCATTTTAAATGGCTAACCTTTTGAGATATCTGAAGAGCAAACAAGCCAAATTAATGTTGGCAAGCATGCCAAAACTCTGACATCATAGGCTTATGTGGTAACTGGTTAAATTGACTCAGTGTTCTCTTCTATGTAGCAACACATGCTAAATAATAAGTGCATCAGTATCTAAGTTAAATATGCAGAATCAAATCTAGCTACGTATTTTGGTTTTGAAAACGTTATCGGACTAAGCAGCTTTAAGTAATTTATATTTATATTTATATTTATATTTTTATTTATTTTTGTTTTTTATTGAGGCGGTATTTATACTGTCCATAGCATTTAAGCCCGGGTACACAGGCTTGTTTTCAATGCTGGCCAGCTGTAGTTTTGATTAAATGATTAAATTTGGAGATATTTGAAAGGAAAAGATGACAGTACTTTTGGTGTACATGTCAACATTCTGACAACACAGGCTTCAGCAGTAACAGGTTTCATTACATTGACTTGGTATTCCATTCCCTTCCCTTTTTTGTTTGTTTTTGGTACATTAGTAGATTAAGCAGGCGAAATTTCAGTCACAGATGACTGGTCTTCCTCATTCCACTGCTCCTTGCCCTGTCCTAGTAATGCCGAGCGTCTGGCTAGGAAGCGACAAGTATCAATTTTTTAGTCATCGGTTTGACTCGACCAGGATTCGAACCCACGATCCCACGATCTACCACCACGGGAGATGGACGCTCTAACTCATTAGGCCATCCTGTCTGGCTATGAAGCAAGAAATGCTTTATAAGAGCACCAGTATCTAAATTGGATATGTAGGATCAAATCTAGATAAGTGTTCGTTTTTATTTTAATCTTATACTTTTATCGGATTATGCAATTTTAATATTTACTCAATCATAATGTCCCGATGGGGCAGAATGGGGTATGCCATTCTGTGTTAAAGCTAATGGTTCCATATTACTTCTTTGTTTTGTAATTGTAGTGGTCAAATTAATAGCGGTTGATGAGAAAGATTCGACAAGGGTATGAAAACTGCTTCAAATCTTGAGCCGATCAGCTAAAATTAAAGATGCCACTGAAAATTAAAGTCATGCAACTGAACATGTGGGAGGACAGTTGAGGTATGTGATGTATGAATGACATTGTAGGTGGGATTCCCTCATCACATGACCTAGAGGTGTTCCTCACACACAGGGGAAGCCATGGCAACCACTAAGATGGCAGCCACAGAAAGCTCTCAATTCAACTTTTAAAGTCTATTAAGCTACATGATTTAATCAATTATTCACACAAAATGCAGCTGGTTATGAGAAATAAACATTTGAACTTTATATTTAGCATTTTAGATTGCAAATTCTAACATTTGTTCATATATGGTTGACTAAAAGCCTTGTCAGTGCTGCTGGACTAACTATAACACAACAGGAGCAACCAATTTCAGCACTCTCCCCCCACATATACATAAACTGAAAACCTGCAAAGGTATGCTTGGAGAGCATTTGTCGGAGCACGGGTCGTATCTCAGCAGCCTATACCTGGTCCGTTTAAGATGGCCAACACGCTGATACCAATGGAAGGATTAATGTTGTAGGTAGCAACTGCCAGTGAAACAGGCCAATGGCAGCGAACTGTTTCTTTATTATCCTTCTCTACAATTAGTGACCGACAAATCTAATGGCCCTGTCACACTACGACGTAATGACGTCGATGTAGGGAGAACGTGAAGAATGTTGAACTTCTCGGCGTAGTATGCAAATTTGGGCACAAGTTGAACGTGGATGCAGCATAGTGGACGAGAGCGTAACGTCGGGAAAGCGTAGTGATACCGTCATTCAACGAGAGAGGTCAACGTAATGACGATCACGGAACATTATGAACGTTATTCCATCGCCAGAAGAACGTTAAGTGATATTAGCTATGTCATGAGACGTTGAACGTATGTTGAATGCACGTTCTCCTGACGTTCTCCTCACGTTCTCCTGACGTTCTCCTGACGTTCTCCTGACTTTCCCATTATGCCGCATGGACGTTTCCACCAGCATTAATGTGGGTCAACGAGTGGAACGTAGTGGAACATAGTGGAACGTAGTGAGGAACGTTTGCCTAACGTCCGTTTAACGTCATTGACGTTCGCTGAACGTGAACAGAACATACGGCGAACGTAAACCCTTACGTTTGACCTACATCGAAAGTTTTGAACATGTCCAAAACCTTGACGTAACTCGACGTAACACGACGTAATATGACGTAGCTCGACGTCATTCTAAGGTCATTCTGACGTCATTCTGACGTAACCCAACGTAATGACGAAAAATGACCACGTTAGGCTCACGTTGGCTCGTTACGTTGTAGTGTGACAGGGGTATTAGCTGGTTTCAGCTTTGATTCGGACAGAGGGACCCAGACACCGTATTGATTTCGGGAACGTGATTATTTTATTATTTCATTTATTTAAATGCATATGAAATTAAGTCAGTTTATTTCTTTCTGAGTCCAGGGAAGCCGACTATCGAGGGACCAAGGAGTATGCTAAAGAGGACCCCCAAGCCGAGACATGCAGTCTTTTAGAGGGTGGGTGGGTGTGGTAATCTTTTGTTGCTATTCGTCCTAAGCTGCTCTGCCGAGTGACTATCTATGGGCTGTCTATGGGCAGTGTGCCGTGAGCAGTTCCGAACCCCTCCACCAGGGTGGAGTGTCGGCTCCCCCCCCCCCCCCACCACCAAATCAACCACAATTAGAAATTGTGCATGTTGGTAGTAACATGTTTAATTCACGATGTTGGAGACCGTGCTAGTGTACCAGGATAATTACGGGACGCGTTGCTAGTGCATCCTCGTACATCACCAATATAGTAGTAGCATTCGAATCACTATGGGTACATATGGTTTCATGGTAAACATAAACAAGAACAACGGGCATTCACTACTGGAACATCACAGTGTAAAATTTTCCGATCTAATGGCATGAGGATATATGTGAAACTACTATAATAAATTGCAACTTGTCTATATAATGGTAAATGGTGATATATAAAATCCAAAGGCATATGAGGGATATGTGGAATTGGTAAACTATTACTCATGAGGTATAGAAATTGCATAGTAGAATAGTATAGAGGAGGAGTGTCACTTCTTAGATAGTCTTTGGAGGAGTGTCACTTCCTAGATAGTCTTTGGAGGAGTCACCTCACATACCCCCTCCCCCCATGGTGTTATTTATGGATCATTGGCCACCACAAGGCACTGTAGCCAGCATAACAAGGCCATGGATACAACCCATGTGACCACTGCCATCTTGGATTCTAGAAACCTATATAAGATAATAAATCAAGGAGTCTCACTCTCCTACTTTCACTCTTTACCTACTTTCCTTCATTTCCTGTATTGATTTCTCTTGGCTTGTCCACACCACCCACACCACCAGCCGGCGACTTTACAACAGGGTACGGATCGGTTTCAAAATTCAACGCCGAACATTTAAGGACCATCTTCTGTTATTAAAACCCACCCTCCCATCCCGACGAGTGCAATTTATTTTGGTCGCTTGGCTCAGGCTGAGTGTCTGAGGTGCTTCAAAAACGTTTGGTAGACCGTAGTATGTTTACGTGTGTCTCATTAAAGTTTTCGTCCGTGCCCCAAAAAGTGTTGTTAGATTCATTGTAGTCATTATTTTGTTTGATAACGGTGAACTTGAGTGTATGTCTAAGATATGTAATGCATGTTGAGTTGGCCGGCATCAGGAGTTTACCTGACCGAAAGTAATTTAGATAAAAACACTATAAATAACAAATTGATAATATATTCATATACCATATGGGTAACTTGATGTTAAGTGCAACTGATAAGAAATACTTGAAGCCATGTTAATAGTTCAGTGACTTATGAAACAATGTTTATTGACCTTGAAAATTGTTACTGATTGCATGAAAAAACACCTCAAATTGATGTTTGGAGCCCAAGGGTAAAAATAAAAGTTCATGTGCACTATGTCTGTCTCCTGAGTCGGGAATTTTGCGCCATTTCATAGCCTATCATTCTCTGTATGTATTCCCTGGCCTACATCATTCTAACAGTAGTCGCTCCTCATATTGTATGCAGGTATTGCAGGTATAGCAATGCCTCAGGGAGTTTGACGCCCCTGCCCTGCACAGTTGTAAACCACTGCCTTGTGGTACAGGTTCTTGACAGAACCGAAAGCTAAGGGAGCAAACCCTAAACAGAAAACCATGTCACTGTGGCAGCATTAAGGGTGGTTGATGTATGGAACTCCCAAGATCTCCCAACCAGCCACTGCAGGGACAAATAGTTTTGCGCCTGTCTTGACATGTTCTTGCCGGTGTGAAACCTCTATTTGCTCCCTGAGAGAGTGCCGCTGGTAACTTGAAAAAGCCAGCAGCACTTCAACACTTTTGCAGGCAGCTTTCATGAAATGTACAACTGCAAATTAGAGAGTGGCAGTCAAGTAATGAAAGCAGTCTTTGTCGCATCGCGACCGACAGCATGATGATGATGATGACATCATTCTAACTACTGAGAAGGGTCAGTACGGCTGTAATAGCCACAACCTAACCACAAATACTCTCAGCCTTCATTAAGCTCAGCAGCTGTTGCCCAGTTTATTTGAGGCAAATCAAATGAATGAGTTTAACAGCATATGAAGTTCCAATTTAAATAATTAGAGCTAAGGGTTATAAAGAACAAGTTCTCTGTCCCCAATGAGAGTCACAGAAAGGAATAGTTAAGGTACAAGCATGTAGGTAGGGACGCATCTCCCCAGGAACACGTATTATATAGCTAGTCTTAGCAGTTCTCAGCACCATGTAGTTAGTATGTCCAGGATTTCAATATAATATAGACATATAAGTATATATAGCAAATATTCATGTAAAGTATATGTAATAAAGTTATGTAGCGAGAACTTTAAACTTCTTTATTGGTGGAAAGTGATGAAGACCATGCGATTACATAGATGCTATAAAATCATTATGTGAGTATGGGAGAAATAAGTGGTGGCTCTAATGCAGTGGTGAAGTGATAGATGGCGCTCTGAACGGGTTAATGGAAATTGTCAATCTTGTATGAGTGCATTGTGAAAAGAGCTAATTGTATTCTCTAATGGTGAAGCAGCATTGTGATTAATTAGATTTTAAATAATTAAAGACAAGTCGGAACTGCCGACATGATTATTTAACATTTCTATTAGTGTTTTTTTGTCAGTGATAACAGGTATCTCTATATAGCGATATAGCGAATGGTAGACAGGAAGTGTGAACACTTATTTGTGTCTCTTTTTTTAAATTCTTGGTACATTAGTTGTCCCAAGCAGGGGAAATCCCAGTCACAGAAGACTGGTCTTCCCCACTCCACTGCTGGTCGATAGAAAGCCTGAGTCTACACTTTTACCGACCCAAGGGATTTTTAACCTCCCACACCACATAGACATGGTATGAGAGCAACCGGCCTTTGATGATGCTGTAAGTTATACACAGCGGTGGAAATCCAAATTAGCAGAGCTGGGGGCACGGGGAATAGAACCGCCGACCCTCAGATTAGGAGTCTGAACTAGAAAAAAGTCAGACACTCTAACAACTCCGCCACAGAGAATGCCACTATAGGGTAAACAAGACCGAACACGTGTGTTCCAAGCTATTGCCGCCTGGTTGCTGTGGAGGGATTGAAGCTGGCACATGGCATGTTTACATGCCTGGAAGTGGGGTGAGTATTCCCTCCGATTCCCTACCGGACACGGTGGCCGAATTCGTAGAGTGCAGGCATCCCATGTGGGAGATCGGGAGTTCGATTCCCAGTCAAATCAAACCAATGACTTAGAAAATTGATACTTGTTGCTTCCTAGCTTGGATAGAGCAATCACTGATTGGCTCAGTGTCAGACTAATGTGATTGAGCTATCGGGTCATGGCGCTGTCAGCCCAGTGGGGCAGCACTATAAAATCGCCATAAGTGCGCACTGTCACAAGTAAGTACCCGTCCTGATACGACCTTAGATGTTTCCAGGACGTAAAAGTCCAACAACCAACCAACAAAAAGGTAGTGCATGAAGGCATGCCTTTAGTTCTCAATTTGCTCACCAGAGGGTGCGAGGCGCTGCACATCCTTCCTTGAAGTCTTTTTGTGTTTTTTTTTTTCACAAGTGTTTATTCATCAGAACAAGTATAGTACTATCAGCGCCGGAGCACTGGTCTTCCACCCGTTTTACATGCACTCTGGAATTTTAAACATGGTTTGGGAGAGTTTTGTTTGTAATCCTCTTGCAGGGCAGGTGGCCCACGGCTGTCATCCCGTCTGGAGACAGCGATGGTTCCCGATGGTCAGTAGATCGATGACGTCACTGATGGTCCTTCAGTCTGCCCCGCCATATGGCCCCATCTGGCAAAACTTCGCCGTCTAATCTAGTTTGGCCAGACTTCGATGCATAATAATGTCCTGGTGGTGGCATCCCAATAAAGATGTGAAGTCACCGTGAGCTAGCACTGTCACAAGGCAATACCCGTCCCGATATGACCTTAGATGTTGCTCTTGGTAAAACCCCAACTAGCAAATACACACACATATATCAAATCTGACCATCCGGGCATGTCTGGAGGCGGTAGTGACCAGACGCAGCTGGTATCAGGGTGGCCAGGAGCCACTCACAGGTGGTGCAATAGTGGCATCAGCAGGAACTAACTCATGTGACAGTAGGATAGTAGGTAATAAATAATATATAGAAGAGAACTGATAAGTGGTAGTGTCCGTGTTGATATTGCCATAATAGATTATAGAGCACATGTGTATCAATACACATATATACAGATATATGGGTCATTCTCTGAAACTGGGCATTAAAGTGTGACATGGAAACCAAAAGTGAAAACCTTCCAAATAATATCAGAATCCATGTTCACAGGAAGGTTTACGTGCAAAATCATACAAGCATACTGTTGATACAATTTGTAGGATAGATGTTGACTGATGTAATATATATATATATATATATATATATATATATATATAGTATTGCTAATATACTTAAAGTTGCATAGTCCAATGGTTTTGAGTTTCAAAAAATTTCTGAGATAAATACATTAGGTTGATCGTTATAATGTACCTTACTTTAGATTGAAGTAACTTTTATTTTAAGTGGCTAACTTTTGAGATATTTGAAGTGCAACCATGCAAAATTAATTTTGGCAAGCTTGCCAAAACTCTGACACCATAGACTTCTGCAGTAACATGATCTATTCAATTGCCTCAGTATTCCCTTCTGTGTGGCGACAAACTCTTAATATAATAAGTACATCAGTATCTAAGCTAGATATGTAGAATAAAATTTAGATCATTGTTTTGGTTTTGAACATTTGATGATTTCACCAGACTATGCAGCTTTAAAACACAGAGGCAACAATAATTAGTTGACTGGCTACCAACAAAATACACAATTAATGATCACCATTGTAAATGAAAACCGAATATTTGGTTCCCAGTTTCAGAGAACGACTCATATGTATAACAAATGGTTCTAAACCACATTCAGCCGTTCACATATAATGGCGAAAACACGCAGTTTACTGGAGCTAGGGGGCAGTCAGTACACTGTTCTTTGAGCCTCCCGCAGTGAGAGTTCCATTAGGGCACCGGCTGTCCCCCGGTCACGTAGACATGACCCTGATCCCAGACCATATTCTGCCTTGGACGGCCTAGCAGGACCTCCAAAGAAAGAAAAAAAGAAAGAAAGAAGCCCCACCAACTTCCCTCCCCCCAGTTCTATAAGAGATTGTTTCTGTGTCTCAGGCTTCAGCACCCAACAAAAATGATGAAAATAAGTTGGGATTTGGAAAGGTGAGGTTGGGGTTATCTATCGTGGAACTTTATACTTTCCCATTATGTTGCTATTAGCAACATATAGCTGTAGGTAATAGTCGTATAAGGGCATTAGAGTGGAATTGACTCTGTACAAGCACTGTGTACTTAAAGCCTCAGTCACGCTACAAATTGCGACCAATGGCGATCAAAAAAGGTTGACTGGTCGCTGACCACTTTCAGCAGTCAGTGACTTGCTTGCGACTATTTTGGTCGCTGGAGCTTTGTTGTGCAGAACCTGCAATCTCTTTGCGACCAAAATAGTCGCCCGGAGCTCACCAAGCGGTCAGAGACCGATCGCTGGCCATCCCTTTTCCCACCTATATTCTTCTTCATTGGTCGCAAGGAGGTGACCAGCTTTTGGTCGCAAAGAGGTCAGACGCAAGCCGTAGTGTGACTGAAGCTTAACAGTAGTAGCTGCATAGCAGTCAGTTAGGATACAGTTGACAGCAGCAGTGCATGCTTGATTACTTTGTTGAAGAGCAGCTGCGAATTGTTAGTGAAATGAAACGTGTTGTAACGATGTCCTTCTGCTTGTGATCACAGACTATGCATCAGCAATCCTCTCTCAGCCTGCTCTGGTAATCAATGTACTTTTTTTCTCTCTCCTCAGTTCTGCTATTAGTTAGTTCATGTTCAGCTCATGAATCATCGACCTTGTCAACGTCCAGCAGCCATTCTTACTCCCCTGCACCTACACTACCCACCCCCGTCCACGAACCCCCCCCCCCCACCCCCACCCCCAAACCCCCGACGCTCCACACCACCCTCACTCCACTGTACTCACCGCGCCACCCCACTCCAACCCCACACACACCACTCTCATTCCCCTGCACCTGCAGTACCCACACTACCCACACCAGTCCATTACCCCCCCCCCCACACACACACCCACGCTCCACACCAGCCTCACTCCACTGTACTCACCACACCACAACACTCCAACCCCACACACACCACTCTCATTCCATTGCACCTACACTACCCACAGTACCCACACACACCAGTCCACTACCCCCCCCCCCCTACCACGCTCCACACTACCCTCACTCCACTGGACTTACCACGCCACACCACACCAATTCAACCCCACACACACCACCCTCATTCCACTGCACCTACACTACCCACACCAGTCCAATACCCCCACACACACCCACGCTCCACACCACCCTCACTCCACTGTACTCACCACGCCACACCACTCCAACCCCACACACACCACTCTCATTCATTCCACTGCTCCCACACTACCCACACCAGTCCACTACCCCCAAACACCACACACACTCACTCCACTGCACCCATACCACACCACTGCACCCGCCCAAACTCACCACCCTCACTCCACTGCACCCACACTACCCACACCACGCCACACTACTCCACCCCCACACCACCCTCACTCAATTGCACTCACCCCACACACATCACACCACAACACATCGCACCATACCACTCCAATGCACCCACACCACGCCACACCACTCTCCACCCCCCCTCCACACACCCCACTCCACCAACACTACAACACCAGTGAGTGCGCACTGTCACAACTCGAGACCCGTTCTAATATGACCTTATATGTTGATAGGTCGCAAAACAAAAACAAATAAAGAAATAATCGCACTCCACCACACCCACACTATTACACTCAACCACACCCACACCCACCACACCCACCCTATCAGACTACATCGTACCCACACCCACACTGTCACACTGTCACACTCCATCCAGACTCCCACCCCACCTCAGACCCTACTTCCCAACCTCTTCATTCTCCCGGTGACAGTGCGACAATCTCCATGTCGTGGTGACAGCAGTTAGCGCCATCACTGACCACCATGACGTGACAGTGGGACCGCGCCTCAAATAAATGCTGATATATTATGTACATAAACAAATATATCACCCACACATTCTCCACTAAGACTGACGCAGGCAGTCAGGAACGGATAGTGAGGTGGGCACGCGGTGGTGGCGCCACCAGTCATAGTTGGTGACACACAGACAAGCTGGATTGGATGGTGATTTGAGATACAAACAACTTCCATTATTTATACTTGTATAAATGTTTTATACATCGAATATATGTTGGAAATAAATACAAATTAGACGATGCATACCCTTATTATTACATATATTATACATACATATTTCACATGCTGCTTATATATATGTATATATTATGTATGTTATGGTTGGTTGGTTATTGGAGTTTTACGTCCTCACAACATTTAAGGTCATATCAGGATGGGCACAGACTAGTCACAGTGAACACTCATGGTGACTTTATAGTGCTGTCCCACTGGGATACCAGACAGCCAGCACCATGACCTGATATCCCACTCAGTCACATTAGCCTGACACTGAGCTAACCAGTCCTTGCCCTGTCCTAATAATGCCGAACGCCTGGCTAGGAAGCTACAAGTATAAATTATTAAGTCATTAGTTTCACTCGACAAGGGTTCAAACCGGTGTGTTCAAATCCCACGATCTACCAAAACGGGAGACGGACGCTCAACTCATTCAGCCATCCCATCTGATATATGTTATGTCATGGGTTATGCATGATAATAACACAACTATTGAAGCCTTAAACCGGATGTGGATGTAATAGAGTACATCGCCATTCCAGCGGTGCATTGCATTGTGGGATGTGTCAAAGCAAAACAAACCCGCAAGAAGCACATGGCACATGCTAATACACTGGGTGCAGTTATGAAATGTGCCAGTTTCAGCTCATATCAGGTCTTGTTTGAAACATAGAAAACACTAACTAAAAAATATATAATAAATTAAGATATTAATCTTTTATCCAGCATTGCATTTACTTCAATATAATCAGCACATCTTATACCATCTGCATTTAGATTGAGAAAAATCTGGGCACTCAGACTATTGTTAGAGCCAGAGTCAGTTTTACTTATTTTATTCATGTTTTTATTTATATCCTATGGTTCATGACATATGTAGAAATAGAATTTGAGTAGGGTTGATCAGATATTTGTTATATATTTCTTTGAAACAAGTTTTTGTTGACACATTTGACATTTTAATATTTAGAACAAGAATGTCTTATGTCTAATCAATGGTGATGTAAACATCAGCCTGTAAAGTGACTGAAATTGTATATTTCTTAGCTCAAAATGCTTAATTATGGAGAGTTGTGTCTTAAACATATTCATTATATTATTACATTGCATCCTTCCATCCATGTTTGTGCCAAATTGTTATGTATTTTTATTAATTTTGAATAAAATCGAAGAGTTGCCCTAGGCGTATCGGCAAACTCAATGGCTGTATGCCTTTGCTTTGCTGCCAACGCGATTTTCAGGGCCTGGGCAGTCGGAACGGTGATCGGGTCTATTGGTGCCCTCCGCATTAGGCAATGGAAATAGACTAGTCATTGATGAAAGTCGTTGCAGACAGGCCCTTGTGCTCAACCATCTATTTTCTATTCCATCTCTGTCTCCTCACCCCCCTCCCAACACACACACTCCATCCCCCACCCCACCCCTACCCTACCCATATCTGCCTGTCACAGACCCCTTGATGCTTTACGCTTGTCCCCGCAGTGCGCCTCCTCATTTATCAATAGCGGCAGGTAGTAGCAGCGGCCGGCCTCGGGAACAAGCGAGCGGCTCTGATAGCGATATACCTCATTACCATCCATGTCCGTGTAGTGTCGCCGCCCGCCGGAAGGGGGTGTGGGGAGAGGGGATGGGGGAGCGGGGAGCGGGGTGTGGGAGCATGGGGGACTAGGGGGTGGGGAAGGGGAGAGGGGAGAGGGGAATGGGGAGTGGGGAGAGGGGAGTGGGGAGTGGGGAGGGGGAAGAGGGAGTGGGATGGGGGGAGTGGGATGGGGGGAGTGGGATGGGGGAGTGGGATGGGGGGAGTGGGATGGGGGGTGGGGGATTTGATTGATTGATTGATTGGTGGTTGCTTTACGCCGTGTCGGCAGCATAGGCCATATTCACGGCGAGAAATGTTTGTTTTTTGTTCAAACCATCGCTTTTACATGTAAAAGCAGACAATCAATTATGTGCCAATAGACACTAATTAAATTAGAAAGCTCACAATCATATATCTGTGGTCAAGGGAAACAAATTCCCATAGAAAAAGAAAAGTTTCATTAATAATTAATAGAATCCATTTAGTAAACTATATAAGGTGGTACAGTCCAGCTGCCCTCAAAAAGGCTAAAATGTTTTCCTGTTTTACCTTAGTAAAAAGGTCATGCATACTGCCTGCAGTGTAGAACCGTTGGCGCAGGGCCAAAAAATCAACGCAACTTAGTAAAATGTGTTTGAGTGTCAGTGGGGACTGACACCCAATACATTCAGGGGGAGGTTCCCCCTTGAGCAGAAAAGCATGTGTAAGCCACGAGTGGCCAACACGGCAGCGGCTAAGGACCACTTGGTCCCGCCGACCTCCCGCATGAGTCTGTGGTGGCTTTCCCACAGATGGTTCAATTTCTTTAAGTTTATTGATGTTTTCATCCCACTCATGTGGGAGGGGGTGGGGGATGGGGGGTGGGAAAGGGGGAGTGGGATGGGGGGAGTGGGATGGGGGGAGTGGGATGGGGGGAGTGGGTTGGGGGGAGTGGGATGGGGTGAGTGGGTTGGGGGGAGCGGGATGGGGGGATGGGGGGAGTTGGATGGGGGGAGTGGGAAGGGGGAGTGGGATGGGGGGAGTGGGATGGGGGGAGTGGGATGGGGGGAGTGGGATGGGGGGTGGGGGATTTGATTGATTGATTGATTGGTGGTTGCTTTACGCCGTGTCGGCAGCATAGGCCATATTCACGGCGAGAAATGTTTGTTTTTTGTTCAAACCATCGCTTTTACATGTAAAAGCAGACAATCAATTATGTGCCAATAGACACTAATTAAATTAGAAAGCTCACAATCATATATTTGTGGTCAAGGGAAACAAATTCCCATAGAAAAAGAAAAGTTTCATTAATAATTAATAGAATCCATTTAGTAAACTATATAAGGTGGTACAGTCCAGCTGCCCTCAAAAAGGCTAAAATGTTTTCCTGTTTTACCTTAGTAAAAAGGTCATGCATACTGCCTGCAGTGTAGAACCGTTGGCGCAGGGCCAAAAAATCAACGCAACTTAGTAAAATGTGTTTGAGTGTCAGTGGGGACTGACACCCAATACATTCAGGGGGAGGTTCCCCCTTGAGCAGAAAAGCATGTGTAAGCCACGAGTGGCCAACACGGCAGCGGCTAAGGACCACTTGGTCCCGCCGACCTCCCGCATGAGTCTGTGGTGGCTTTCCCACAGATGGTTCAATTTCTTTAAGTTTATTGATGTTTTCATCCCACTCATGTG
>CM059191.1:30420108-30497525 GCA_030323885.1 Branchipolynoe longqiensis
CCTTCCAAGCCGATTTTTCTCACTACTCGGCTGATAATGCTAAATGGTGGGAAAATATAAAAATAATTATTTTCCCAGGTAATAGCAAACGCATCTACTTTCCAAGCATCCGGTTCAGGATGCCAAGAAACATAACAGGGTAACTTGTTATTATTTCGTGATGCAAATAAGTCAACTTCAGGTGTACCCCATTTTTCACAAACGAAGTTAAACAAAGGTGTAGAGAGAGACCACTCTAAATGGTCATGGAAATTTCTACTTTTATAATCTGCAAGTGTATTTTGTGACCCTGGAATATGCGCTACAGTCAGCCAGACTTGTTGAGCCTGTGCCCAGTTCCAAATCAGTTTAGATAACTGATTGCAAGACTTTGATTTGGTTCCACCCATGTTACGAATATATGCCATGGCAGTAGTATTATCAGTTAGTATTCTAACCTGTGATTTATTTATCTTTACTAAACTACGTAAGCCCAGATAAATAGCACGCAATTCTAGTGCATTAATATAGTCTGATTTTTCATCATCAAGCCATCTACCTCCTGTTGTGACCCCATCTCGATGAGCTCCCCAACCTTCTAACGAAGCATCAGTAGTAATTACTGTATTAGGTTCCGCCATGCGGATTGGATTTGGTGAACTTGCTATATGTTGCATCCACCATCCAATATCCTGTAACCCTTCTTGCGAAATAAACATCTTTCGCTCAAAATTGCCTTTAGTTCGTGTTAACGCTAAATTTTTATCTATTTCTAGCGACTTAATAGGGGCCTTCCCATATAACACAGCAGTGCATATGAGGTCATTATGCCAATAAGAACAGCAACCTGTCTAATTTTTGGCTTTGATAACTTAATAAGCTGAGTCGCTGTAGTCATAAACTTAATTAGTTTTTGTTCTGTTATCGACACTGTAAGGGACTGTGTATCCAGAATAAACCCTAAACTTTGAGTTGTTTTGTTGGTTTAAACACTGACTTTTGTTGATGTACATATGCCCAATTTAGTGAGTAATGCACATAAATCCAAAACTGCATTCACACAACCAATTTGTTTGAAGCTATAATAAACGAATCATCTATGTATGGAAACATTATGTGACCTTTCCTCGCCATTACCGAGAAAACAGGTTTAAGCAATTTAGTAAATAAACGTGGCGCACAAGCTAAGCCATTCGGCATGCAGGTAAACTCATAGAGTTGGTTATCCCATATAAATCGAAGAAATTTTCGGTATTGTTCCATTATGGGAAGCGTATAATATGCATCCTGTAAATCAACACTAGCCATCCACGCATCTGGTGTAATCAGATCTCGTGCCGTATCTAGAGAGAACATTTTAAAATGTCGATATTCCACCCTTTTATTAAGGATTGTTAAATCCAGGATCATTCGAACATCACCATTAGGCTTCGGTCTCGAGAAAATTTTTGAAATAAACTGTCCTGAACAGTGTGTCACTTTTTGTATAATTCCTTTCTCAAAGAATTTATGTACCTGTTTAGTTAGTGCCTCTCGTTCAACTGGTTGAATGTTATATGGAAAAGGTATTATACTTTGTACAGGAATTTGTGTGAAGGGAATGTGAACACCCCTAACTATTTTTAAAATTTCTTGGTCACTAGTAATTTTGTGCCACTCAGAAATATGATTACTAATATTACCAGCCACAAAGTTGCTTACAGTTTGTGTGTTTTTAGAGGCTGCAGGGACTTGTAAAGTTTGTGTTTGGACCTCTACTTGGACCCCCCCTGGAAAGGTCTCGACGAGTTGACCCCTCGGCCTATTGGCCGTGCGGTGTTGTCGGTCCAGCCTGGGCGAGCGCCCCGGCCCCGAAACCCTTGACCGAAGTTTGAACTCGGTCTGGTGAACCGTCGTGGACGAAAATCCCCTCGTGACTTTTTGAAACGAGGAACTTCCTGTTTCTTCTTGCCATCCATGTTTTTGCCACTCTTGGCTGCAGTCTCTACCTCTTTATAGAGGTATTGTAGTTGACCGCCAAACATCTTGGTGTTATCTAAGGGTTTCCCTTTAATCGGCTCTGGAGCAAGATAAAGCGTAAACTCCTTCCCCTCATTATCGGTAACCTTCTTAGAGCGAGCCACTTCCTTGCCAGCATCTGTGCAAACTGACTTGAAGACATTTTCAAAACTTCGATACGACAGGTAATTACCTGCCGCCGCTAACACTGCAATGCCTTTGTCCATTGTCTTAGCCAAAGACGAGAACTTATTTTCACTCTGCATCCTATTAGCCACAGGAACAATAGCTGTTAGGGTAGCCAACACTGCCTTATGCACTGTGTGCAACACATCCTCAAACTTCTTACGGTCATCCGTCATATTGACATCCCGATCCATTTCTTTAATGATGGAGTTGGGAACACCCTTTATGCCTGTTAACTCATCTCCTAACTTGGAGATAACCTCCGCCGGTTTGAACGTGCGGAAATGACCATTCACGGTCTCGCGCATAAGCGTAGTGGTTTTAACCCGCTTACCTTTGGCTTCTCCACCTTCTTACCACTTAGTGCCAATGTCCGCATAGACCCCTTCATATATGGTGTCTGATTCTGATTCCGTAGAAGTAGACTCAGTGGACGAATCAGAAGAAGAATATTCCTCTTCCTCTTCTTCTTTTTGGACTTATTCTTCCGCTTTTTGCGTAAACCAGTCTCTGCCCGCTCCTTGGGAATTCATCACCCGAAGAAATCACCTGTTTCTTCTTCTTTCTCCGTTTAAGAAGGAGGAGGAGGAGCTTTAACTCCACCGCTGAGTCTGTGTCCAAGAAATCCTCATCGAATCCTCTTGGACACTCGGCCTACGCCGCTTCCGAGACACGGGCGATTTGGAAGTCAAGATGTGGCTTTCCAACCGTGCAAAGCGAGCCTCCCAATCTGGAGGCGCAGGCACATCAGGCACTGCGTCCTCGTCCGGGTCGGAGAGGATATGCGCCCGGGGCTGTGTCGACGGCCCTGCCGACAACACAGGTGAGGAGTCGTACTCCTCGTCCACTCCACTCGGAACACGCCCCTCGGCTGCTGCTGCACCGCGCTTACTCCGCTTCGTGGCCATCAGGAACTGTAAACAAAGATTTTTGGTCAGTCCTGGTATATATATTTGTCACAATTTGGTTGTTTCAAACTCAATTGGACATCTGGTGGTGTTAGAGAACGTGTTTATACCGTTATAACACAGGCGTAATAAGCTAAATTTGTGCGTGGATTGTGGGTCAAACCCAAATCTTTACGCGGGGTCGGGACCAGTGTATCGGCCCGCCCATCCCTCTGTTCCGCACACTTCTCCCACCTGTGACTACTACGTCAACAAGTTGGAGAAAATGCTACGAAACTCGGAGAAACGCCTGAAAATTTTTTGTCTAGGGGAGTCTATAAAAGAAACCCAGGAGCATCTCCAACATTACTCTCTATTAGAGTACGAGAGAATTTCCACATGAGATAGGGCGAAACCCACATCTCTACCCATAGTCACACGGTGACCCGGGTGTTGACATAACCGCTAATGACCGGTTTGGTTCCTTCGAGAAACCCACTCGAGTGTTCTATCCTTGGTTGTTTATAACCAAATAACTCGTCCAAATTGGACCAACGAAAGTCTAAACTTTCCATATTGATGCTCTAATGCATCATAATTAAGCTAACCACAGTTTTTATTATACTTACTGCGTATTTGCTTGTATGTAGACTAATTTTGCCGGAGCAACCCAACGACACGTTATCCAGTCGTGAGTTGTATATGCTAATTGCTGGTACCGGACGTGCTTACCTCTCCCTAGCCTGAGGCTAGCCTGAGGCTGTTTACTGAGGTAAAATAATATATATAAGCATATCGTAATCTTTCCTGTTATTAATTACTTGGGGATGATAATAGTCTCTTCAACATAAAACCTAGTGGCACAGTAGATTAGGCTTGCACAACCGACAGTCACTGTCAGGTCCCCCCCCCCCCCTATTAAGTAATGTATTCAGCAATACTATGTTGCAGGCGAATAGCAACAGTGGTAGTCGGGTGGGGGCAGTGTTAATATGTGGGAAATGCTTAGTTGTTGGAGTTTTGCGTCCTGGAAACAACGAAGGTCATATCAGTATGGGTACCGATTTGGGACAGTGCTCAGTCATGGCAACATTATAGTGCTGCCCCACTGGGAGAGCAGGCCACAAGCACCATGACATGATATCCCACTCAGTCACATTATCCTGATCCTTCTAATCAGTCCTTGCCCTATCCTATCAATGCCGAATGCCAGGCTAGGAAGCGACAAGTATCAATGGTATAAGTCATTGGTTTGACTGGACCGGGAAGCGAACTTCTGATCTCCCGCACGCGAGGCCCGCGCTCTAACAATTCGGCCACCGCGCCCCGTTAACATGTGGGAGAAGTAGGCAATGATCCGTTGCTTGTGCTTATATTTGAATTAGAAATTCACGTGGGTGGTGGAGGGGGTAGGGTGGGGAGGGGGAGTCCCCAATGTTCCCTTGCTCTTTATCTACGGACCAGACGGGGTGGCCGAATGAGTAGAGCGTCCGTCTCCTCTTTTGGGAGATCGGGAGATCCGAACCCATGAGTTTGTGGGTTCGAATCCTGGTCGAGTCAAACCAATGACTTAAAAGTTGATACTTGTTGCTTCCTAGGATTATTAGGATTGGGCAAGGACTGGTTGGCTCAGTGTCAGGATAATGTGACTGAGTGGGATATCAGTTCATGGTGCTGGCAGCCTGGTGTCTCAGTGGGGCAGCACTATTAAGTCGCCATGGTGCGCACTGTCATAAGTCGATTCCTGTCCTGATATGACCTTAGATGTTGGTAGGTCGTAAAACAACAACAAACAAACTATCTTCGGGGGTTGTATTGTTTGTCTATGGCTAATATACATTTGACATTATAATAGCGGATCTATCCCACCATTCAAATTCATTACATAGTCAGAAGAGCGGTGGATGTAAAATACTCGACAGAGATAATCCTCACTGCTAGAACACTTTTCTTTTGTTTAACTTCATCTATTATGTATATGTTATACTTATAGGGAGGTTGCATTCCATTAGAAATGTGCAAAACAAACATTGAATTATTTCTCCGTTAAAGTTGCGTAGTCCGATGGTTTTGAATTTCTGTATTTTTTCTGAGATAAATATATTAGATCGATCACTAGTATCTACTTTAAATTCATTCAAAGTTACTTTTATTTTAAACGGTAAACCTTTGAGATATTTTGAGTGCAAACATGGAAAAGTAGTTTTGGCAAGCTTGCCAAAACTCTGACACCATAGACTTCTGCAGTAACATGTTCTGTTAAATTGACTCAATATTGCCTTCTACGCAGAAACAAATGCTTAATAAGTGCATCAATATCTAAGTTAGATATGTCAAATCAAATCTAGATAATTGGTTTGGTTTTGAAAATTTGATATTTCATCAGACTATGCCGCTTTAATTCATCAGTCGGGATATAACCTTCAACTATTGGTGCAGTATCATATTATTACATCGTGTTATCTAAACTATATGTGCATGAATACCTGTAGCAAGAACACCAGTACCTCGGTTCTGAAAAAAAATAGAATTACTCAGCTAAGTAAAACTCTTATCTTTTTCTTTTTGTTTAAATAGCAACTACTCATCACTTCACTGCTCATTTATTCAACGAGTCGTTAAAAACAAGAGCTCCATTAACTAATTAAGTGTACATTGCATCAGCGCAACTCAATCATTCAAATAAAAAATAGTCCATTAATGCCTAGATAGATAGATCCCCTTTTTTCACTTAGAATCAATATTTTAAAACAAAATGATCTCTCACCAACGCCATCGGGGTGTCCATTCTTCGGTGACCTGCAAAGTCTAGCCTGACCTCTGACCCCCATTTAATCCGTGAACCCTGACCCAGCAGCTCTTTCTCGCATAGTGACCCCATGAGCCTTGACCCGATCCCCGGTCACGCTTCACGGGTCCCCACAGAACCCACCCCTTTCCCTTATTCGCTCATTTCTCGCCAGCAGCCTCGGTCTGGTCTCGCCTCGGGAGCGTGGTCATAAAATACGCCGACACAGAGGGGCCGCTGTGCAAACACTTCACCGACTAGCACATTCAAGACAGGGCTGCTCAATTCGAGCTATAATATATAGCCTAATATATCAGAGTAAGCCTCCTCTTTAGCCAACTAATACAGCTGGGGTATCAATAATAATGAGGTTGAAAGGCATTTATGCTTGCTTCGGTTTGATTCTGATGACGTTGTAGTACCAATGTCCTCCGCCATCAGAGGTGGAACCACCGTCTGGCAGATGAGGTTCAGATCTGAGTCCGCTGGGAATAAGACAAGAAAGACCACACACAACCTGAACGCAGAAGACTCAACTTGCTTGCTGTTCTATGCCAACCGGAACTACTGGGGTTAGTCATGGATAAACTATAGTGTAGATAGTTGAATGCACATGTTAACTTTAATGGCTTATATTTTGAGGTTAGTTGTGTATATCCTATAGTGTAACTACAGTAACCTCCCCACCCCGACCACCTCCACAGATCGACCACTCCCCTATATCGATCGCTATATTTGGGTCCCAATACCATTGTAAGCAATGTAACCATATGTTAACTCCCTAAACCGACCACCTCCCTAAATGCTCCACTTAAAGTCGGTCCCAAGGTGGGTCGATTTAAAGAGGTCTTATTGTAGTTTACTTTGGGAGGGGGGATATATTAGTTGATTAAAGCTGCATAGTCCGATGAAAGCATCAAATTTACAAAACCAAAACATTTATCTAGATTTGATTCTACATATCCAACTCAGGTATTAGTGCACTTATTAAACATTTATTACCACACAGAAGGGAATGCTGAGGCAATTGAATAGAACACATTACTTCAGAAGCCTATGGTGTCAGAGTTTTGGCATGCTTGCCAAAATTAATTTTGTATGGTTGTACTTCAAATATCTCCAAAGTTTGCCAATTAAAATAAAAGTTACCTCAAACTTAAGTATGGTAGATTATAACGATTAGCCTCATATATTTATCTCAGAAAATGACAGAAACTCAAATCGATCGGACTATGCAACTTTAAGCAGGGGAAATTTCAATCCCGGAAAATTGGTCTTCCTCATTCCACTGCTCATTGCCCAATCCTAGTAAGGCCAAGCACCAAGCTAGGTAGATACAAGTATTAATTATTAAGTCATTGGTTTGACTCAGGGGGGGATTGATCCTATAACCTTATGCATGCGAAACGATGCCATTCCGTCTGATTAGCAGTATTATGTGCTTGAAATGCATACATACATATATATTAGTATGTATTCCAAAGTGATTTCTTATTTTAATGCTTCAGTGTTTAACATTATATCAGTGTATCGATCTTTTAAATATGATTATTTTGAAAAGTTCTGAAATTATGAGGTTTTAAGATTCATTTTTTCCCCTTTATTTGTGCACATTTCCAAAGTAGAGAAATCTAGGTTGGTAAGCCCCCAACACAAAAGCTATGCTGCATATAATTTGTCCAATATTAAAGAATCGCACTCTCTATTGTACAAATAGCAGGCTCGACTTTTTCCAGACCATTAGCTTTGTTATTCTTATAGATATTTCATGCTAAACTAGCTACATTCCTTAATTTCTACTGAATATCTGCAGGGTTAATGATAAATTATTTGAAACATCATAACTTCTGTTCTACTTACAATATCACCCTATTTTTCTATTCCAAAATAATCAGAATCAAAAGCTGTATGATAGTACATGTCTTGAATTAATATGAGGCAAAAACTGAAAATTCACTTTTACAGGCATGGCTAGTACAGCACAAGTCGAGGTTGCAAAGAATTAACTTTATTAAGATGATTATACAGATTCCCTCAGGTGACAATAGCTTCAGAAATGTCTTCAATGTCTGTAACCTTCCATACTCTCAACTCATCATTGACAGGTGCCACATCAAGCTTTTTCTGCCGACACAGAAGCTTCAATCAACGCCATGTTTGTCGCTATGGTGTGGGAGACAGGAAGACATGGTCACTTCTCAGACCAATCTTGCCAAGTATGATATAAATCTCAACCAAATATTGTGCTGGTTAGGGAGAGGAAGACTTGACTTTTCTGATGATATCATTTTCAGGACGATCCTGATTAATTTTCAAGGAGAATAAATGTCCGAATCTTTTCACTCCTTCTGTTCAATCAAATTTCCCACTCAAAGACAGCCATGCTTGATATGCTGAAGCCTGATTTCTTGTCTATCTTTCATTGGTGGTTACCTTTAGCTCAGGTGACCATACTCAGCAAGGTAGCAATTTTAGGGAAGGGAGTGGCCAAGACTGGATGCAAACAGAATGGCAGACATGCACAGAGCTGCTGATGGTACACCCAAACAAATGTCTATTGAATCTAATTTATTGCATCATGTTAATTAAAGATCAAACAATCTAAAAGAACAAAAGAACAGGCATTCACTTCATATAAGTTTTATTTCCAACAAAGCAGAATTAGTGAAGGTTGAAGTAGTGCAATGTAATGACCAACGTTTTAATAATGTCTGTTTAACGTCATTGATGTTCGCAGAACGTGTACAGAATGTACGCCGAACGTAAACCCTTACATTCGAGGTACGTCGAAAGTTTTGAACATGTCCAAAACCTCGACATAAATCGATGTAACACGACGTAACGTGACATAGCTCAATGTCAGTCTAACATCATTCTGACGTCATCATAACCTAACCCAACATACGTCAACGTAATGACGAAAAATGACCACGTTAGGCTCACGTTCGCTCGTTACGTCGTAGTGTGACAGGGGTATAATGTCAAAGAACTACTAAAGGGGCGCTATTCAGCATATAATGTCGCTGCCCAGACGAATTCCCCCCCTACTTAAAGTTGCATAGTCTGATGGTTTTGAGTTTCTCTCATTTTCTGAGATAAACATATTAGGTTGATGGTTATAAGCTCCATTGCTTTACTTTGAAGTAACTTTTATTTTAATTGGCTAACTTTTGAGATATTTTAAATGCAAACGTCATTAATTAACTTTGACAAGCTTGCCAAAACTCTACCATCATAGGCTTCTACAGACACAGGTTCTATTAAATTGATACAGTTTTCCCTTCTATGTGACGATAACTGTTTAATAACTGCCCCAGTATCTAAGTTAGATAGTTAGAATCAAATCTAGATAATTGTATTGGTTTTGAAAATTTGAAGTTTCCATCGGACTATGCAGCTTTAATTTGAGCTCCAAAAGCCCATTCTGTGTGTGATCCTTCAGTAAGATGGGTCGAATATTCATGTAAGAAATTGTTTTTGTTTGTTCTTGTTTTACGTCCTAGCAACATCTAGGGTCATATCAGGACGGGTACCGACTTGTGACAGTGCGCACTCATTGCAACTTTATAGTGGTGACCCACTGGGATGGTGCTGTCACATTACGATGCTTCTCGACGGCGCGCTGCCAACACGCAAAATCACTTTTAATCGTCGAGACACGGCAAACTTTTCGGTGTCAGCACTATGTATTGGTAGCGTGCGGTCTACGTTGTGGTAAAGTATATCGCCGCGTGAGAAAAAAAAAAAAAAGAAGTTTGGCACAAGGTGTGGGAATGAGCCTCACGTGTACGCAGCATGTGCCTAGCATTCGTATAACGTTATTCCAGCGCATCTAACGTATCTCGACGTGCCACTAATGTTGCCATAACATTGGCACCCACGCGTTGTCGCACGTCGAAAGTTTTGTGCAAGCACAAAACTTCACCGACCCCATGACACGCACCGCCGACCATCGCCATAGATCAACGTATACCAATGCGTGCCTACCGCACGTGTAACGCTTCCTGACATATCCCGATGTAGCGCCAACAAATTACATATGTCGACGCGCGTTGGCGAGAAGCGTCGTAATGTGCAGCTCCATAACGTGTACCGACGTACCCCCAAAGTATCCCTAACGTACTCCTAATGTATGCCGACATACCCCTAACATGTACGTAACGTATGTGGAACGTATGAGCCACACGTCGACACACATTGGAAATTTTTAGCATGCACACAATTTTTTCGGAGCCTCGACATGCGGCGACGTAAGACGACATATAACAACGTATCCGGAACGTAACCGCCGTATGCCCAACGTATACATAATGTATGATGACATATGCCAACGTGTTGGTCAAAAATCACATATGTCGGCATACGCTAAGGCTATACCTCATAGTGTGATAGGCCCTTTAGTTAGTTGATCAGGATTCAAACACAGGGGTTCGATCATGACCTACCAAAAAGGGAGGCGGGCGCTCAACTCATTCGGCCACCCCTGTCTGGGTTTGTAGTAAAATGTTGATGTGTGCCACTTTGTGGGTGGGGGAAGGGAGGGAGAGATGGGTGGTGGATTGAAAAGTAGTATTCTTTGTACGACCTTGAAAGTGTTGACAACTTTGGACTGCCCCTAACGGGATGCAGAATCAGGATGACTGGTGGCGCCAACAGCGGGACAAACCGCTTGTGTCGCGGGTCGCTCATTTCCGCCGGAAACACCTGCGCACCGACATATCGTGACAGCATGATAATGTCACGTGGTAACAGAGTTCCACATGCACAGGAGGAATAAAGATTTGATTGGCAGGAAGGAGAATTGGCTGCGTGTTGGCTGTGATGTTGCAAGGGTTGGTTGAAAGCGGCATAGTCCGATGAAAACATCAAATTTTCAAAATTAACGCAATTGTCTAGATTTGATTCTATATATCTAATGTAGATGTTGATGTGCTTATTAAGCATTTCTCACTACATAGAAGGGAATACTGAGGCATTTTAAAAGAACCTGTTGCTGCAGAAGCCCATGGTGTCTAGAGTTTTGGCATGCTTGGCAAAATTAATTTTACATGGTTGCACTTCAAATATCTCAAGAGTTATACATTTAAAATAAAAATTACTACAAACTAAAGAAATGTAAATTATAACATATCTCAGAAAATTACAGAAACTCAAAACCATCGGACTATGCAACTTTAATCTTGAACATAGCTGAAGTCTTTCAGGAATAGAATACAGAATCGCGTCTGCCTCGATTTCAGTTATTTAAATGTTGTTATAATTAATTATCTTTTATTGAATTATTATCTGAATTTAATTAATGACCCCTCATGACATAATGCCGGATATATTGTGTTCGGTCAAAAATCGTAGACAACATTTGTGGTTCTCTGTCGAAGTTTACTATAAGTAAAAGACGGTGTACTAAGCCTGACATAGAACATAGTGCCTTTGACTGATTTTAGAGCAATTGTGAGCACAGTATGTGTACAAGGTGGATACACATAGTTAGTTGTATGATACCTAACTGCTCCTGCTTCTGGGAATATTGCTGGAACAGGGCCGCGTTCAGGTCCATCTCGGAGGCGCCTCGGAGATGGCTGTGAGATCACGCTAGTCTGAATGGCAAAAGCAGTTTGTTATCTCGAAAATGGCCACCCCATAGGGGGCGGCCATTTGCAATGGAAAAGCTGTGCTGTGATTGGCTGAAACCACTGAATATGGCGGCCATTTTCTAGGTGCTTTTCATCTCCAGTCTGAAAAGGGAGGCGTCTCCGAGACATCTCCGAGACGTCTCCGAGAAATCGCTGAGACAGACCCTGAACGCAAATAGGCCAAAAAGCTTCACGGAGACGTATCCGCGGCGGCTCCGAGACGGACCCTGAACGCGGCCCTGGTCCACCTGTCTTCTAGGTCAGAGCCATACATCACGTCATTTTCGTTTAATTTGTACTGGTCGGGAGGAGGAGTTGCGGACCTGCCAATTGCCTTTGTTCTTTTCTCTTTTTTTTGTACATTAATTGATTAAGGTGAAATTTCAATCACAGCAATTGGTCTTCCACATTCCACAGCTCCTTGACTTATCCTAGTAATGCCGAGCGGCCGACTAGGACTTGTATCATTTTTGAAGTCATTGTTTTGACTCGGCCAGGGTTCAAACCTGGGCGTGCTTACAGGACCGGAAGTTGGGTGCATGGCTCCTTAGTCCTATCCTTCACTGTTGCCACAATATTTTATCCTGGGGGTTTGAATCTCATGACCTACGAAAACGAGAGGCAAACACTTAATTCATTCGGTCATCCCGTCTTTAACTCATTCGATATATTAATAATTACTTCCAACGTCCTGAACTGGAGCTTGTATGCCATATTGACTTTTCCACCCGAACACACCCTGTGGGTGTGAGGTGTGGTGCTGGGGGTGAGATCTAACATACATTGTTGGGCATAATCAATTATGCATATATATATACACAAACCTCTCTAAATCGACCGACCATGGGACCGACTTTAAATGGTCCATTTAAGGAGGTGGTCGGTTTAGGGAGTTTTTTTAATCATTAGAATGGTATTGTATGGGAGATCATTTGAGATCACTTGGGACCCAAATAAAGCGATTGATATAGGGTAGTAGTCAATCTGTGGACGTGGTGAGTTAGAGAGATTTTACTGTATGTATATAAATGTAGTAGTCCAGAGGGAACTCCACTACCACATGGTGGCAGTCTCAACAATACTGACCCTTGCGGGTAAGAAGTATCGGCAGGTGGCAGCACCCTACAAGGAGCGGTCCCTATGATGGCATCCACAGCTACAGGCACCCCCCCTCCCACATGGAAGGTTAGCTGTGACCTGGATGGGCAGCGGCAGGTCACTTTTATTCTGACCTTAATGGTGCTGTCAAATTACGATGCTTCTCACCAACGCGCGTCAACGTATGTGATTTTTTGGTGCAATGTCGGGATACGTCAGGAAGCGTTACGCATGCATTAGGCGCATGTTGGTATTCGTTGATGGATGGTGATGGTTGACGAGGGGCGGCGGCATGCGTCAGGGGATCGGTGAACTTTTGACAACGGACAACGCGCGGGTGCCAACATTATGGTGACTTTAGGAGCACGTCGAGATCGCTGGAATAACGTTATGCGAACGATAGGCACACACCGCATGCACATGAGGGTCATTCCCACACATTGCGCCAAACTGCTGCTTTTTGTTGTTTTACATCCTAGCAACATCGAAGGTCATATCAGGACAGTGCGCCAAACTTTTACCACAACGTCGGCTGCACACTACCAATACGTTGCGCTGACGCCAAAATGTTTGACATGTCTCGACGATTAAAAGTGATTTTGCACGTTGGCGGCGCGCCAGTGAGAAGCGTTGTAATGTTACAGGGCCATTAGTGGAATAAACCAGGGAAGGATCCCAAGGTTTGAAGCAACTGCAGTGTTACCATTTTATTCCCCAGAATCCGAGCCAGATATGAAATTAACTTTTCTCTGTGAGTTATCACTGGCTTATTCTAAGGTTGAGTTCTTTTGGTCAAGCTGTAACCATTAGTGTTAATGAGTATGAATAACCACCCACATTCTCATCAGTGCTTAGACCAACAGAATTAATAGGATTAACTTTGGGGCCGGTGTCGCAGTTTCCGCCATCCGCCAGTTTCCGTGGTACGCATACACTCAAATGCATTGTCATGGCCATGAGCAATCTTCATACAGAAAAAGTGAAATATCTCTAAAACCACACCACCTAGAAACAAATCGCTTGGTACACATATAGAAAACATCTTTACCAAAAAGATTATGTTAAATTTATAAAGTTAGGGTTCTTGATTTCTATTAATTTTGAATAAAACTAATGTTTTGCACTGCGCATACCATCAAACTCAAGGCATTGACAATGGTCGTGAGCAATCTTCATACAGAAAATACAGAAAAAGTTAAATATCTCTAAAACCACACGACCTAGAAACAAATCGCTTGGTACACATATAGAAAACATCTTTACCAAAACATTATATTAAATTTATAAGGTTACTGACGATGCTGTTCGATTTTGATGCTTGCGCAGAAGCGATGCATACTGCGGAAACTGGCGGACGGCGGAAACTGCAACACCGGGAGCACCCAAGTGTGCCGCGCTTACAGCCCGGGAGCGCCTGTAGTTGAATTGTATTTCTAGAAATATTTTCCTAAAAATGTCTTTGTTTTGTTTGTTTGTTTGTTGTTTTACATCCTAGCAGCATCTAAGGTCATATCAGGACGGGTGAAAATGTGTAGATCATATCAGAAATCCAGTGTTACGCAATTTCAGGTGTATTCCAGATGGTCCCAGTGTGTCAAATGTACGAAGCCTGCAGGCGCACCCAGGTGCTCCAAGCCCCAAAGGGGTAAACGACAAACCCAATATCAGCAGGTTGTCACTCTCTAAATATGTTGCTTCCTCACATAACGATACAACATTCATAAGCCCTCCTAAGTACTCAGGAAATCCGAATGACTATCACCATATGGCGCAGTCCGTCTAGGTATGTGTAATGGCACAAACAAAAGCAGAAGAGGGCAGGCCATGGTCAAACATGAGATTCACCCTCAAATACAAAATGGCTAAGCATACAACACAACCATCCCACCTAGCTGCAGTCCTGAAGGGTCCGGGTGTGTTCTAGCACACTGCTGCACTATCGAAGGACAGGGCGTGGGTGAAAGGATGCTGTAAGAAACCACAAATGGGACGGTATCCTCTCCCACAGGTCTGTATGTCATCCGGGTAGATGTACATAGTAGGCTAAGGTATCATACTCATATTAGGAAAAAAAACTTTGAAAAATACAAAAAAACTAATATAGAAACTACTAACACCCAAAGCTCCAAGCGGTTGGCTCTAGCAAAACCAGGTAAACACTGCTGAGTGCGGGACCAGACCAAAACAGAATCACAGGTGCCCAGCGTTGAAAACAAGCACACTCACAGGAGTTGATATGCTATGGACAGAGTAAATAACTTGTCACAAAAAAAACAACAACAAAAAATAACATTGGGTGTAAAATTATAAGAGTAATTGTTGCACTCCAATGGCAGCGGACCCTTAGACAGTAATGTAAGCATTTCGAGAGGACTCGGGAGATGAGGAAAATGCACAGATACTAAATCTAGAGTTGGAAATCACTTCTTAGCACGCATTTAGAATACATTCCCACTATTATTGTGTGTACCAGGCGGATTCGCCGAATCGGTAGACCTCGGGCCTCGCGTGCGGGACACCAGGATTTCGGTGCCCTGTCGAGTCAAACCAATGACTTATATTTATCAAATTGATACGTGTGGCTCCCTAGCTTGGCGCTTGGCATTAATATTGTAGTGGTCTGCACTGACCTCTCAGGCAAGGAGCCACATAGACAGGTAGGCGTGGGTAGTGTGTTGATATCAGGGAGCCTAGGTGGTATAAGGGTTAGCACACTGGCCCAGAATGCAAAGAGATGTGGGTTCGAGTCCCGCTCCAGGCACAATATTTCCGATTTTCATCACCCCCATGACACTGGTTGCCGTGACCATGCTCCTGTAAAAGCTACAAGCTGTATAGTTGTTGAACCTACCCTGTGTATGTATGTGTAAGTGCAATGCCTGTATGTATGTAACTGTAAGCATTAAAAGACTCACAATTCCAGGGGGACGAGTGTAGTGGTCTGCACTGACCTCTCAGGCAAGGAGCCGCATAGACAGGCAGGCATGGGTAGTGTGGTGACATCAGGGAGCCTAGGTCGTGTAATAGTTAGCACACTGGCCTGGAATGCAAAGAGATGTGGGTTCGAGGCCCGCTCTAGGCACAATATTTCCCATTTTCATCACCCCCATGACAATATGATAGGACAAGGACTGGTTAGCTCAGTGCCAGGACAATGTGACTGAGTGGGATATCAGGTCATGGTGCCGGTGGCCTGATTTCCCAGTGGGGCAGCACTATAAAGTCGCCATGAGTGCACATTGTCACAAGTCGATACCCGTCCTGATATGACCTTAGATGTTGCCCGGGCGTAAAACTCCAAAAACCAACCAACTGTTATTCATGGCCGTGCATCCTCCCTCTAACCGCCTCCCTTGTAATGGACCTGTGCCAATTGTACTCACCCATAACTCAGTAATTACCTTAATCCGCATGTAATTACTGCCATTAAGGAACGAGGTATAACGCAATACATCAACCATGCGCTGGTGCTTTGTGGGTATTTTATTTTTGCCCTGGCGGGAGTCCAGCTCGATCCTCTTTGAAGATTAAAGGGCGCATTCCATATACGCGTAATGCGTAATGCGAATGCGAATGCGAATGCGACAAAAAATCGAAACGCCTTGAAACCTATGAGCTACATTCCATACACGCGTAATGCGTAATGCGAATGCGAATGCGTCAGAAATCCATTATCCCGATCGCTCCATGTAGCGATTGGTGCGTAATGCGTAATGCGTAAAGGCGGTGCGAATAGAAAATCATCAGTCGCATTTGTCCATTGATATAAGGTGGGAGGAGGCGACTGATAATTACGGACAGCCGGGACAAGGTGGTGCGAACAGAAAAGCATCAGTCGCATTTGTCCATTGATATAAGGCTGGAGGAGGCGACTGATAATTACGGACAGCCGGGTCAAACATGTAGGTGTATGCGGCGGACCTGTTAGGAAGCAGTCTTCATATTTGGGACGGTCCTAACATCCCTCTAAGCAAGCTAAACTGAGCCATGTTTGGACCGTCCCATTCTGTGTGTGTGTCTCTGTGTGGGTATCTGTGTCTCTGTGTGTGTCTCTCTGTGTCTGTGTGTGTGTCTGTGTGTGTGTCTGTGTGTCTCTGTGTGTGTCTGTCTCTGTGTGTCTCTGTGTTGTGTGTCTGTGTGTGTAGTTGTGTGTGTATCTGTGTCTGTGTGTGTCTCTGTGTGTGTCTCTGTGTGTGTCTCTGTGTGTGTCTCTGTGTTGTGTCTCTGTGTCTGCGAACAGAAAAGCATCAGTCGCATTTGTCCATTGATATAAGGCTGGAGGAGGCGACTGATAATTACGGACAGCCGGTGCAAACATGTAGGTGTATGCGGCGGACCTGTTAGGAAGCAGTCTTCATATTTGGGACGGTCCTAACATCCCTCTAAGCAAGCTAAACTGAGCCATGTTTGGACCGTCCCATTCTGTGTGTGTGTGTCTCTGTGTGGGTATCTGTGTCTCTGTGTGTGTGTCTCTGTGTCTGTGTGTGTGTCTGTGTGTGTGTGTGTCTGTGTGTGTGTGTCTCTGTGTGTGCCTCTGTGTTATGTCTCTGTGTCTGTGTGTGTATATTTTTGTGTATGTGTGTGTGTCTGTGTGTGTGTCTCTGTGTTGTGTATCTGTGTCTGTGTGTCTGTGTGTCTGTGTTGATGTCTGTGTGTCTGTGTGTGTATCTCTGTGTCTCTATGTGTGTCTATGTGTTTCTGTGTGTGTGTCTGTGTGTGTGTGTGTCTGTGTGTGTTTCTCTGTGTGTGTCTGTGTGTGTGTCTCTGTGTCTGTGTGTATGTCTCTGTGTGTGTGTCTCTGTTGTGTCTCTGTGTGTGTCTCTGTGTGTGTATCTGTGTCTCTGTGTGTGTCTCTGTGTCTGTGTGGGTGTCTGTGTGGGTGTGTCTCTGTGTTGTGTCTCTGTGTCTCTGTGTGTGTCTCTGTGTGTGTCTGTGTGTGTGTGTCTCTGAATGTGTGTCTCTGTGTTGTGTCTCTGTATCTCTGTGTGTGCCTCTGTGTGTGTGTCTGTGTCTGTGTATGTCTCTGTGTGTGTCTCTGTGTGTGTCTGTGTGTGTATATTTGTCTGTATGTGTCTCTTTGTCAGAGACACAGACACACAGACACACACATAGAGACACACACAGAGACACAGAGTCACACACACAGAGACACAGACAGAGACACACACAGAAACACGGAGACACAGACACACACATAGAGACACACATAGAGACACACACAGAGACACAGAGTCACACACACAGAGACACAGACAGAGACACACACAGAGACACGAAGACACAGACACACACATAGAGACACACACAGAGACACAGACAGAGACACACACACAGACACGGAGACACAGACACACACATAGAGACACACACACAGACACAGAGTCACACACACTTTTATATACTTTTTATATACTTTTTATATACTTCACTGCATAACGCATAACGCATAACGCAATACGCATTACGCGTATATGGAATGCTGGCATTCGCATAACGCGTAACGCGTAACGCATAACGCATTACGCATTGCGCGTATATGGAATGCGCCCTTAACAGTATCACATCTATGACTCTCCTCCAAGAGTTGAGTGCTGACAGCGCCACGTTGAATTCGCCACACACCAACCCCCCAACCACTACTACTACTAGTACTACCGCAAGCACTACCGACAGGTATGGATGAAGGCTTCTTTCATGTCTGTATGTGGCAGCAGTTGTAAAAGTGGGGATATATATTTACAAGAACTGATGTGTGGTGTGAAAATATATGGCAAGGAATAAGCAAGGCATAGTGAAAGGAGGGGGGGGGAGAGATGGTGGATAAAGGAAGAAGTGGGAAGACAACATCAGAGAACAGGCAGGCCCGGGGTTCGGCAAGTCCGAGAGGGCAGTGGAGAACAGGGAACCTGGTTGTAAAGTCATCTGTGGTGCCCCAATGACCTTCGCAGTTAAGAGATTGATGATGATGATGATGATGATGATGATGACGAACCATTTATACACATATCATTAAATATTTAACAAGGAGGCCTGGAGTTTGGCAAGTCCCAGAGAGCGCTGGCGAACAGAGGAAAAAGGAGAAAACTGGTGGCAATGTCATCTGTGGTGCCCCAATGACTCTTGTGGTTAAGGGATTGATGATGGTGGTGATGGATATGACGATGATGATGATGATGATGAACCATTTATACACTTATAACTAAACATGCAATGCACCTGTGATATATGTATTCTGAGTTATTGTCCGCTGGCTCCTGACGAAGTATTGGAGCTGCGACTTGGCGTGTTTACAGCCTGGAAGTGGGGTGTGTGGGGCATGGGCTGGGGTGGAATTGTCATCACCCGGTCACCATATCGAGTGTTGGAGGATTATATCAAAGCGTGTATCTATGTATGTGTAACTAGTTTAAATTTAATAGTTTCAATTTCTTCACTATTCTAAGAAATAGTTCCAATGAGCTGAACACCTGATGAAAATAACAGGCGCTTTTATGTTTTTGCAAGATAGATTGTGCGAAGGTAATAAATAAAACATGTGTAAAACCACATTTTCTGTGAAGCATGTCCTATATATATATTTGTTTGTCTGCAGTGTGGCAGGCAGATCTATATCCTCATGGCAAATACTTCTCCTGCTATGCTCACTCTCAAAACCTCCCTTCAAAAATACGGACAATAATGGATCAATTCATCAGGTTTCTGTTATATGGCTGTGTGCGCCTTGGTGATAGCCTTCACACTACCAGATCTAGGTCTGTGAGTGTCAGAACGTCTTACTTCACATATAAAAAATAACCAGACATGAGGTGAGTGATTGGTGTATGTGTGTGTAATTTTCTGTGACATAATCTCCCTAAAAGAGTCCTCCAAATCACATACACATGGCTCTTTTAATGTTCAACTTTGGACTGAATCACTAATTCGTATACAAAATGAAACTATGTTGCTTAAGACTATAGGACAAATATTCTAAATGTATGGCATTATTTTCTGATTTCGCCTATTTGCAGATTTAGAAAATACTGGTTATACTGATTTGCAACTTAAGAGCACAATGATTATTTCTTTTTAATATGAGTAGTACATATACAACCTTTTTATAATTTTGTTTGCAAGTGTCACATTTGGAACAAAATTAATGTTATTGTAGTAGTATCCACGAACCTTTCCAGCAAGAAGGATCATAGGCAGGTAGGCGCTGATAGGATGATTGCATTAGGGAGCCCTCCTTGCGCCCCCCCCCCCCCCACACTCAAGTACTTACCTGAGCTATACCGTAATAGCAGCACAGTTTTTGCAGCGACCCACCATCATAGCCCATAATACTGAACTTATTATGGCTAACCCACTAACATCTTTCACAATCTACTAAAATTCCCTATCTAAGTACCCGCTTATCTACCAATTTAGAATGTAATGTAAACGGCTGCAAGACCAGTGCTCCGGCGCTGACAACACTTTATATTCTGATTAATACACTGTTTTACCAACAAAAGCAATAAATAAAATAGCCTAATGGTTATGACACTACCCTTGGAATGAGAAGAACAGTTTGAGTCATGCTCTAGGCACAATATTTCCCATTTGCATCACTCCTATGATACTGGTTTCCATGACCAGGATTCTGTACAAGCGACATGCCGTATTGTTGCTGAACCTACCTTGTGTATGTATATGTAGTGGCCTGCACTGACCTCTCGGGCAAGGACCCACATAGACAGGTAGGCGTGGAAGTATGGTGATATCAGGGAGCCTAGGTGGTGTAATGGTTAGCAAACTGGCCTGGAATGCAAAGAGATGTGGGTTTGAGTCCCACTCTAGGCGCAATATTTCCGATTTTCATCACCCCCACGACACTTGTTTCCGTGACCATGATCCCGTACAAGCTATGTGCTGTATAGTTGTTGAACCTATCCTCTGTATGTATATGTAAGTGCATTCATTGCCTGTGTGTATGTAATTGTAAGCATTAAAATACTTACAATTCCAGGGGGACGAGTGTAGTGGCCTGCACTGACCTCTCGGGCAAGGAGCCACATAAACAGGTAGGCACGGGCAGTATGGTGATATTAGGGAGCCTAGGTGGTGTAATGGTTAGCACACTGGCCCGGAATGCAAAGAGATGTGGGTTCGAGTCCCGCTCTAGGCGCAATATTTCCCATTTTCATCACCCCCACGGCATATATTTACATGCATTTCCAGAATGTCTGTAATTGTAAGCCTTAAATGACTTAGGCACGTAAACCAAAAAAAAAGACACACAATTCAAGGGGGATGACTGAGTAGTCTGCATTGACCTCTCAGGCAAGGAGCCACATAGACAGGTAGGCATGGGTCGGGTGATTGCATCAGGGAGCCTAGCTAGCGAGGTAGTCTAATGGTTAGCACACCAGTCCCAGAATGGAAAGAAGAGTTTAAATCGCGCTCCAGGTGCCGTATTTTCCATTTGCATCACCCCCCGACGACATTATTCAAACTGGAAATATTGAACAAATTATCTAAATTAAATCGACTGTAAGTGCCTGATGGTGTACTAAGTGAACCCTGAGCAATGCGCCCGGCTCTAGACAGTCCATTCTGTCCTCCAAGGTGGCAGACAAGAAACCTGGCGGCAAGATAGGAGCAGGGGAGGGGACGGTGGCGGGAGAGGATTGACGGGGAGGGGACGGTGGGGGGTGGGGGGGGGAGGGTGAGGAGAGATTGAGCTGGAGCGAGCGGAGCCGAACCGAGCGGAGGGGAGGCGAGCGGAGGGGAGCCGAGCGGAGGGGAGCCGAGCGGGGACGAAGAGCGGAGGGATGGGGGGGGAGGGGTGAGGCAGAGGGGTAGGGGAGGGGGAGAGGAGGAAGGGTGGGAGAGGAAGGGGGTGGAGTTGGGGGGGGGGGGGAAGGACAACGGAATGGAAGGTGGAGTGAGAGGAAAGGTGGAGGGAGGGAGGGAGGGAGGGAGAGAGAAGGGATATGTTAGAAGGGAAGGGTGGAAGGGTGCGAGACGGGAGGGGAGAATGGGGGTAGAGAAATAATAAAAGGTGGAAGATGAGAAGGGGAGGAGGAAGGGGAGGTGAGGAAGGGAAGGAGGTGGGGACGGAGGGTAGGAGCAGTGAGGAAGAGGAGAAGGGAAGAAGGGAGGATATGAGAAGGAGGGGCAGGAGGAGATGGGGAGGGTGCGGAGAGGAGTAGGGAAGATGCGAGTGGGAAAAGGGAAGGAGGGAGGGGAGGGGGGGAGAAGGGAAGGGGGTAGAAGGGAAGGAACGGGGAAGGAAATGGGATGGGGAGGGTTGGGGAGGGGAGGGTGCGGAGGGGAGGGTGCGGAGGGGAGGGTGCAGAGGGGAGGATATGAAGGAAGGGAGGGAGGGGAGAATAAGAAGGGAGGGAGGGGAGGGTGGTGTGGTGTGGGGAGGGGCCGGGGTAGAGGTCATCAGTTACTGCCTCGTCGATAGTCTTCACAAAGGAAGAGTTCGATGGACTATGAGTGCATACTCTATCTATGAAGACAAGCACTTTCGCAATGAGTGCCGCGTAATATTTAATCGTTGATCTATGCATGGTCGGCATCTGTTTTGGATTTCCTCTTAGTCTTACCTTTCATTAAAGTTGCATAGTCCGATGAAGCATCAAATTTTGAAAACCAAAACAACTATCTCCAATTGATTCTATGTTATCATAGATAATGGTGCACTTATTAAACATTTGTTGCCACATAGAAGGGAATACTGAGTCAATTTAATAGAACCTGTTACTGCAGAAGCCTATGGGGTCAGAGTTTTGACAAACTTGCCAAAATAAATTTTGCATTGTTCAACTTCAAATATCTCAAAAGTTAGCCGCTTAAAATAAAAGTTACTTCAGGCTAAAGTAAGGTACACAATAACGATCATCCTACTGTATTCATCTCAGAAAATTTCTGAAATTGAAAACCATCGAATTATGCAACTTTAAATTGCGTTTATGATAATTTGCATGATGTACTTATAAATAATACCCATGATTTATGTCAAAACATCCTGAAACATGCCCCTGAAAAAAAAAGAGAGTTGTGGTCAGTCCGGATGGATGATGCGGAGTGACGATGGAGGGAGATGAGCTGATGGGGTCACCTGGGACTGTGCTGTGATTGGTTGGTTTGGAGCTGTGGATTAGGTGGTAGTGAGTGAGGGGAGGAGGGAGGTGCCATTTGTTAGTGAGTGGCAGGGGAAGAGGGATGGGGAGAGGGAGGGAGGGGGGAGCGGGGGAAGGGGGAAGGAGGGAAGGAGAGGAGGGGGGTGGAGGCGGGGAGATAAGGGGGACGGAGGGGGAAGGGAGGGAGAGAGGGAGGGAGAGAGGGAGGGGAAAGGAGGGGGAGAGGGAGGGGGGACTGGGGGAGGGGGGAATTGGGGAGGAGGAAGGAGGGGGGGGGGAGTTTCAGAGGCCGTAGCTGAGAGCATATGAGTGTGTGTACAAGTATGGGGGAGGGGGGGAGGGGGGTGAGGAGGGGTGAGTTGGGAGGGACGAGGGGTGGGGGGAGGAGTGGGGCGGGCTTCGGGGAAACGGAATGTCGATGAAACCGAAATTGATACGGTCTGAGCAAGACCTTGCTGGACTGCACCCGGCGGCACCCAGCGGCACCCAGCGGCACCAGCGGCACCCGGCGGCAGTAAGCTAACTTTGCGCGGCACCTTCCCCAGATCATTAAACCCAGACGGCATCTCATCCCTGGGACACACAGACAATATAAACCACCGACGGTTGCGGCAACATTTAAAACTAAACAAACGCCTCTGTAGCTAATCCCGAACACAAACCGCACACTCCGCTTTTCGTTTTGGGAAGGATTTTTATTTTCATCGGAATATAAATTATTAAAGAAAAACTAGCTCGAGGAGAGTGGTGGAGAGTGGTAAAAGATTAAATATTCGAGCCGGTGTGCCGGGTAATCGTAGTTATTTCCACACGTAAGTGGCGCCACCTGATATGGCCTAAGATGTTGCAGGACGTAAAAATCCAACAACCAATCAAACATATCTACATATGTGATATATAATGTATTATGCCAGTATAAAGATATGCAAGGGAATATTACTTACTATTGTTATTATTGTTATCCTCTGTTATCCTCCGGTGACGCCATCTCGCCCACCCCACCTCCCCCGGATCTTGACCAGTGTCAGTCGCACCGGAGGATTTTTTCTAAACCCACTACCTTATTTGTCTCTCTTGTGATTGTAATGTAGATATACATATATATGTGATGTATACCGTATTATGCCAGTATAAATATATGCAGGGGAATATTACTTATTATTGTTATTGTTATCCTCTGTAAGATACAACATTTTACCGGTGGCACCATCTCGCCCACCTCACCTCCCCCCCCCCCCCATCTTGACCAGTGTCAGTCGCACCGGAGGATTTTTTTCTGAACCCACTACCTGATTTGTCTCTCTTATGATTGTACTGTAGATATACATATATATACTCTCTCAAAAGGTGTTAAGCAATATGGGACAAAACTGTGTCCATTGTAACGAGCAACATACTATCTGCTTGTGCATTTGCTCAGAATAAACTGATTAGTTTTTTACATGGTGTTTCATAATCCCATTAGAATACATATTGATTTGAAGCAAATGTCCTTGTGTTTTCAGTGAAACCGTTTCTGTGCTGTTTTGTGTCAATCATTACAATGGACAAACAAAAAAGAGTTATCACCCTTTGAGACAGGCTCATATATTCATTCTCAGCTTTATCTTATGTTATTCTAGTCCTATTTTTCTAATGGTTTAGATGTTTTCAAAAAGTAGTTATTATACTACAAGCATTACTTAGTATCTGGGCAAATTGCAATGCCGATCTCCAGCGTGGTGTTATCGAACTGGTGCCGGTATATAGCTCGCGAATACCTTTCAAATCTGCCCAAGGCAGGCCGGGTATAGTGTCCTTTGAAAGGACGCCGTTCGATCCTTGCTGTTTTCACCACTTTCTTGGTTGTCCTTTTTCTCTTCTTTTTTGTTGTTGTCGAATCAGCAGACACTACACGAGCGCGCGTCCATTCTGTGCACGTGACACATTGAATAGCAACTCCCGACTATATGTGGAGCGGCTCGAGCTGGACAGGATGGACTAGTCGGTAAGGGCGCCGGCTTCCATGGGATCTATCCCCAGCCGAGATCAACTTCAAAAGTCACAAGCTAATTCTTGTTGCTATATTGCCTCCCGCTTTGGCATTATTCGGATAGGATAAAGACTGGTTGGCTCAGTGTCACGATAATGTGACTCAGTAGTGGGATTTGATTTGCGTAGGATAAATTATAACAATCAACCTACCATATTTATCAATAAAATATTACAGAAACTCAGGACCATCGGACTATGCAAGTTAAATCAAGTCAGTTTGCTGGTTGTTGGAGTTTTACATCCTGGCAACATCTAAGGTCATATCAGGACAGGTACCGACTTGTGACAAGGCGCACTCATGACGAGTTTATTGTGAAGACCACACCACCAGCACCATCACCTGATATCCAATTCAGACACATTATCCTGACACTGAGCCAACCAGTCCTTGCCCTATCCTAATAAAACCGAGTGCCTGACTAGGAAGTGACAAATATCAAACATTAAGTCATTGGTTTGACTCGACCAAGGTCTGAACACGTGGATTCGAATCCCACAATCTACCAAAACGGGAGACGGACGTTCAACTCATTCGGTCGGAAAAGTCAAATATAGATCGAAACATGCACATCGGAATCGATCTGACCTGCCCTGGATTGTTATCTAACTTGTTCACAAGTAAACAATGGAACAGTCTACAATATTGAGGCTACATCTTTTTTTATTTATAGACAGGAACACTAAAACAGTGTCCAAGGTGTAATATCTTGGGAACTCGGCCGTCAGAGCCCCTGATACCACTTACTCTTCCCCGGTGCATTCTGACAACTGTCTGTCAGTTCCCACCTGATGCCCCTCTCAAACAAACTCAGAAGGAAGAAAGGGAAGATAAGTCATGCAAGATTGACAGTGAAGAAGTTGTGCTTTATTGGCATCAACTACTAGCGACCTATCACCCTCACTCCTTACCTTCTGTCCACACAGATCCTCATTACTCTTGTTAGTGTGTATAAGAATCAGTGCCTACAGCCCATTGAACCAAAGTCCCATGGTTGTTGCCCACAACTCAGTGCCTTTGGAATAGCTGCTGCTAGTTTGTGTCTAGAAAGTGGAGCCTCAGACAGAGTGTCTGGGTTCCTGGACAAGAGAAGAATTGGCTCCTGCTAGAGTGCCTAGCCAAAAAGAAGTCCATGCAGAACTGCCTAGAGTGAGGTCTGTGTGTCAGGTATAAGGGATGAAGGTGACTGGGCCTCCCACAGCCAGCCAATCAGACACCCTCTACAGCCTGGGGGGGGGGGGGGGGACGCCCTAATAGGGGGCAGCTGTCACTCAACCCCAGCTGCAGGTTGTGTTCATAATGTATGCGGGATGGCTGGGTGTGCTTTCCCATCCGCCCTGTTGTAACAGGTAGTTGCAGACAGTTACAATAAACATATATTAAAAATGTCCTTCCCCTCCACTTGCACACTTCCTGGTGCATAGAGGGAACATTTCACTAAACATTAACTGTCTCTTACATATGAACATCATGTCATAATCTCGGGCACTATGTGTTATCATATTTTCCACATAGTCTCATATGTCACACAGTGAGTGGGGTACCCATTGCTTCTCTGTTACATAACCTTGGGTCGCACTCCGTCACCCTAGAATAGTAATGCTCTCTGCCAATATATAAATCCGAACCAAAAATCCGTATATTTTTACAAAGGGATATCGATATGGAGGGAATTGTTGTAATAGATCTTTGCAGTAACTGTGGCTGAGTGCTAAATATAGATAACAAATGGCTTATCGGTCTATTTGGTCGGCCATTGTTTGAATGGAAACTATTGATACCCGGATGTTTGTGTGCTGAATCGCCATCCAGTATGGGCGCCTTTGACTGGTCGGTGTCTGTATAGATGGTAATTGATTATCCTTAATGAACTCTAAGTTCCTTGTCTGTTCCTGGCCTGTCTATCGGTATAGATAGAGTGGATTAAGTATAATCCGTTACCAAGTTCCTTGCCTGTTCCTTGTCTGGCTATCTGTATAGATAGAGTGGATTAAGTATAATCCATTACCAAGTTCCTTACCTGTCGATCTGTATAGATAGAGTGGATTAAGTATAATCCATTACCATATTCTTTGCATGTTCCTTGCCTGTTCCTTGCCTATTCCTTGCCTGTTTCTTGTGTGTTCCTGACGCAGAGTACCCAGGAAAGCTTGTGGTATCCACACAGGTACCCGTCCTGAAATGACCTAGGACGTAAAACTCCAGCAAACATATGCAGAATACAATGTCTATAATCACATTTCCATCTGGGGTTTTAAGCCCTAGCATATATCTATGGTAAAATGAGTGTAGGAGACTGCACTGACCTCTCAGGTAGGCGTGTATAGGATGATTGCATCAGGAAGCCGAGGTGGTATAGGTTAGCAACCTCTCCCGAGAATGGCAAGAAGAATGGGTTCGATTCCTGCTCTAAGCTCAATATTTCTCATTTTCATCACCCACGACATCATTATGAGTACCGACTTGTGACAGTGAACAAGGCAACGCTATAGTGCTGATCCACTGGGATACCATGCTACTGGCACTATGATCCAATATGGATGCGGGGGGTACACTCATTCACATTATCCTAACACTGATCCAACTGGTTACTACCCTAGTAACGTCGAGTGCCAGACCAGGTCCATAATTACCATAATCCGTAAGACTTTGGCTTACCTCGGCCAGGAATTAAACCCACACAGTTTCTATACGTAGATCTGTCAAAGCATCCAATTGGAAGTTTTGTTGACATTCAAAAAGGCCAACCATGATGAAAACACACAGAGTAAGATTGCTGATCGCAGGACGTATGGTTGCTAGCTGAATACCTGCCTACGGGAGTTCAATTCTCGGTTGAGTCAAACCAATGACTTACTAAATCTATACTTGTCGCTACCGAGCTTGGTGTTCAGCATTACTAGGATAGGGCAAGGACTGATTAGCACACTATTAGGATAATATGACTGAGTGGGAAATCGGGTCATGGTGCCGGCGGCCTTGTCTCCCAGTGGGGCAGTATTATCAAAGTTGCCATGAGTGTCTGAACCTGCTTTGATATTGTCGTGGGGGTGATGAAAATGGGAAATACTGCGCCTAGAGCGGGACTCGAACCCACATCTCTTTGCATTCCGGGCCAGTGTCCTAACCATTACACCACCTAGGCTCCCTGATATCAATACACTCCCCACGCCTACCTGTCTATGTGGTTACTTGCCTGAGAGGTCAGTGCAGACCACTACACTCGTCCCCCTGGAATTGTAAGTCTTGTAATGCTTACAATTACATACATACAGGCAATGCACTAACACATACATACACAGGGTAGGTTCAACAACCATACAGCGCAAAGCTTGTACAGGATCCTGGTCACGGCAACCAGTGTCGTGGGGGTGATGAAAATGGGAAATACTGCGCCTAGAGCGGGACTCGAACCCACATCTCTTTGCATTCCGGGCCAGTGTGCTAACCATTACACCACCTAGGCTCCCTGATATCAATACACTCCCCACGCCTACCTGTCTATGTGGTTACTTGCCTGAGAGGTCAGTGCAGACCACTACAATATGATCTTAGATTTTGCCAGGACGTAAAACTCCAACAAACAAACAAACCTACACAACACAAGGTTGGGTGGTCAGTGCGGCCCACCCTACAGTACCGGCTATTAGTATTATGCGCGTTCAATACGCTAGGTGGCGCCGCGGCGTTCTGACTACAAATTCAGCGCACACCCTTAAAGTTGCATAGTCTTATAAAAACATCAAATTTTCAAAACCAAAGCAATTATCTAGATTTGATCCTATATATATAACTTAGATACTGATGCACTTACAAAGCATCTGTTGTCACGTAGGTGGTTGGTTGCTGGAGTTTTATGTCCTGGCAACATCTAAGATCACATCAGGATGGGTACTGACTTGTGACAGTGCAGACTCATGGCAACTTTATAGTGCTGCCCCAGTGGGAAAGCAGGCTGCTGGCAACATGATCTGATGTCCCACACAATCACATTATCCTGACACTGAGCTAACCAGTGCTTGCCCTATCCTATTAGTGCTGATTGCCAAGCTAGAAAGTGACAAGAATCAATTTCATAGGTCATTGGTTTGACTTTACCGGAAACCGAACTGCACATCTCCTGCACGCGAAGCCCACGGTCTACAGATTCGGCCACTGCACCCGGTTTGCCACATAGAAGAGAATGATGAGTCAAATTTGTTTAAACACATTACTGCAGAAATCTATGGTGTCAGAGTTTTGGCCTGCTTGCCGAAACTAAATTGACATCTTTACACTTGAAATATCTCAAAATTTAGCCATTTAAAATAAAAGTTACTTCAAACTAAAGTAAGTTTGATTATAACCATCAACCTCATATATTTATCTCAGAAAATGACAGAAACTCAAAACTATGCAACTTTAAGCCAGGCATACAAGTCGATTGTCTTGTTCACCTCCCACGGAATGTGGCGCCGTCCCTGCTCGGGGCAGTGCCGGTGTGGCAGTAAATCGCAAACCCCTGGAAATTGCACACCCCGGGGTTTGCGATTTACTAGGAAATCACAAACCCCCCCTGGAAATCGCAAACCCCCCTGTGTTTTGGGACCGATTCGGGCCAAATCTATTCAATGCGACTATATTTAACAGAATTATATACTCAAATCGTGAAATTTCATTAAATTAACCCTAAATTCGAAGCGTTATTAAGGCTACCGCCGCTGTCACGGTTTAAAACCCCGGCCCGATCGCAGCCCCTGCCGTGGCCCATTCGGCGGCGGCGGCGATTTGTTTACTTTACGTTCGTCGAGTTTAGGGTTAAATTGGTCAAATTTCACTTATTTGGTTACCAATTTAACCCTAAATTCGAAGCGTTATTAAGGCTACTGCCGCATTGGCGGCGATATTACTAGTTATATTTTCGAATCGACGAACGTAAAGTAAACAAATCGCCGCCGCCGCCAGTATGGAACGTGATGTCGATGCGGCGGCGATTTGTTTACATTACGTTTGGCGATTAATATCGCCGCCAGTGACAGGGGGTTTGCGATCTCCAGGGGGGATATGCGATTTCCTAGGAAATCACAAGTGGGGGTTTGCGATTTACAGGGTTTGCGATTTCCTGCTACACCGGCCCGGATTGCCGGTACCTACCGCCAGGCCGCCGAGGGACTTGTGCGGTTTGTCATTCAGCGACCATCGTACCGATATCGATCGACTGACCAGCTCTGGACAGTGACGGCCACAGCAATGTTCACCTAGAAATGCAGCCTCCATAGGATGTGGGATAATTATCATGAGCCCAGCTGAATGGTGGGGGTGGGGGAGGCTGTAGATATGTGGGCCCTTATGAGTGAGTGAGTGTGTGTGGTATGCGACATACTGTTTCTGTGTTTGTGGGGGGTGGGGGGGGGGGTGGAGGAAGGAGGTGGGTGCTGTTGGTTGTATTCAGTGTGGAGAGATGGTGCCTTGGGTGGAGCAGAGTGGTGGGTGTTGATGCAAAGGTCCCAGAGCAGCTCTGAGCAGCTCTGAGCAGCTCTGAGCAGTTCCGAGCAGTTCCGAGCAGATGTGAGCAGGTCGGACCCGGGGGCGAGCAGCTCAGGCCGGCCACCCTGCCGCCGCCAATTGCTCCCCGCCGGGCGGCCAATCAGCAGCCACACCATCTGAGAGGTCCCTAATGACTCCCCTTAGCCAGCCAAGCAGCCACCTCCCACCTCGGCACCCGCCCCACCTCCCCCACACTACCACACCACACCCAGCCCGCCAACAGCATTACCACCATCACTCCCCGCTTTCCACCACGGTCAACCTCCCCCTAACCACCCCATCATCCCACCACACCACCACCCCACCATCCCACCACTACCACCACCACCACACTCACATCCCACCCACATACTACAGCCACAGCCTCCACACACACTACCACACTCATATCCTATAGCGACCACAACTTCTCCACCACTGTCAGCTCTGCGCTGTCACCACTACACTCTCACCACTACACTGTCAAATAGGGTAGAAGGTACTCTATAAGGTGTAGTATGTTATGTAGTATATTCGTTAAATATTCACATAATAGTATATCTAACACAAATATGGTTATACAAAACTTACAGCATCATCAAAGGCCAGTTGCTCTCATACCATGTCTATGTGGTGTGGGAGGGTAAAAATCCCTTGGGTCGGTAAAAGTGTAAACTTGGGATTTCTATCGACAAACTGTATAATGGTGAAAAGAAGTCTAATCAGACTTACCCATGATGGACAGAATAAATCTTTTTTTTTAAAGGAGAAAAAAAACATACTTTATGAGATGTAGTATGCCAAATAGCAAATTAGCATCTTCATAGATATTCAGATATGTATACATAGCACAAATCTGTGACTAAAACCAAATAGGCTGCATTATTAGGTGTAGTGTGCTATACAATATTCCAATATTGGTCTATGTTGCACACATTTGTAAATGTAACTACATAGCGGGGTGTGCGTGTGAGAGGGATTGCCCTGTTTGCATAACGGACCCACTGAGCCAGTCCCTTCACACCCCGCCCCCTGCTGGCACGACTATGAAATCAACCACGGCGACAGCTGTGCCAGGACCTACTCGTAAAGACTCGGTTTATTCCGGAGTTGCTCGGAGCTATTAGGAATAACTCAGGGTCTGCACAGGCAACTGTTTACTGACCTGACACCTTGTAAACAGGAACAGAGCATCGTGTTGTATGTTAATAAAACGGAACAGCGGCGTGTGTGTGGAGGGGGGAGAATGAAGTACTTGTTGTGTGAGGTATAATTTATTATGGCAATATGAATCAGGCTTCACTGTTACACCCCTGTCTGACTTCACTTTGAATGTATTGACTTATAACCATTGGTAGTTCTCTACCCTCTGCATATAAACTTTTCCAAGTTACCTCTGAGCAATCACTGCATGCGGTGGCCGAATCGGTAGAGCGCGGGCCTTGCAGGCAGAATGTCGGGAGTTTGGTTCCTGGTCGAGTCAAACCAATGACTTACAAAATTGATACGTTTCACTTCCTAGCCTGGCGCTCAGCATTAATAGGATAGGGAAAGGACTGGTTAGGTCAGTGTCAGAATAATGTGACTGAGTGGGATATCAGGCCATGGTGCTGGCAGCCTGATTTCCCAGTGGGGCAGCACTATAAAGTTGCCATGAGTGTGCACTGTCACCAGTTGGTGCCCATCCTGATATGACCTTAGATGTTGTCAGGATGTAAAACTCCAACAACCACCTCCAGGAGGTTCATGGGTGCAGCGGCTTATTGCTGTCTCCAACTCTTCCCACAAAAGAACAATTTATTTGTTAAACAAATTACCAGTAGGACTGTCCGTGGGTCCAGCCAGAGCATTTAAACCAAACCTAACTATCGAGGTTGGCGTTATTGTCCTTGACGGAAGAATATAAATGATTTTGTGAATTATTTTTAAAAACTGCATAGTCCGATGACAACAGCACATCTTCAAAACCAAAACAATTATCTAGATTTGATTCTAGATATCTAGCTTAGATATTGGAGTCCTTAATACAAATTCGTCTCCACATATAAGTAAATACTGAGGCAAATTAATAGAACCTGTTACAGCAGAAGCCTATGATGCCAGAACTTTGGCATGTTTGAAAAATAATAATATAGCAGGTTTGCACTTCAAATATCTCAAAAGTTACAAATTTAAAATATAAGTTACTTCAAAATAAAGTAAGATGGATCACAATGATCAACGTAATACATTTATCTCAGAAAATGACAGGAACTCAAAACCATCGGAATATGCGACATTAAGCTTTTAATACCTGCTTGAACCAAGATGGCCTTGCCCAAGTCAACCACTTATCTCCCCCCCCCTCCCCCGCTCCCCTACAAGCCACGCCCTGCCGTTTACGCTCCATTCGCTTACCTCTATAAAACACTCGTTTGGTGAACCCCAACAAACCCTGTCATTTCCACCGACACTTTATGGGTTTGGGATATCGCAGCTTGCCTTCCCCAGCTTAACCCCCTTCGTGGTACTGTGGAGAATCGTATTGGGGTTGGGGTCGGGGTCAGGGTGAGAGGGAGTGTGCGCCTGTGTGTGCGGGTGGGGGTGAGTGGGGAGGGGGCTGGAACTCCCCCCGCCGCCTCACTGCATGGCCACTCACCATTCATTCACCAATTGGTTGTTGGAGTTTAACGTCCTGGCACCATCTAAGGTCATATCAGGACGGGTACCGGCTTGTGACAGTGCACACTCATGGCAACTTTATCGCGCTGCCCCATTGGGAAATCAGGCCCTCAGGCACCATGAACCAATATCCCACTCAGTCACATTAACCTGACATTGAGCTAATCAGATGATGCCCTATCCTATTAATGCCGAGTGCCAGGCTAGGAGGTGACAAGTATCAATTTTATAATTCATTGGTTTGACTCGACCGGGAACCAACCAAACTCCCTACCTTCCGCACGTGAGGCCCGCGCTCTATCGATTCGGCTACCAAGCCCAATTCCACGGGGCGGGTGAACCCAATGGGGTCGGATCCTGTAGGGTTCACCCCCACCACCACCACACCCCATCAATCAGTATTACACAAAGAAGGGTTTTTGAATGGACTTAGCCGTTCAATATCTGATCCTTATACCTTGGTTATGCAGCCCCCTACCACACCCACACCCACACCCACAACCTCCTCTACCCCTGACCGACCCTCCTTTCTGCCTGACGGGTCCCGCCCTCAGCCCAGTGCCATGTTCCCACTGTAACCCTTGGTAACCCTTGGCAACCCTCCCTGGTCTTCTTTACAAACCTCCTTCTATTGTTATCGGGGTTCTCTTCAACGCCATTCAGCGAATCTCAATTTAGACCCAGCTCTCAAATGTATGGGACAGACTAGTTGGTAGAGCATCAGCTTCCATTGCGGGAGCTCGTGGGATAATCATGCCCTGACCGAGTCAAAATAAAAAATGTCTACTTGCAATTGGCATTTGGCATCTGCTACTGCTAGGATAGGTTGGTTGATTGATTGATTGGTTGGTGATGGTTTAATACTGTGTTGGCAGCAAAGGCCCTATTCACATTAAAAAGTTAGTGTGATTTATTCTGTCGTGTTTGTTTCATGAAAAGTGTGCCAATCAGATTCATTATATAAGCCAATTTTTTAATAGACAGAATGTGTATCAAATGACATCAAAAAAAGAAATATTTAATGCAATTTTGAAGAGGTTAAATTTGTGTCAAATGAGAGAAAATGAATGGCATTTAGTGTTACGCAGTGCCAGCAGAACGGTGCCTCAGTAGGGCAGCACCAGAAAGTCTCTATGAGTGTGCACTTTCAGAAGGACGGTCCACTCTCGCCGCAACCTCACCTCACCTCAGACTAGGTGCTAGGACGAAAAACGCCAATGAATCATTTCACACCAAAATCTCCCTATAGCCCTGCCCTACCTTCGCCCCACCCTCGCCTCAACCTAGCCCCGGCCCTTGCCGGCTCTCACCCTGCCCTCGCCCAGCCCTCGCCTCACCCAACCCTCGCCCCACCCTCGCCTGGCCCCACCTTCACCCCACCATTACCCCACTCTCGCCCCACTCTCGCCCTGACCCTTACCCGACCATTACCCGACCCTGGCCCCTTCCTCGCCCCTTCCTAGCCCCTCCCTAGCCCTTCCCTCGCCCCTCCCTCACCCCACCCTCGCCCCTCCCTCACCCCACCCTCGCCCCTCCCTCGCCCCATTCTCACCCCACCCTCAACCCACCCTCTTTGGCCACATAAACCCAGGTACCAGCGGCAATGAAGCAGGAACGTCGCTTCATGCACGATTTACTCGCTAGTTGTCAGTGCACCTTTGAACCCATTGTAACGTCAGTAATGCCGTATTTTACCGTTTCTCTACCGGAAACTGATATCGAACGCTGTGCACCCTCACATCAGCTTAGCTCTCGCGTGTCCGTTATTTTGGGTGTTATTATGCTAAACAGTGGGAAAGCCTTTCTCGTATGTCTGATGGGGTTTGGGTGGTGCGATATCTAAAACTCGTAATATCAGAGAGGTTGAGGATGACGTGAATACAGTTTGAACCAGATAGAATTCAGAGAAGCAAGTTGGTAACCTACAGACGATGTTGTTTGTACAGTAAAACCTCTCTAACCGACCACTTCCACACATCGACCACGCCCCTATATTGATCGATTTATTTGGGCCCCAAACGATCGCGCATTGCTGGTTGGGGTTTGTAACAATTAAAAAAAATTGTAACAATTAAAAAATTGTAACAATTAAAAAAACTCCCTAAACCGACCACCTCCTTAAATGGACCATTTAAAGTCGGTCCCATTGTCGGTCGATTTAGAGAGGTTTTACTGCACTTACGTTGGTTGGTCCTGGCAACATCTAAGGTCATATCAGGATGGGTACCGACTTGTGACACTAACAGTGCGCACTCACGGTGACTTTATAATGTTGTCCCACTGCGAAATCAGGCCACCAGCACCATGAGCTGATATCCCACCCAGTCACATTATCCTGACACTGAGCTAACCAGTCTTTGCCCTATCCTAATGATGCCGAGCGCCTGGCTAGAAAGCGACGAGAATAATTTTTTCAGATATTGGTTTGACTTGACATGGGTTCGAACCTGTGGGTTCGAATCGCACGATTTACCAATACATGAGGCGGACGCTCAACTCATTCGGCCATCCCGCCTGGTGCCGACTAATTATATACCTTCAGATCATTTGGAGTGCGGAGCTACCCATAACGTTACTTTATTCCACTGATACCAGAGGGCAGGTTGGTCGTGGAAATCTTATATAATACTACCCATAACATTGGTTTGTTTGTTTGTTTGTTGTTTTACATCGTAGCAACAACTAAGGTCATATCAGGACGGGTACTGACTTGTGACAGTGTGTACCCATGGCAACTTTATAGTGCTGTCCCACTAGGAAACCAGGCCGCTGGCACCATGACCTGATATCCCACTCAGTCACATTATCCTGACACTGAGCTATCCAGCCCTTGTCCTATCCTAATCATGCTGAGTGCCAGGCTAGGAAGCGACAAGTATCAATTTTTAAGTCATTGGTTTGACTCGACCAGGGCCCGAACCCACGACCCCACGATCTACCAGCACGGGAGACGGGCGCTCTAACTCATTCGGCCATCCCGTCTGGTTTGTCCCACTGCCATCAGAGGGCGGGTATGTGCTGGAAATCCCCCTATTAAAGAATCCTAGACAAGTCAAACCAATGACTTCAAAATGTATACTTGTCGCTTCCTAGCCTGGAGCTCGGCATTAATAGGATAGGGCAAGGACTGGTTGGCTCAGTGTCAGGATAATGTGACTGAGTGGGATATCAGGTCATGGTGCTGGTGGCCTGGTTTCCCAGTGGGGCAGCACTATAAAGTTGTATATGAGTGTGCACTGTCCCAAGTCGGTACCCGTCCTGATATGACCTTAGATGTTGCTAGGACGTAAAACAACAACAAATCCCATTAAAATCTATTCCACATAGAATGTTATTCAACTGTCGTCAGATGGTGTTAGTGGGTTCGTTGTGGACATCGTCTATTGAGTGTATATAGCAGATATGTGGGTTTTGGGGGGTGGCATGAAAGTGGGGAGAGTGCGTCAGAGGGTGGGTTGGTGTTGGAAATCATCTATTGAGTATATATACCAGATGTGTGGGGGTGAGTGGGGGTTTGGGTGGGGGTTGGGTGGAGGTGGGGAGAGTGCGTCAAAGGGTGGGTTGGTGGTGGAAATCATCTATTAAGTGTATACCAGATGTATGGGAGTGGGTAATAGAGGTGGGGGAGTGCGCCAGCTGGTGGATTGGTGGTGTATATCGTCTATTAAGGAGCACTATGCCTGTGTTAAAGTGCTTTAGTGAATGAGGCTATAGCTGCGGTGACTGCATGTCATACTCTAACTAACATATGGGGCATGTCATGTTGCCTTTGCCAGCAAAGCGGAAAAGACCACATGAGGAACCAAACAGGTAAATTCTCTGTGTGTGATGTAAATGCTTTGCTAAAGATGGAGACCCGTGTCATGCAAGTATGCACTCACTGAGAGACTAGGATCAACATATTGTTCGCAGTGCACACCCGTTGTCATGAAACTCGATACTCATTGGTGTAGACGGTACAGATGTGTGCTTTTCACTGCATAATTTCCATTTGATGTAAATCTGGACAGACCGGCATAGACTAAACAATATGTACTCGTCAGTGTACAATTTGTGTAGTTCCTATCTCATGTATGTTGCCTAAGCATAAAATCGTTGACCTCATGTATGTTACATTACCACAAAGATTGTATGCCATCGAGGTTGCATAATCTTTAAATCTTTGTTTTGTGGATGTTGTAAAATCAGAAATTTTGTATCTCTTTATGTTCCATAAATTCCACACATTTTATATCTAGTATGTTCCATAATCACAAATTGTGTATCTCATGTACTTTGCATAATCTCAAAATATTTTTCTCATGTTTGTTGCATAATCACAAATTTGTATGTCACTTATGTTGCATAATCACAAATTGTGTATGTTATGTATGTAAGTAGATAAGGATATATACATATGTTATATAGACTACGCTAAAGCATTTGACAAAGTACATCATAAGAAACTCATAGAAGCGCTACAAAAAATTGGTCTAGATGGTAAGGACGTTCGGCTTGTGGCCAACCTCTACTGGGAACAGTATGCTGCTGTAAGAATTGGAGACTCATTGACATCAGAAGTGAAGATCAAATGTGGAGTGCGACAAGGATGTGTTCTATCACCTAGTCTTTTCAACATTTATACGGAAATGATTTTCAGAGAAATAGATGACAGCATAGGAATAAATGTTGGAGGTGGAAATATCAATAACACAAGATACACAGACGATACAGCACTGCTAGCCTTATCATCAAATCGACTACAAGATATAGTGGATGAAGTAAAAGAAAAAAGTGAGAGATGTGGCCTCAAAATGAATGTAAAGAAGACTAAATCCATGGTTGTCAGCAGAAAGGAATACAAACCAAGAGCAGAGATAAAAGTTAATGGTGTAATCTTGGAGCAGGTAGAGTCATTTGTGTATCTGGGCCATTTAATAACTAGTGATGGCGGATGTGAAAGAGAGATTAAACGGAGAATAGACATTGCCAAAACAACATTTCTAAAGATGCAGAAAGTACTAACATCTAGAGACATCAATATAAAAACAAGACTACAACTGCTAAAATGCTATGTGTGGTCTACACTTTTATATTGCTGCAAGACATGGACTTTGAAGAAAGCAATAACAAAAAAGCTCGAGGCATTTGAAATGTGGCAATACAGAAGAATGTTAAAAATTCCATGGACAGCAATGATAAGCAACGTGGAGGTCCTAACAAGAATGAAAATAAAGAGACAGATAATACAAACAATCAAAAACAGAAAAATTAAATACTTTGGCCACATGATACGACACCAGGAATCACAGAGAAGAATACTGGAAGGGAAGATAGAAGGGAAAAGACCAAGAGGGAGAAGGAGAACAACATGGATGGACAACATCACTGAGTGGACAGCAATGAGATATGCGGAATGCGTGAGAGGAACGAATGACAGGAAGAGATGGAGCTCCATTGCAGCCAACCTTCTTCGAGAAGATGGCACCCATTGATTGATGATTGATGTATGTTGAAAAATCTCTAAATATTTTTCTCATGTATGTTGCATAATCACAAATGCTGTATCTTAAGTATGTTACATAATCACAAATGTTGTATCTTAAGTATGTTCAATAATCACAAATTGTGTATCTCATATATGTTGCATAATCTCAAAATGATTTTTCTCATGTATGTTGCATAATCACAAATGTGTATCTTACATATGTTGCATAATCACAAATTGTGTATGTTATGTATGTTGCATAATCTCTAAATGCTTTTCTCATGTATGTTGCATAATCACAAATTTTGTATCTCAAGTATGTTCCATAATCACAAATTTTGTATCTCATAAACGTTGCATAATCTCAAAATGTTTTTCTCATGTATGTTGCATAATCACAAATTTTTCATCTCATATATGTTGCATAATTGTGGCATGGCACAGACTGGCATAGACTGAAAGTCATATGTGAAATCGATATACCATCTAAGTATGCGGAGAAAAACATGCCTCTAAATACAAAGTTCTTATGTCATAGAAGTCTAGATTGACTGGCATAGACTGAGAGGCATGTTTTTTTGTAAGCACAACTTATTCCTGGAAGAACGCAAAGAAAGGACACAAATTAGCAATGTTTCTATACACCTCTAAACTGTAGTTGATTCAGTATGCTATTGTATTGGAAATACAATTATGTCCAGGTTCCAATTATGTAACCAACGCGGTAGGGGAAGCAGTGTATATCAGAAGTACCTTTGGAATTAAAACATATGTGGGGTTCAATTGTGGCAAATATTAAAGATGCATAGTCTGATGGATTTGAGTTTCTGCATTTTCTGAGATAAATACATTAGATTGATTGTTGTAATCTATGCTACTTTACTTTGAAGTAAATATTATTTTAAATAGGTAACCTTTGAGATATTGGAACTGCAAACATGTCAAATTAGTTTCAGCAGCATGCCAATACGCTGACACCATAGGCTTCTGGAGAAACAGGTTCTATTAAATTGGCTCAGTATTCCCTTCTATGTGGCAGCAAATGCTTAATAAATGCATCAATATCTAAGTTAAATACATAGAATCAAATCTAGATAATTGTTTTGGTTTTGAAAAGTTGATACTTCCGGACTATGTAGCTTTAAGTGAAGTAGGTGCATTTCGATAAGCTCCAGTCTGTTATCGCTCAAAGCGTGAAATACATGGGTGGTTCGCGACTTCAGCTTTTAATCTTCATTTTGTCAAATTGCTAATTAAAGATGCTGATTAAGAGTGAGGGCTGCGGCCCGAGAGTAATACAGGGTGTTGACCTGCAGACAGGCAACAGTCCCAACAGCAATGTCTGATGGGGGAAGAAACAAATAGGGGTCATTTTGGTGTGTGTGTGTTGGCCGAATAACTGGCTAATCTGGTGTCAATACTTGTTAGAAGTGAATCTACAAAGTACAGTGATCATGGAATAATAGCCGTTTCACTATCGGCAAATGTGACATGACTTTCTATGTCAAAATAGTCAGGCGGTGGTGGAGTGGTGTAGTGGTGGTGGTGTAGTTGTGGTGGAGTGGTGGTGGTGGAGTGGTATAGTGGTGGGGTCTAGTGGTGGAGATGGGGGAGGGGTGGAGGAGGGAGAAGTGATGCTTGAAGAGTGGAGGTGCTAGTGGTGTTGGTGGTGGTGGTGATGGTGGTGTTGGAGGTGTTGGAGGTGGTGGTGATGGTGGTGGTGGTGGTGGTGATGGTGGTGGTGGTGAGGGTGGTGTTTTGATGGTGGGGTGGTGATGGTGGTGTGTGGTGTTGAGGTGATTGGGGTGATGGTGGTGGTGGTGATGGTGGTGGTGGTGGTGATGGTGATGGTGGTGGTGGTGATGATGGTGATAGTGGAGGTGGTGATGGTGGTGGTAGTGGAGGTGGTGGTGGTGAGAGGTGGTGGTGGTGGTGATGGTTGTGGTGGTGATGGTGGTGATAGTGGAGGTGGTGGTGGTGGTGATGGTGGTGGTAGTGGAGGTGGTGGTGGTGAGAGGTGGTGGTGATGGTTGTGGTGGTGGTAGTGATGGTGGTAGTGGTGGTGGTCGAGGTGATGGTGGCCGAGGTGGTGCTGATAGAGGTGGTGGGTCGTGGTAGAGGTGGTGGTGATGGTGGTGATGGAGGTAGTGATGGTGGTGGTGGTGATGATGGTGGTGGTGATGGTGGTGGGGGGTAGAGGTGGTGGGTCGTGTTAGAGGTGGTGGTGGATCTCGTGATGGTGATGGTGGAGGTAGTGATGGTGGTGGTGGAGGTAGTGATGGTGGTGGTGTGGTGATGGTGGTGGTCGTGGTGGTAGTGGTGGTGGAGGTGGTGATGGTGGTGGTGTAGGTAGTTATGGTGGTGGTGGAGGTAGTTATGGTGGTGGTGATGGTGATGGTGGTGGTGGTGGTGGTGGTAGTGGAGGTGGTGATGGTGGTGGAGTTAGTGATGGCGGTGGTGATGGTGGTGGTGATGGTGATGGTGGTGGAGGTGGTGAGGGTGGTGGTGATGGAGGTAGTGATGGTGGTGGTGATGATGGCGGTGATGATGGTGGTGGTGGTGGTGGTTGAGGCAATGACTATTGTCAACCAGACTTGCTATACCGATTATCAGCACTGACCCAAATTCCAAACTGATCCTTCCGACTCCAATCGGTCCCGGTGACGCCCAGCATAACAAACCCCTCCAAGCCGAGTCGCGCACTAAACACTGAGGCATCCAGCTCGGATATTGAACACTGTATGCGGAGGCAGATCCTCATTGATCGTACAGGGCAGCTGAGTTGTCATTTCCAAGCAACAAATCATCAGATCAGCCTCAAACAATTATCCTGAACTCGGCTCTTTATAGAATTCACGAGAACAGCACAAGCTTCTTCTCATCTTTATCCAATTTGGTCGTGTTGGATTTAATTATTACATTCAGAAGGCCGGCTTCTTCTGCTGCTGCTGTTGTTGATTCTGCTTCTCCTGAACGGAGACATCATCCTAGTCTACTTTAAAATTTAAACAAAAATGATAATAATTAATTTTAAAAAAGGTCGTCCAATTAAAATCTGAGAGGGACTTTGCCCAGATCACGGTTTCGGATTACACCTAAGATTACAGCCCTGTGGGAAGTTATTAAGGCCGCTTTGCAGGATGATCTGGGATGAAGGATTTGTTGTGCAGGGCTGGAATTGCTCCTACAATCAGCCCCCCCCCCCTCACGCCCCCCCCCTACCGCTCCTTCCCACCCAGATCCGCTACCCTCCCCCACCCACCCACAGCTCCTACCCACCCACATCCCCTACCCTCCCCCACCCACACACAGCTCCTACCCAACCACATCCACATGCACCTACTGCCCCCCCCCCATCCCACGCACACCACCTACCCTCCCCAATCCATACCTCCAACCCACCCATAGCCTCTACCCTCCCTATCCACGCCTCCAACCCACCCATAGCCTCTACCCTCCCTATCCACACCTCCAACCCACCCATAGCCTCTACCCTCCCTATCCACGCCTCCAACCCAACCACACCCCTTACCCCTACCACCACCACCACTTCCTGATGACGACATGTAGATTCACTGCCAAGAGGTATCGACACCTGATTAGCCAGTTATTCGGCCAACATATAGACCAACCAACAAACAAAGAATATCTGGTATATTTGAAAAGGATATCAACGTAAAATATTCCGATATACGGCATAGGGGGAAATGCAAATGTTCTATTACTAATCGGTGTATGTGACCAGGCACATGTATATATATATATATGTAAGGGCTAGTGTGGTGCCTGAGTGGGATATAAATAGACATAGTGGTGCTGGCAGGTCTGGGTGTGGGTGCACTCAGGGCCTACCCCCTCTGCTGAGATAGGGATCACCAGACTCAAAGGTCAAGATTAGTGGTGTCCATGGGGCCATACAACTGGGTGGTGGTGGGCAGACCACTGCTATCCATGGGGACCAGGAATGCAGGGGCCGTATGCATGACACGGTGTTAGCGAGACAACACTGGTTTTGGCAGGGATTTCTAGGTTAGCGGCGAAAACTCAGTACACAAGGAGCAGCGTTAGCACAAGCACACCGAGTGTAAGCTAACACCGAGTCATGCATACAGGCCCTGGATCCCTATTGGTAGGGCCAAGAATGCTTGTTTTCGATTGGGGGAAAGGGGTGGGATGATACTCTACAATGAACCCATGTAACCATATAAATAATCAACCAGAGGGCTCGACTCTCCCTTCTTCTTTACACTTTATACTCTTCCTTTCTCTTTGTCTGTATTGATTTCACCATAACCTGCCTACACAGCCACAGATTCGAGCCTTAGCTTTTACACCAAGTCATTGAACATAGAGTAAGAGTTTAACAAAGCCATAAAAGTCACATACTATTTTCTCAGTTAAAAAAGCTATAAACGACATGCAAACGGGTAGGTAGGTACCTGGGGAAATTAATTAGGGAAAAACCACCAGGTTTATCGCACTGCCGCCTCGTTAATTTCACAACTACCCGACTATATATAATTACATCGATTTGCATAAACGCCCACACCTTGGTAAGACTGAATTAGCTGCAAGGCTACAGGGTTACATATATGCCAAGGCCTGTTTATATATTTGATGAATGCCCCCCCCCCCTGTTTGTACCTTGGTAAGACTGAATTAGCTACAAGGCTACAGGGTTACATATATGTCAAGGCCTGTTTATATATTTGACGAACACCCCCCATCATGTTTGTACCTTGCTAAGACTGAATTAGCTGCAAGGCTACAGGGTTACATATATTCCAAGGCTTGTTTATATATTTGACGAATGCCCGCCCCCTATTTGTACCTTGGTAAGACTGAATTAGCTGCAAGGATACGGGGTTACATATATTTCAATGCCTGTTTATATATTTGACGAACGCCCCCCCCCTGTTTGTACCTTAGTAAGACTGAATTAGGTGCAATGCAACATGGTTATATATATGCCGAGGCCTGTTTATATATTTGACGAACCATATACATAGGCATGCTACAACGAGTGGAGGTTGGCGGCCCGGGAATTACATTGGGGGACGGTGGTGGCGCCACCGTCGGGAAGAGGAGGAGGTAATATATAGAATGCATACAATAATATAGACAATAAATTCCCTTTCACGCTTTTATACTCACATAATTCGTTATGCACCTTATATATATATGTATATATATATATGTATATATGTGTATATATATGTGTATGGCGAGCAATATGTATACATATATATAAATATGGCGAGGCAGTGACCCTCATATGACAGATATTCATTTCCCAATTAAGTCTTTCAGAAAAGAAGACGCCTCCTCGTTCAATCTTTGGACGACTTTGATCTAATTAACCCTTAGAATTTCGTGTAGGCAGTGTAGCAGGACTATGTATATTTAATTATATTTAATTGAGTTTATCTCATCACTCATGTTATCTTTTTGGGGTGTCAATATTTAAGTGTGTAAAGCCCTTCTTCGTTGCGTGTTTCTGACCAAGTCCTGAGTGCTAAATATTGATTGTCAATTTGGTTTTCCTGATCGATTGCCTCTGAATATGGATGCCAGTGTGTGACGTCATTCATAGCAAGATTGTAGGAATATGCTTATTCCACAGTGATACACATAGACTGTTAAGTCGGTTTGTCTGACTGATTGCCTCTGAATATTGATGCCAGAAGGTAACGTCATTATGACAAGATTGTAGCAATATGTGTTTTCCAAGTTCGGTAGGGCGCAGGCTTCCCGTGCTGGAGATAGGGAGTTTTCTTCCCGGTAGAATTAAACCAATAACTTACTAAATTAATCCTTGTCACTACCTAGCCTGGCACTCGGCATTAATAGGATAGGTCAAGGACTGGTTAGTTCAGTGACAGGATAACGGGACTGAGTGGGATATCGGGTCATGGTGCTGGCGGCCTGATGACGAAAAATAGATCTTGTAAGTTTGTTGTAGTTATACGCCCTAGCAACATCTAAAGTCACATCAGGATGGGTAACGACTTGTGACAGTGCACACTCATGGCAACTTTATAGTGCTGCCCCACTGGGAGACCAGGCCGCCGGCAGCATGACCCAATTTCCCACTCAGTCATATTAAGCTATGATTGCACAACCATGTACTGCCTACATGTGTATATAGAGGGGCCTTGCTGTACATAACCACTCCCTATATGGAGCAGTCAGCGCTGTAAACTACAGAGTGTAGGCTGCTCCCTTTCTAATTATACAGTGGTGTGTGCTGTAATACATACAACACATGCCACTCTCACCAATATCCATAACCAACCACAATTGTTCAATCGCTTGAAGACCTGTGCCCCGGCGCTGCCAAATTATATATTCAGATGAATAAACACATTTATCTAAAATAATAAACACAAATTAATATTTTATCCGCGTAGTAAAACTGGTACCCACAACAGTAGTTCTCAGCATTTTCGTCAGAGTGCTGGTTGGTGGTTGGGATTGGCTGTATGTGTATCTATAATAAATATGTAGGTATATGTATGGTATATATAGGTTCAATACTATTCATATAGTATATATCTGTATATATAATGTTATCTACATAGGTTCTATAATAAATAAATATGTATGTATGTATATGTATGTATATATATGTTATATATATAGGTTCAATACTATATATATAATATGATATGTATATATATAGGTTCAATGCTATATAATATATATAATATGTTATATATATAGGTTCAAAACTATACATATATATAAAATATGTTATATATATATATATATATATATATATAGGTTCAATGCTATATATATATATAGTATTGAACCTCCGTGGCACACTGGCGCGTCCGGTGAATTGTAAGATATTGATGTTCGCTGTCACATAAGCCGTGTTTACACTGAAGAGTTAAATCGCTTCATATAAATCGCTTTGCCTAGTTCGCCTCACATTCGCCGTGTAAACGCTCCGCTGAGGCAGATTAGGGCTGATTCGCCTCATATAGTTCACTTCATATAAACCAGGTCGCGAGGTAGTTTATATGAATCGATTCAGTTGGTTCCCGGGCGGCGATAGTATAAAATAGTAGTGCTTGCCGGCTACAGGATCAGCAGTAACTAATTGCTGGTGCCTGGCAGTGTTAGGGCCCGATTAGGCCGAAATCTAGTGAATGCGATCATATTTAACAGAATTACAGACTCAAATAAAGTTAATATTTTATCCGCGTAGTAAAACTTGTACCCACAACAGTAGTTCTCAGCATTTCCGTCAGAGGGCTGGTTGGTGGTTGGGATTGGCTGTATGTGTATGTATAATAAATATGTAGGTATATGTATGGTATATATAGGTTCAATACTTTTCATATAGTATATATCTGTATATATAATGTTATATACATAGGTTCTATAATAAACAAATATGTATGTATGTATATGTATGTATATATATGTTATATATATAGGTTCAATATTATATATATAATATGATATGTATTTATATAGGTTCAATGCTATATAATATATATAATATGTTATATATATAGGTTCAAAACTATACATATATATAAATTTATATATATATATATATATATATATATAGGTTCAATGCTATATATATATATAGTATTGAACCTCCGTGGCACACTGGCGCGTCCGGTGAATTGTAAGATATTGATGTTCGCTGTCACATAAGCCGTGTTTACACTGAAGAGTTAAATCGCTTCATATAAATTGCTTTGCCTAGTTTGCCTCACATTCGCCGTGTAAACGCTCCGCTGAGGCGGATTAGGGCTGATTCGCCTCATATAGTTCACTTCATATAAACCAGGTCGCGAGGTAGTTTATATGAATCGATTCAGTTGGTTCCCGGGCGGCGATAGTATAAAATAGTAGTGCTTGCCGGCTACAGGATCAGCAGTAACTAATCGCTGGTGCCTGGCAGTGTTAGGGCCCGATTAGGCCGAAATCTAGTGAATGCGATCATATTTAACAGAATTACAGACTCAAATAATGAAATTTAATTAAATTAACCTTAAATTCCAAGCGATATTAATGTAGCAGCTACATCTGCGTCGAATCGACGTGTGTAAACTAAACAAATAGCAGTGCTTGCCGGCTAGAGGCGCAACACTAAGGCTGCTGGTTCCCGGTTGCTGACACACTTTCAAACTCGCTTGTGTAAAGACGCCACTACATCGCTTCATATAAATTGCTTTGCCTAAATTGCTTCACAATTTCCCATGTAAACATGGCTTAACAGTAACACCGCATATTTTAGTGAATATACATAGGCTTGTTCAGCTATGCATTCTGCAGAGGTTTACATTTGCATAATCCGATGGTTTTGAGTTACTGCAATATGTTTTAGATAAATACTTTAAGCTTATGGTTATAAGCGAATTTACTTTAGTTTGTAGTAGTTTTTAATTATTCCCATGTATATGACCCTTGTTGTCGACACGGCGCTAAACTATCAGCAATCAATCAAGTTCTAAATTTGTTAAATTAACTTTGGAGATATATGTATATATATGCCAATTTAACTTTGGCATGCGCATAGAAATGTTGGACATGGGCTTTGCATAACCAGTATTAAAGCCGCATAGTCCGATGAAAACATAAAATTGTCAAAACCAAAACAATTATCTAGATTTGATTCTACATATCTAACTTAGATACTGGTGCATGTATTAAATATCTGTTGTCACATATAAGGGGGTACAGAGTCAATTAACAGAACCTGTTACTGCCGAAGCCTATGGTGATAGAGTTTTGGCCAAATTAATTTAGCATGTTTCCATTTCAAATATCTCAAACGTTTGCAATTTAAAATCAAAGTTACTTCAAACTAAAGTACGGTAGATTATAATGAACAACCTAATGTGTTTATCTCAGAAAATGAGATAAACTCAAAACCATCGGACTATGCAACTTTAAGCATAGTAGCATAGCACATTTGTTTGTTGCAGTTTTAAATCAGTTCAATATTTACAGTCACATCAGGATGGGCGCCGACTTGTGACAGTGCGCATTCATGGTGACTTTATAGTGCTGGCCCAATGGGAGATCAGGCCGCTGGCATCATAACCCTATATCCCATACAATCACATTATCCTGACTCTGAGCTAACCAGTCCTTTCCCTATCCTAGAAATGATGAGCGCCAGGCTAGGTAGTGAAAATTATCAATTTTCTATATCATCAGTTTGACTCGGCGGGGATTCGAACTCCCGGCCTTCCGCGCGGGAAGCCTGCGCTCTACCGATTGAGGCACCCCGTCCGGTAGCATAGCACATGACCAACAAAACTGCAATAAATGTTTTAAGTTGGATATATAGGATCAAATCTAGATAATCTAGGGGGGAAAAACCATTAATGGTGGCACTGTTCCTACAATTTTTATTGTCAACAGAATAAATAGTATATGTTTGTGGAAAAATGGTCTGGAATGAGTGGGATCGCTCATTCGGGTTCATTGCTGGATACCGGACAGGAAAGCTGACACGCCCTACTCCCCCCCCCCTGGCATGCGGGGGTTGGGGGTTGGGGATTGGGGGTTGGGGGTGGGGGTGGGGGTGGGGGGTGGGGGTAGGGGTGGAGGTGGGGGTGGAGGTGGGAGTGGAGGTGGGGGGCTTCCGGTTGGGTGTGGGTGTGGGTGGTTGTGTGGGTGGTTGTGTGGGTGTGTGTGGGGGGGGGGGGGGGGGGAGCGGTGAAGCCAACCCCCAAGGGAGGTGCCACACACACACACTCAACCCCCTCCCTCAGATGCCAACCAATCAAAACACACAATCAGCAACACACTTCCAATCTGATCGACCAATCAGATCACAACATAATCTAGAGCCCAGGGCCCGTCTGCACCAATCGGGGTTAGGCTTAGCCGGAGTTAAGGCACTAGCCGCGGATAGCTACCTCAGGGTAGCGGGGGGTTTGAGAAAGGTGTGAATCGGTATGCACCAATGTTTTAGCCGCTGCGGATAGCTAACCGTGACTTTATTTATAGATTTGGGAATTCCCTCTGCGTTTGTACCCATCTATTAGGCTCAAATATATTAAATGCGATCATATTTAACAGAATTACATACGCAATAAGTGACATTTGATCAATTTAACCCTAAATCCGAAGTGTTATTAAGGCTACCGCCGCATTGGCGGCGATATTAATACTTATATTTTCGAATCGACGAACGTAAAGTAAACAAATCGCCGCAGCCGCCGCATCGACGTCGCTTTCCATACTGGCGGCGGCGACGGTTTGTTTACTGTACCTTCGTCGATTCGAAAATATAACTATTAATATCGCCGCCAATGCGGCAGTAGCCTTAATAATGGTTCGAATTTATGGTTAAATTGATCAAATTTCACTTATTGCGTATGTAATTCTGTTAAATATGATCGCATTGAATAGATTGACATCCATACACGCACACTAACCGCACCGGGTAGGCCCTTACCCCACATCAAAAAGTGGTTTAGCTTAGCCTAGGCTAAATTTTGAGGTTAGCGCTAACACCGATTCGTGCATACTGATTTCTCACATTTAGCCGTGTGGAGCTAGCCTAGCCGCGGTTACGGCCCTAACCCCGATTCGTGCATACGGCCCCCAGAGGCCGTATGCACCAATCGGTTGTTAGGGCCTTAACCGAGGCTAGGCTAGCTCCACATGGCTAACTGTGGAAAATCGGTATGCACCAATCGGTGCCAGCGCTAACCGCAAACTTTAGCCTAGGCTAAGCTACCCCAGTTTCAAATCAGGTTTAACTGCTAGCCACGCCGGTTAGTGTGTGTGTGTGGGTCTCAATCTATTCAATGCTATCATATTTAACATAATTACATACGCCATAAGTGAAATTTTATCAATTTAACCCTAAATTCGAACCGATATTAACGCTGCCGCCGCATTGGCGGTGTTATGCATATTGTCGAATCGACGAATGTAAAGTAAACAAATCGCCGCCGCAGCGACGTCGATATCCATACTGTCCAACGTCAACTAAAAATGGCCACCGCCGCTGCCGAATCGACGGCAATATATTAGGCCCAAATCTATTCAATGCTGTCATATTTAACAGAATTACATACGCAATAAGTGAAATCTTATCAATTTAACCCTAGATTCGAACCGATATTAACGCCGCCGCCGCCGCACTGGCGGCATTATTCATATCGTCGACTGGAGGGAATTCCCAAATCTATAAATAAACTCACGGTTAGCTATCCGCGGCGGCTAAAACATTTGTGCATACTGATCCACACATTTCTCCAACCCCCCGCTACCCTGAGGTAGCTAACCGTGGCTAGTGCCTTAACTCCGGCTAAGCCTAACACCGATTGGTGCATACGGCCCCAGGACTCCAACACCCATAATCGTCAGTCTGCAACAGCATCTCCGACTGACCACCTCTATAAACACCTTATTCACCCACCCACCATCCCTGCTCAATGATTGGCACAGCCAATCAAAACATAACAAACAACAAATACAAAAGACTGATAAAATTAATACAAAAAGACATTGCCAATTGACTTTTCATAGTTGCCACAGAATTGACAACCATGCAATTCACAAATCAAGGTGGTAAAACATTTAACCATGATTAAATTATACTTGCTTAACATTTCTCATCACTGATTTAAACTGCTTTGATCTGAATTTCCTTTTCATATGTATACAGTTTACTCTGCTATATTATGTTTCATATGTTCCCATATTTCATCTCATACCATGAACTGATCATCTACCATGACTTTATGTCGGCCGTTACTCTCCTCTGATAACACTGAATTCATGATGGGGCAGAGGCGGCCGAATAAAAGCCATGTCTTCCCAAATCTCAGCTTCCACGCCATCTGTGCCCGAGAGCAATGTATAGGATTTATGAATTTTAAAATATCTTAAATGTCTGTTAAGTGTTTTCGTCTAGTAAATTTGATGATTTCATCATTTGTTCATCGGATTATATAGCTTTAATTGGAATAGCATTACTGCAGTGTTCCCCATAGTGTGTTAATGGCATTACGGACAATAACTGCTGCCAAGCATTGCTAACTTTAACTAAGCCTAGTGGTGTACTCATGTGTCCTTGGCAGTAGAGGCACGGGTAAGTTTAATGAGCTACGTCTTTGACAGGTGTAGTATGCCACAGGTGCAATGCACCACTATATATATATATTTAATTTATAATATATATACAGTAAAACCTCTCTAAATGGACCGACCGTCGGACCGACTTTAAGTGGTCCATTTAGGGAGGTGCTCAGTTTAGAGAGTTATAATATCCTTACAATGGTATTGCTGAGACCCACATTTTGCTGTATATATATATATATATATATATATATATATATTACTGACACTCCAGCAGACGGCATTTAATAAAACCATGAAATGCAACAATTGGAATGAGCATTAACAAAACCGTGACATTGTGTGAATTAAAAGAGCGATTTTGAAGAGTAATATTGATGGTCTTAATAATAATGATAATAATGCTCACGCTAGCTGTGACCGGTGCAACACACCCATATATATATATATTATTATATATATATATATATATATATATTTATATATATATATATATATATATATATATGGGTGTATATATATATATTATATATATACAGTAAAACCTCTCTATACCGACCCCTCCACTGATCGACCACTCCCCTATATCGATCGCTTTATTTGGGTCCCAATAATACCATTGTAAGGATATTCTAACTCTCTAAACCGACCATCTCCCTAAATGGACCACTTATAGTCGGTCTCATGGTCGGTCGATTAAGAGAGGTTTTACTGTGTATGTGTAGTATATCATTTATTATGTGGATATAAATAACGGCAGCCCCTTAATGTTTCTCTCTCTGTCCATCTTAACTTCCATGATATTTGCAGGTCATTCTCTCCTTCTCACCTCCTCCACACCGTGAGCCAACGGTCATCCTACTCACAATCAAATAGTAATAGATATATACAGTACGACCCCGTTAAACCAAGCTCGGTTAAACCAAACTATCGGTTAATCCAAACTCTCTTCGGCGGCCTGGCAAAATACCACCATTTATCATATGAAAAAGTTGGTTAAACCAAAGTCGGTTAATCCAAAGTATCGGTTAATCCAAACAAAATTGTCGGCCCCAGACCACTTCCGGTACAGTTAAACCAAACTTTCATGTGGTTTTAAGGTCATCTGAGACTTTTTTATATGATAAATGGTAGTATTTTGCCAGGTCGCCGAAAAAAGTTTGGATTAACCGACCGTTTGATTTAACTGAGGTTGGTTTAGTGGGGTTAAACTGTATATACATAAAAACAATAATCATAGTGTCCACATACATTGTATATTCATAATACACCCCCGTTTTCGCCAAAGCCAAGTCAAAATCAAAGCTCGGTTAAACCAATGATCGGTTAATCCAAACAAATTTCTAGGGTCCCTTCAAGTTTAGTTTAACGGGGTTATACTGTATATATATAACACTTTATTGTTGTTTTACGTCCTAGAAACATCTAAGGTCATATCAGGACGGGGTACACTCCAGCAGAAGATATTCAGTAAAACCATGGAATGCAAGAATTGGAATGACCATTAACAAAACCCTGACAGGGAGTGAATTAAAATAGCGATATTGAAGAGTAATACTGATGGTCTTAATAATAATTATTATAATAATACACATCCTAGCTCGGTTTGAAAGAGGCGTGGATGATGGAAGGCCCATCCCTGCAGTAACAAGCGAAACAAAACACCCTTTTTTGGCCCCTTTATCCTCGCAGCCATAATCTGCCACCATTACTGTCCTCAATCCACGCACCAGACGGGATGGCCAATCTGAGATTATTGAATGCGGCAAATATCATATGTTCACCGAAATGAATCATTTGAAAATGTGATTGTTTAATAACTGTATAGCTATTATGAGTTGAGCGTCCGTCTCCCGATTTGGTAGAACGTGATATTCGAACCCATGGGTTCGAACCCTCGTTGAGTCAAACCAATGATGTAACAATGTATACATGTCAGTTCCGAGCCAGGTGCTCGGCATTATTAGGATACGTCAAGGAGGACTGGTTGGCTCAGTGTCAGGATATTATAACTGAGTGGAGTTGGTTGTTGGTGTTTTACATCCTAGCAACACCTAAGGTCCTATCAGGACTGACCGAGTGAGATATCAGGTCATGGTGCTGGCGGTCTGGTTTATCAGTGAGGCAGCACTATAAAGTCGCCATGAGTGCGTCACAAGTCAGCGCTGTCACAAGTCAATACCCGTCCTGATATGACCTTGGAGGTGGTCAGGACATAAAACTCCAACAACCTCCCAACCTCAACATACGCTATGCGCTACAGAATTTGAAAAGATTATTATTACACGATCACAACATCGATTTTTGCATTGATTATATTCTGCGTAGAGTAGACATCGGTTGTTGGGGTTTTTGTTCTTACAATCATTCATTAAGCCAGAGAAACTTCAATGGCAGACAATTGGTCTTCCTCATTCCACTGCTCCTTGCCCTATTCCAGTAATGCCGAGCACCAGCCTAGCCAATGACACTTATCAATTTTTGTAAGGTCATTGATTTGACTCGGCCATGGTTCAAACCCAGGATACAAATTCCACGACATGCCACACGGGAAGCGGACGCTCAAACTTTGTTGGGCATGCCCTCTGATCCTTGCTTTTGTGATGGTCCACGGTCTTCCAGACTGCTACGCACTCACGGAAGAATGCCAAGATTTAGTAATAGTATGCTTCAACCTGGTTTATTCCAAAACCTATCCGCTGTCCATGGCATCAACAGTCAACTGACCCGCACCCTAACTTGCCAGGTCCCACAATGCCTCTATAGGTGGGTGGGGGGTGTGCTAGCCACACGCAGTAGAAGGCAACCCAGTCATGGCTAGCGTGCCGCCACATACCGCAGTTCAGTGTAACTGTGTAGGTGTGTGGCCTAGTGTCTGCTTCCACCGCGTGGTAGTGGAGCTCATGTAGAGACTACTACACTTTTTAATTGATGGTTCATTTACCCTGTCCATAACATAATAAGTTCATGATAGAACTTGTTTTCAATACAGAACAGCTTTACTCAACAGTTTGTGGCTAATTGTCTTGTACGGTTTGCCAGTAATTTGCAAGCGTATTTATCTCAGAGCTGCCTAGGAGCTTCCTGGTCCACAATTACCATTATTTTGGGTAACATGTCAACACACCGAAACCCTCTAATGGATACATTTTCCATTGGTTCCTAGAGTAGGTCATTTTGTTATGTATGTGTTTTTTGTATGGTTCAATGGATTTTAAGTTTCTGGTTGTGCTCGGTTGTTCATTCCAGATGTGTGCTGCCAAAGATATGACGCTTCTGTCATAGCTAGCCATACTATGTCTGCTATCGATTATAATAGGTGCCGAATTAGATGCTGACTGGACTCAATTCCCGACCGAGTAATACTAATGACTTACAAAATTGATACTTGTCACTTCCTAGTCAGGCGCTCAACATTATTAGGATAAGGCAAGGACTGGTTGGTTCAGTGTCAGAATAATGTGACTCGAATGGGATTTCGGGTAATAGTGCTGGTGGCCTGGTCTCCCAGTGGGACAGCACTATAAAGTCACCATGAGCATGCACTGTCACAAGTTGGTACCAATGCTGATATAACCTTAGATGTTGCCAAGATATAAAACTCCAACAATCAACCAACCTCAACCCAGGCTATGCCCATAGCAGATAACTAATTTTCTTGCTAAATTCTCAGGGAGTGAAAGGCATGATATATTCCAAGCTGGTGTCTATCTAGATAAAGGATTCACCCCATACTTGCAGTACGGGTGAATACCAATGCTATATAAAAGTTGTCGAAAAAGCGGGGAAATGCAATGAGAGCCTAAATTCACAATCTAAGAAGCAACAGTTATTCTTTATATATGTTTTCATATTTCCCCGCTACCTTTGAGTTGAAAAATATAATAAAACATATAGTTTAATAGAATTTAAAGATGAAATCGACAGTGTTCTAGGGCTGCCATCTTGTCTTTTTGCATTCTCTCCCATTTCACCAAATCTATGCCAATATAAGTACCCATTTGATACTGGAGCCAGGCATTCTACTTCCTGTTCCATACTAAAGCTATTTTCGGCCGTATTTAGACTACGTTGTCATTCACCCGTGTATTGTGAGTGCAGGGTGAATCTTTGATCTAGTGTCTATCTTGCTCACAGATTGGGTTTGATGCTGGCTATGTAGTGGCTTTCATCGTGTAGGAGATAAGACACACTACACAAGTCTGTCCTAACCAACAAGTCTAAGCCCTCAGCTTTCCAACACATTGGTTTCAGTGACCTGCTGTCGTGAGTATTTACACTCAACTCGGAGCTAAGCCGGTCCAGGGCCGTAGGTAGAACGGGAGGGAGATTGGTGTGATGTACAGGTGTTGGGTGAGATGCCAAAACACATTATGAAACCTCCCTAAAATGGCCGGAAATGACATTTCAGAACCTCGACGGGGAGGGGTATTTCCCTTCCCACCAAAATAAAAAACAGTATGTAACATCTCTTAAAGGGACCAGATATAGGTCGCTGAGAGACGACCCGTACTCCGACAAATGCTCTCCAAGCATACGTTTGCCTGTTTTCAGTTTATGCAACTACATATGTGGGGGGAGAGTGCTGACATTGCTTGTTTCTGTTGTGTTTTATTTACTCCAGCAGCGCTGACACTTGCAGACAACCATATAGAGAAATAAATGTTAGAAATTGCAATCTAAAATAATAAATATGAAGTTCAAATATTTATTTATCATAACCAGCTACGTTTTGTGTGAATAATTCATTAAATCATGTAGATTAATAGACTTTAAATGTTGAATTGAGAGCTTTCTGTGGCTGCCATCTTGGTGGTTGCCACGGCTTCCCCTGTGTGTGTGGGGAAACCCTCTAGGTCATGTGATGAGGGAATCCCACCTATGGTGTCATTCATACAGCACAGACCTCAATACTCTCCTCCCACATGTTCAGTGGCATGAACTGAACAAACTAAGCAAAGGTATGTTTGGAGAGCTTTTGATGCTGGATTCGTTTGTATCTGGGTGAGGTATAACCTGCGACTTTAAATGGGTGGAAATGACAATTTTTCAGAGCTTCTAGAATTCAAAATTTCCACTTTTTGGGGGGTGGGGGGGCGGGGGATACCGCCATACCCCCCTGGTACTCTGTGCTTTTGTCGCTTGTCCGTTCCAAGAATCTATCTTTCACCCCAAACACAAATTTCTAGCTATGGCTATCCGGTCGGTCTCAGCTGTCAACCCCATTGGTCCCAGCTGTCAAGCGGGTTGGTCAGTGCTGTCAACCCCAGTGCATCACGGTCAATCGTCGACGTAGCAACGGCGCCGAGTGGTGGTTCCGCTTGATTGGTTCCATTTGTCACTGCTTGTCAATGGGATGAAGTGGCCGGGTCCCGCAGCTTTAAACCGACTGGCGAATGTCAATAGCCAGTCTCTTTGGTCATTGGTGGGTTGGTTGTTGGAGTTTTATGTCCTGAAAACATCTTAGGTCATATCAGGAAGGGTACAGACTTGCGACAGTGCACACTCATGACGACTTTATAGTGCTGCCCTGCTGGGTTTGTTGGTTGGTTGTTCAAGTTTTACATCCTGGCAACATCTAATGTCATATCAGGACGGTTACCGACTTGTGACAGTGCGCACTCATGGCGACTTCATAGTGCTGCCCCACTGGAAGACCAGGCTGCCAGCACCATCTCCTGATATTCCACTCACGTAACATTATCCGGACAGTGAGCCAACCAGTCCTTTCCCTATCCTAATAATGCCAAGCGCCTGACTAGGAAGCGACAAGTATCAAGTCATTGGTTTGACTCGACCAGCTTTCGAACCCATGGGTTCGAATCCCACGATTTACCTAAACGTGAGAAGGACGCTCAAATCATTTGGCCATCCCGTCTCGGCCGCCAGTCTCATTGGTCATCCCCAATAGTGAAGCAGTGTGTGTGTGCGGGGGGGGGGGGGTCTGGTCTGGTGCCTCCCCTCCTCCCAGTCCCTATCCCCCATGTCTACCCACACACCCCGCTACGACTAAGTAGGTTTATTTGCGGTACGACTCGATACCTGGCAATTCAATACAAATGTTCAGTGCTAACTAACAACCAGAAAACAGTTTCCATGGTAACTACAAAATAAAAGTAGTCAGCCCAGTCGTCAGCCTCAATAGTCCGGCCTAGGAAGGCGGCCCAATATATACTGTGCCCCAATATATACCGTGCCCCAATATATACCGTGCCCCAATATATACCGTGCCCCAATATATACCATGCCCCAATATATACCATGCCCTAACATATACTGTGCCCCAATATATACCGTTCCCCAATATATACCATGCCCCAATATATACCATGCCCTAACATATACTGTGCCCCAATATATACCGTGCCCCAATATATACCATGCCCCAATATATACCATGCCCTAACATATACTGTGCCCCAATATATACCGTGCCCCAATATATACCTTGCCCCAATATATACCATGCCCTAACATATACTGTGCCCCAATATATACCGTGCCCAATATATACTGTGCCCAATATATACACTGTGCCCAATATATACCATGCCCCAATATATACTGTGCCCAATATATACCATGCCCCAATATATACTGTGCCCAATATATATTGTGCCCCAATATTTACTGTGCCCCAATATATCATCATCATCATCATCATCATCATGCTGTCGGTCACGATGCGACAAAGACTGCTTTCATTACTTGACTGCCGCTCTCCATTTAGCTCTCTGCGGTGAGAGTGATGTCCATGAGTCGCTCTTAATGTCTCTCAGCTTCAGGTTTCTCTTGATGGTATTCTTGAACCGGAGATGAGGGCACCCTCTCGTTCTGTAACCAGAAGACAGTTGATAATAGAGGATCTGCTTCATATATATATAATATATATACTGCCCCAATATATACCGTGCCCCAATATATACTGTGCCCAATATATATCGTGCCCCAATATTTACTGTGCCCCAATATACACTGTTCTCCAATATATACTGTGCCTCAAAATATAGTCTACCCCCAATATATAGTCTGCGCAATGAATAGTGCGCCCCAACATTCAGTCCAAGTACCCAGTCCAAGTACCAGTCCTCAGTCCCAGCACCCAGTATTAGTGGTTGGTGGATAACCTCAGAACCCAGTTCCTCTTAATGTTCCTATTCTGTCTCAATGGTTAGGTAGTCTATAAGTATGACGGACTCCCAGTTGTGAACCCATCTCTATTGCCGGTCACCATGTTGCCAATCCCTGTGGATAATCCCTGTTGTAGATCTATGTTGCAAATCCCTGTTGCAAATCCCTGTTACCAATCACCCTGTTTTCAATCACCCTCTTGCCAATCCCTGTTACCAATCACCACGTTGCCAATCACCCTGTTGCTAACCCCTGTTAGAAATCACCCTGTTGCAAACCCCTGTTGCCCATTCAGATTGCCGATCCATGTTGCCAATATGTTGCCAATCTATGTTGCCAATCCATGTTGGAAATATATGTTGCCAATCCATGTTGCCAATCTATGTTGCCAATCCATGTTGTCGATCCATGTTGCCAATCCATGTTGCCAATCCATGGTGCCAGTCTGTGTTGCCAGTCTGTGTTGCCAAGCCATGTTGCCAATCCTTGTTGTCAACTCTTGTTGCCAATCCTTGCAGCCAATCCAAGTGGGCAGTTACCGGCAGTCAGTTGTATTGGCCTACTCCACGCCGCTTCACACACACACAACCACACACATCGACACACACACACCCACACATACATACCCATCCATCCACAAGGTTGAAAGGCTTTATGTCCGAGATTGCTAAAATATTATCAATACTGTTAGCTGCTGTGGGTACAAAGCAACCACAAACGTGCGGGTGGACCAATTTGTTTTTAGCCTGAGAACAGAGAAGGTAGGTTCATTTATTACAAATCAATGGCCCATCCCCGCCTCAACCTCAAACATAACTAATAATAGTGGCCGTGTCGCCAAAATCTCCAGCAATGTAGCTGTGAATTTGTTCAGCTGGTTAGTGTGACTCGCACTTAACTGTGACAGGAACGGGTTAGTGTTAGAGCTAATATAATATTTGGTTTTTTTTTAGGTGGTTTAAATTTAGAGTCATTGAAGAACCATTATTTGTTTGGTGTTTTTTTTTTAATGGAGAACAAAACAACTCCGTGTGGGAGGTTGGGGTGTGGAGGGGGCAGGCAAATCGCAGAAGGATGCTGAGGGAGGGTGGTGGGTGGGTTGGTTGGTTGTTGGAGTTTTACATCCCGGTAACATCTACGGGCATATCAATATGGGTACCAAGTTGTAACAGTGCACACTCATGGCGACTTTATAGTGTTGCCCCACTGGGAGACCAGGCTGCCAGCACCATGACCTGATATCCAAGTCAGTCACATTATCATTATCCACCCAGTCCTTGCCATATCATAATAGTGCCGAGCGCCTGCCTAGGAAGCGACATATATCAATTTCTAAGTCATTCGTTTGACTCGACCAAGGTTAGAACCCATAGGTTCGAATCCCACGATGTACCAACACTGGAGACGGACGCTCAACTCATTCGGCCATCCCTTCTAGGAGGGTGGTGGGAGTGTGGTGGGAGTGTGGTGGGAGGGTGGTGGGAAGGTGGTGAGAGTGTGGTGGCTGGGTGGTGGATGTGGGAGCGTGGTGGGAGGGTGGTGGGAGGGTGGTGGCTGGGTGGTGGATGTGGGAGGGTGGTGGGAGTGTGGTCGGAGTGTGGTGAGAGTGTTACAGGAAGGTAGTGGGAGGGAGGTGGAAGGTAGTGGGAGGGAGGTGGAAGTGGGGGTGTGTGGAGGGTGGGGGGTGGGTGTGAGAGGGTGGTAGGAGGGTGGTGGGAGGGTAGTGGGGGAGGTGGGAGGGTGGTGGAAGGGTGGTGGGAGGGTGGTGGGAGGGTGGTGAGAGGCTGATAGGAGGGTAGTGGGATGGTGTGTGTGGGAGATTGGTGTGTGTCGGGGTGTGAGGGTGGTCCAGTGGGTGCGTGGTTAGTATGGAGGGGTGTGGGCTGAGGGAGTACGGGTGGTGTGTGTGGGAGGGTAGTGTGTGTGGGTCGCTAGGTCGGAGGGTGGTGACGGGGGGGGGGGGTGTCAGGATGCAAGGGTGGTCGAGTGGGTTGGTGGGTGGTATGTAGAGGGAGGGGTGGGGCAGTGGGGAAGTGGGGTGGGGCAGGCAAATGGCTGATGGCTGTTCCCCAACTGCCACCAGAATCAGGGGCAGACAACAATTAGGTTTCTAAGGGAAAGTAAATGAGAAGAATCCATGCCAAAGTTAAAAAGCAGCAATTTTTCTGCGCACAGTTTACACAAAGAAATAGCTGGACAAGAGTTAACCAGATGGGATGGCTGAATGAGTTGAGTGTCCGTCTCCCATTCTGATAGAGCGTGGAATCGTGGGTTCGAACCCTGGTCGAGTCAAACCAATAACTTTAAAATTGATACTTGTCGCTTCATAGCCTGGAGCTCGGCATTATTAGGATAGGGCAAGGACTGGTTGGCTCAGTGTCAGGATAATGTGACTGAGTGGGATATCAGGTCATGGTGCTGGTGGCCTAGTCTCCCAGTGGGGCAGCTCTATAAAGTCACCATGAGTGCACACTGTCACAAGTCAGTATCCGTCCTGATATGACATTAGATGTTGCTAGGACGTAAAACAACAACAAACACAAAGACAAAACAAAACTAATTTGTTCAGTGATCGATTATTTATTCTGCCAATACCGGTTTAGTGGGGGTTAGTGGCAGGTCTATGTATATATATATATATATATATATATATATATATGTCCAATATATAGTGTGCCACAATATATAGTCTACCCCAGTATATACAGCGGCCCACTATATTCCTCAATAATTGTTTCCCATTCCTCAATAATTGTTTCAGTATTAACAGGAATTATGAAGAAGAAAAATAATAGCCGAGTGCTCCCGTCACGAAAATGTCATTTTGTTGTAAGCGATTCGGCACACAATGTTTTAGTTACCCCAAAATATAAACATTAATTTAATTGGATCGTCCGATGAAGGCATCACGTTTTCTCAACCAAAGCATGTGTAGATTTAATCTTACATGTGTAAATGCGGTACATCTACACTCATTAAACATGTATCAATGTTATAGATGTAATTAGTGCGGAAACTTATAGCGATATAGCGAATGGTAGACAGGAAGTGTGAACACTTATTTGTCTCTCATTTTTGCTTGAGTGCAAGTGAATAAGCAACACAAGGAGTAATTAGTAGAATGTGGTGAATAAGGGGTCAAATTTCCCTGGATCATCAGCCCATGATTTTTCTAATCTATTCTTGAATGATTTAATTGACTCGGCATCAATAACATTTTGTGGGAGACTGTTCCAGATATTTATGATCCTGTTTGAGAAACTATGTTGCCTTAACTTTGAAATGGCTCTGGGTTTTACTAGTTTGAGAGTATGGCCCCGACTGCCTTCTCTTTTATTCAAGGTGAAAACTTTGTTCATATCTATTTTATCAAAACCCTTCATAATTTTAAATACTTCAATTATGTCACTTCTTTTCCTTCTGTAGGAAAGGGTAGGAAGTTTCAATTCCCTAAGCCTTTGTTCATAGGGTAGGTCCTTTATAACTGCAACTAATTTTGTTGCACGTCTCTGAACCTTTTCGATCTCCAGAATATCTTTCCGAAAAAAGAATATCTTATGATGGCTGGCTTTTCGATATGGCTGTCAGAATTAACTTAACATGTTTTAACTTCAAATATTTCTAAAGTTAACCATTTCAAATAAAAGTTACTTCAAACTAAAATAAAGTAGAATAAAATGATCAACCTAAATTATTTATCTAAAACATGGCAGACATTTAGAATCATCGGATTGTACAACATTAAAGTTACATAATGTGATTTTATTTTTCAGGTTCTACCATTATTTTAGCTAAATATGTTAGGTTGAACATTATAATCTACATCATTTTAGTTTAAACAAACTTGTAGTTCAAATGGTTTATTTGGAGATATTCGAAGCGAAACATGATACATTAATGTTGATATATACATCAAAATGCTGACCCCTTAGACTTCATTCAGTATTGACAGGTTTATTAAATTGACTTAGCATTCCATTCTATGCTGCAACACATGGTTAATATTAATAAGTGCACCAGGATCTACGTTAGATATGTAGGATCAAATCCAGATAAATATATTATTTTTGAATATACTCCTTGGCTGTTCAACCAGATAGCAGTAGCAATCGATTGTCAGTAATCAACCCCAGAACCCAGTACCAGTACCCAGTACCCATTCCCAGTATCAGTACCCAGTCCCGTTGCCAATACTCAGTCCTAGTACCTATTTCCAGTACCCATTCCCAGCCCAGTACTAGTACCCAGTCCCGGAGCCAGTACCCAGTCCAAATACTCAGTCATATTACCTATGTCCAGTACCCAGTCCCAGTACCCAGTTCCCAGTACCCAGTCCTAGTACTGATGCATCTTTAATTTGGCAATATCGCCACACATGTATGAAATCCTACAAGTTGTCCTTGCTTATGTGAACCATTGAAGTTGGATATTTAAAAAAAGACAGAATTTTTCTTTAGATGGGGAGGGAGGGGGGATGAGGATGGGTAGGTGAGTGGGAGGGTGTGTGAGTGGGAGGGTGTGAGTGGAGGGAGATATGGGAGGGTGTGTGAGTGGAGGGTGTGTGAGTGGAGGAGGGTGAGTGGGAGGGAGGGTGAGTGGGAGGGAGGGAGGGAGGGAGGGTGAGTGGGAGGGAGGGTGAGTGGGAGGGAGGGAGGGTGAGTGGGAGGTGAGTGGAAGGGAGGGTGACTGGAGGGAGGGTGAGTGAGTGGGAGGAGGGTGATTGAGGAGGGAGGAGGGGTGGGAGGAGGGTGAGTGGGAGGGAGGGTGAGTGGAGGGAGGGTGAGTGGGAGGGGGAGGGTGAGTGGGCGGGTGAGGTGGGAGGAGGGGAGGGAGGGTGATTGGGATTGGGGGAATAGGGTTTTGGAGGGGGTTGAGTATTGAGTATGGGTGAGTGGGAGGAAGGTGAGTGGGAGGGAGGTGAGTGGGGGGAGGGTGAATGGGAGGGAGGGTGAGTGGGGAGGGAAGTGGGTGCGGTGGATGGAGGGTGAGTGGGAGGGTGGGGAGTGGGGGGAGGAGGGTGTGTGAGTGGGAGGGTGGGTGGGAGGGAGGGTGGATGAGTGGGTATGTGAGTGGGAGGGTGGGTGAATTGGTAAGTGAGTGCGAGGGTTGGTGAGTAGGTGGGAGGGTGGGCTTATCAGCTGCGTTTTTTTTATAAGACAGGGGACTGTCTGACGTTGTCAGATATTGTTACCACCAAGAGGTGTGTCAGTACTGAACAACATCATTAGCAGATTGGTATTCGAAGTGTGCGCTGTTGTAACTCTTACATCCACACCCACACTCGCTGGGAGTGACATACAGTCACACCCACACCTGCCTTTATTTCACTTGCCAGTCGAGATGGCCAAATAGATAGGAACCTCGCTTCGAGTGCGGGAGGTCATGGGTTCAATCCGCGGCCGAGTGAAACCAACGACTTACTAAATTAATGTTTATCGCGACCTTGCCTAGCATTCAGCATGAATAGGAGTGGGCAACGACTGGTCAGCTCAGTATCAGGATAACATGACTGAGTGGAATATGGGGTGATTGTGCCCGTGGCCTGGTCTATAAAGTTTTCCATGAGGGAACACTCTCAAAAGTATGATATGACCCGTTATTATCTCACCTCAGATGTTGTTAGGATGCAAACCCCACAATCACATATTAGCTCTCATTAGTCTTGCTCATATTCGTCATCATACTCTGGTGAGGCAGTGACCCTGAACTGATGTCACGTTCCCTCTCACACTTGCGATCCCATACTCTCACACTTGCCAATACTCTCATATTCAGCCTTCATCTGCTCGATCTGCCTGACATTCTCAATCCAATTCCTGCCCCACTATTTCCATCTGCTCTCGTATATTTGTATTCGCTTTCATTTACGGGTCATAGATAGATTTCCATCACTAACCCGCTCCCTCTGACGACAGTGGCAAGAACTTATGTTATCAGTAGCTTTTCACTGCACATCATGCTGTGTAGAAAAGGTCTTACCGAAAGTGCCTACGTGCCTGCCTGTGGACATACACATACAGTATGATCCCGTCATAACGCGATCGTTTAATTATATTGCGATCGAGAAATAATCGGGGTCACATTAAATCGGGGTTCAGTTTACTGAATTATCTTTGAAATCAAGAATTCTGTGTCCTATGAATCATTGCGTTATATCCAAATTCGCATCAAATCAGGGTGCATTTTAATGGGGCTTCACTGTATATATACGGATAGTGATAAACCCTTTATCGTGTGTTATAAGCTCTTTAGTGGTCCCCCCCCCCCCCCCACACTTGGGGGTGGGGGGTGGGTCCAGTGTGCTCCGCCCCCCCCCTTCCATGGGGTGGTACTCTCCACTCGCATCGTAGCATTTTTTAGTAGCAGCAATACCGGCAAGGATACAGCTATGGCAGACCAGCGGCAGACATGGGCCTCCAGCAAGGAGAGAGACCATAGCCAGGAGCAGGCTAGTGACACCCTGGGGGCCACCCCCAGCATGGAGGCCTTCATGGAGGAATCTATGCAGGAGGAGCAGACGGATGTCGAGAGGGATCTCCGCAGGAAGATAGCGGCTGCGAGCGCATGCAAACATGAGCGTGTACTCCAACGGCAGCTGGCGGCCGACAAAGATGGGGTGATGAAACATGTCAGTTACATGGTGATGAAGGCGTCTGCGGACTCATATCCTAACAAAGCCTATCAGGGCTATGACAAGGATATCTGGATCAATAAAGGTATGCGGGAGTTTGTGGGAGGCAACATGGATGTTGCCATGGAACATTTTGCCGCTGAGAAGCCCACACATCAGCCCGGCAGATCAGGCGGCCACCTGGCAAGGCACAGGGTGGCTAGGCGCAAGGGGGCCTGTGAGGCCTGGAACAGCTCGTCGAGCTGTTCGTGGGGGGGCAGGCTGTGATGATGATCACAACTGCCAGTACTGCTGGGATCCGGCCCACCGGGGCCCTGACTGCAAGGATCGGGGAGCCAGCACCTTCAAGCCGGCAAGGCGGTAGCAATCAACCTCCGATCTCCAGGGTGTCTCACCCGCTCCTCTGCACAGTATCAGCCACTTTGCACAATTGCTGGCGGCGCCTCAGGATCAGGCATTCAGGATGCCAGTCCCATCAGGCTCAGCCCTGCTCGAGTACGCCAACTACTCGGTGGTACTCACACACCTGTGCCACCGCTTGGGACTCAACCCCGATCTGTTCTCAAGCCACTCCCTCAGGAGGGGTGGCACCACATACATGCTCATGGCGGGCAGCTCGATTAAAGAAATCAAGACTCAGGGGACTGGGTGAGTGACTGCGTCTACCTCTACCTTAAAGTTCCCCTGCAGGAACGGATCACTGATGATCTGAGGGTCACTAACCTGCTTGCTGCAGTTGGCTCCCCTGCTTGACATTCTCCTGCTCATGCCAGCCATTTTTTGTTTGACTTTGTGTTGGGGTCTCTCCTTGGGTCTTGTTTACTTCCAACTCATACTCGCACTACTTGTTCATTGTCATAACACTACTTGTTCCACTATCTAACGTAAGAATTATTGGATAGTGATAAACCCTTTATCATGTGTAATAAGCTCTGTAGTGTTCTCCCACCCCCCTTGGAGTGGTCAGGGTGGTTGGGGGAGAGGGGGGTGGGTCCAGCATGCTCTGCCCCCCCCTTCCGTGGGGTGGGACCCTCCACTCGCACGGTAGCATTTCTTTAAAAAAAAAATGAGTTGGGGTCTTGTTTACTCCCAACTCATACTCGCAATTCTTGTTCATTGTCATAAGACTACTTGTTCCAATATCTAACATAAGAATTATTATATATATACACATATACATGGATAAAATGCTTGCAGTAAATACATAAATTTATAGATTGACATCGATAGATATGTACATATAGACACATATCAGGCAAGAAAACCTCTTAATGAGGCATGTATACATATATTGGCATACTTCCGACATATCTTTTTTAATTAAAAGATTTTTTTTATTGAAGCTGTATTTATACTGTCCATAGCATATAAGGCCGGGTATTCAGGCTTGTTTTCAATGCTGGCAAGCTGTAGTGTTGGTGTTATCTTATCACACAGTAGCTGCTGATAAGGTAGCAGGTATGTAGTTGGTTGGTATGGTTAGTAGTCGATGTTAGTTTTTTTTAAATTTTCTTGGCATATATATATATATTTGTTCTACTCTTACTACTAGACTAGCCTACTCTTATTTACATATCATAGGATTGTACATAGTTGTGTGGTGTGCTATCTGGCTAATTTTGGCATGGTTACCTTCCATTGGCCGTCCCGCTGGTGGGCAGTGACATATCAAATGCCCCTTTGCAGTGCAGCATAGTGGGGGTTTCCTAGCCTTATTTCGCACATATATTTTTTTGTATGTTTTTAGGTCAGGAATGTGTCATTCCTTTACCGTTTGGGCATTCCACACCTTGGCAGCCATTTCCAGTGTGCTTCTCTCGTGAGCTTTTATTTGGCTTCTGGTCTGCCTTAGTAGTGGCACATTATTTGATCTAGTAATCCTTTGTGGTTTTGTTAGGAGTTTATTGTTTTGACTCTAGCAATATGCTAATGTTTTTAAATTAATTATTCTCCTATTTTCTAGTAATTTTACTTTAGTTCTTTTTTGTATGTCATAGGTGGGGTGCAGCTTGTCTACTCTTAGGCAGATTTTAGGGCTTTGTTCTGCAGTATTTCCAGTTCTTTTAGAAGTTCTTATTTTGCACCCATGTAGTTTACATCCATCATAGTCAAAATAGGGGAGCACCATGCCTTTGAAGATTCTTATTGACATTTCTTGGGTCATGTAGTCTCTTAGCTTTGCAAATAGCCACAGTTTGTGGTTTTGTTTTTGGATACATTTTTTTATTCATAGGTTGTAGTTTAGTTGGCTGTCCAACTCAAGGCCTAAGTATTTATAATGGTCTACATTTTCTAATGTGTGGTTTCCTAGCTTGCAGTGTAGATTTCTTTCTGGCATTTGTTTATGCGAGAAGAGTATCATTTTTGATTTGCTTATATTCATGGTTATTTTGTTGGATTCACACCATTCGTCCAGTTTTAGTATCTATACTCACTTGTACACAAATAGACTAGCGGTTATATTTACTTTGATGTCTGAAAGGACAACTAGTGCTGATTCATACCGTAGACCATCCCCCCCCACCTCATCCCTCCCCACCCCCTACCCCTGCCTCTTTCTCATGCTTGTCCCTCTTCTCTCTCACTTTCCCCTCATCCCCTTCCCTCCTCCCTCCATCTAGACCTCACCCACCATCCTCTCTCCCCTGCCGCCATTCCTCCCCACCGTCTCATCCATCCCCGGCCTCCATTCTCTCCCCACCCGCCCTCTCCCCCACCCTCCCGCCCTTTACCCACCCCTCCAGCCCTCTCCCCCGCCCCGTCCCCTCTCCCTCCCCGCCCCTCCCAACTCACCCTCACCCGCACCTCACCACTACAGTGGTGTGAAGAGTCTATGGGCAGTAACACATGCCTCGCCGGAAGTGGCCTGACAGGTGTGAAAAAAACCCAGCAGTCAACGACAACAACACAAATGGTGTTGCAGGGTGGTAGTGTCAGCCAGCAGCCACCAACAACAACACAAATAGTGTTCCAGGGTGGTAGAGCCCGCAATCAGCCAACAACAACAATACAGATGGTGTTGAATGGTGGTAGAGCCCGCAAGCCGCCAAATTCAACAATACAAATGGTGTTGCAGGGTGGTAGAGCCAGTCAGCGGTCAATGACAACAACACAAATGGTGTTGCAGGGTGGTAGAGCCTGCAAGCAGCCAAAAACAACAATACAAATGGTGTTGAACGGTGGTAGAGCCCACAAGCAACCAACAACAACAATACAAATGGTGTTACAGGTAGACCCAGCCAGCAGTCAATGGCAACAACACAAATGGTGTTGCAGGGTGGTAGATCCCGCAAGCAGCCAACAACAACAATACAAATGGTGTCACAGGTAGACCCAGCCTGCAGTCAATGACAACAACACAAATGGTGTTGCAGGGTGGTAGACCCCGCAAACAGCCAACAACAACAATACAAATGGTGTTCAACGGTGGTAGAGCCCGCAAGCAGCAAACAACAACAATACAAATGGTGTTACAGGTAGACCCAGCCAGCAGTCAATGGCAACAACACAAATTGTGTTGCAGGGTGATACAGCCTGCCACTTCCGGAATTGGAGCAACTAACTGTTCATGTCGTGGCCGGCGGTGATGAGTCGTGCAAACCCGGCGCGGGGGGTGGAGGGGGGGGGGGGATGTCAGGGGGAGAAGAGCAGCCGAGAAGAGTTGATGACAAAAAGCCAACCCATTCATGTCGACCGCCACCGTGCCTTATATGGCAACCGGCCCGCGTGCATGGCAATTATCATAACCTGTGGTTTATCTTGATGTTATTGTCAAACTGGTAAATGGTTAAGATGCTTTTCTAGTTAGCTAGTTTTAGTTCTAAAAGATTCACTTTTGGGTGTACAGGCCTGAATAGTACCCCCTTGGGGGGATGCCAACCACAAACACCCTAACATATTTCATAGTAAAATAAAATTTAAATCAATAAGTAAAGTTATGTTGGTCATTTTACAGTACATACCTATTGTCTGTGTGTGTTTATGTGTGTTTGTGCATGTGTGCATGTGTGTATGTGCGTGTGTGTGCATGTGTGAATGTGTATGTTTGTATTTGTATTTGCATGTCTGTGTGTGTTGGATGTCAGTGTGTCTATGTCTATGTGTATGTGCATATCTATATGTGTATGTCCGTGTATGTGTGTGTCTTCTGTGTCTTTGTGTATGTGTGTATATGTGCATGTGTGAATGCGTGTGTCATGGGGGGGCAATGAAAATGGGAAATATTACGCCTAGAGCGGGACTTGAACCCACATCTCTTTGCATTCCAGGCCAGTGTGCTAACCATTACACCACCTAGGCTCCCTGATATGACCACACTACCCATGCCTACCTGTCTATGTGGTTAATTGCCTGAGAGGCCAGTGCACACCACTACACTCGTCTCCCTGGAATTGTAAGTCTTTTAATGCTAACAATTACATACATACAGGCAATACACTACCACATACACAGGGTAGGTTCAACAACTATACAGCATGTAGCTTGTACAGGATCCAGGTCATGGCAACCAGTATCATGGGGGCGATGAAAATGGGAAATATTATGCCGAGAGCAGGACTTGAACCCTCATCTCTTTGCATTCCGGGCCAGTGTGACAACCATTACACCACCTAGGCTCTCTGATCTCACCCCACTACCCAGGCCTACCTGTCTATGTGGTTACTTGCCTGAGAGGTCAGTGCACACCACTACACGTGTATTTGCATGTGTGTGTCAGTATGTGTATTTTCATGTCTGCGTGTAAGTATGTATGTGTGTCTGTGTGTATCTGTGTGTCAGTGTGTGTGTCTATGTATATGCATATATGTGTTTATATGTGTATGCGTCTCTATGCATGCATGTCCGTGTCTGGGTGTATGTGTGTATGTGTGTGTCTGTGTGTCTGTGTGTTTGTGTGTGTATATGTGTATGTTTATCTGTGAATGCTTGCATGTGCGTATCCATGAAAATACATCTATATGTGTGAATACCAGTATGTCCCTATGTTGTGTGTATCTGTGTTTCTGTGTGTATATATGTGTATGTGTGTCAGTGTGTATGTCTATGTATATGTGTCTCCATATGCATGTGCGTCTCTATCTATACGTGCATGTCCGTGTATATGCGTCCATATGCTCAAATACCAGTCAATCCGTGTTTCTGGCGACATACAGCTGGTCTGAGTGTTCATCAACACATGGGTGGCGGTATGGTGTGAGAGGGAATCGGGGAGAGCAGAGAGGAGAGAGGAGGAGAGGATGAGAGAGGATGAGAGAGGATGACCAAGGATGAGGGAGGATGAGCGAGGATGAGCGAGGATGAGCGAGGATGAGAGAGGAAGAGAGAGGACGAGAGGAAGAGACAGGAAGAGAGAGGAAGAGAGAGGCAGAGAGAGGAAGAGAGAGGCAGAGAGATGAAGAGAGAAGAATACAGGAAGAGAGTGGAAGAGAGAGGAAGGGAGAGGAAGAGAGAGGATGAGAGAGGAAGAGAGACGAAGAGAGACGAAGAGAGACGAAGAGAGAGGAAGAGAGGGGAAGAGAGAGGAGGAGAGAGGGAGAGAGTTGGAGAGAGTTGGAGAGAGGAGGAGAGAGGAGGAGAGAGGGAAGAGAGAAAGAGAGTGGAGGGAGAGGGAGAGAGGAAGGAGGAGAGAGGAGGAGGAGAGAGGAGAGAGAGGAGAGAGAGGGAGAGAGGAGGAGTGAGGAGCGGAGAGGACTAGGGAGAGAGGAGGGAGAGGGGAGGAGAGAGGAGGAAGAGGAGCAGAGAGGAGGACAGAGGAGGAGGAGAGAGGAGGGAGAGGAGGAGAGGAGGAGACGGGAGGAGGAGAGAGGAGGAGAGAGGAGGAGAGAGGAGGAGAGAGGAGGAGAAGGGAGGGAGAGGGAGGAGGAGAGAGGAGGGGGCGGGGAAGGAGGAGGGATGGGGGAGGAGGAGGGGGGAGAAAGGGGCGGACTGGTGGTGACGCTAGGTGTTCGCATGAGCTGTCAGCTGTGGGTGTTAGCGGTTCACCACAGGGACTGTCGCGGGCTGACCCCCGTCACTCCACTCAATTTGCCGGGTCAGACGAAATGGCAACCCAATACCTGAGCACTCTGCCTGTATATGAGCGCAATGGCACCTGTATTAGCGACAGTGTTCGCCTTTGCCACACACACACACACCCTGCCCCCCTCCACCTTTCAAGCGCACTGCGTACTGCTTCACGTGAGGCGCTTACTGATGAATGGTTGTTGGAGTTTTACGTCCTGGTAACATCTAAGGTCATATCAGGACGGGTACCGACTGACTTGTGACAGTGCACACTCATGGCAATTTTGTAATACTGCCCCATTGGGAAAATCAGGCCGCTGGCACCATGACCAGATATCCTACTCAGTCACATTATCCTGACACCCTAGCCAAACCAGTCCTTGCCTTATCCTATTATAATGCCGAGCCCTAACGTTCTTCCTGGCGGGTTTAGCGATGATTATTCTGGTAAAATTAAATGAGTAAAGATTAGTAATAATGCATCAATACAAATGTATCCCCAATGTACTTGCAACGCCTTACAATAAACTAGAATGTTCTATGTTACAATGTATGCGGTTCCCCCAAGTAGAGCTATATGCCTGTTTTGATGTACTCAGAGGATGAGAAGGGAGTTACACCCCCACCTCCCACTCTGTCCCTATTTCCCTCCTTCTTATTAGGACCCCCCCCCCACACACACACACTCTTTCGCCACCTCCAACTAGACGTGTGAATGGGCACTTCACCCTCCCCTATCCACACCCACATGCTTCACACCACACAGCCTACCGGAGGTGTGAACAGATCCACCAGTCTGACATTTTAGCCAACATGAGGGGAGTCCTTGTTGTGATTTGATGCTGAGTGATGGCTCTCTCTCTACACCATACCGTCCCCATTAATACACCTATTAGGTCCCATTAACAAAGGATTGTGCTGGTTTAAGTTTATGGGCTGTTTTCCGTTCCAACCAGTGGTCCACAACTGGTTTATCAAAGGATGTGGTATGTGCTGTACTATTTGTGTGAAAGTGCATATAAAAGACCCCTTGCTGCTTATTGGAAAGAGTAGCCTATGTGGCGGCAGCGGGTTTCCTCAAAGAAATATGTCAGAATGACCATATGTTTGATGTGCAATAGCGGATGATAAAAATCACTCTAGAGACATCGTTAAATAAACCAGCTTTACTTTACTGTTTAGGTAAGCGAGTGGCACAGCATAGGTATACGTGAATTTTGTGGTGAGTGAGGAGGACCGTCGTGGGAAAAGTGTGGGGGGGGGGGGGGGGGGGGCAGGGGCTACCCGGTGACTCGACACCGAGGGACGGTGTGGTGAAAGAGGCACCTGTGAAGGGGTTGATCATCCTATAGATCCTGCTCAGTTGCCCATTTGCAGTTTGGGCTAATTTCCATTCCAACCAGTGGTCCACAACTGGTTGATCAAAGGCTGTGGTATGTGCTGTCCTGTCTGTGACAAAGTGCATATAAAAGACCCATTACTGCTTATCGGAAAGAGTAGCCTATGTGGTGGCAGTGGGCTTCCTCCAAAGAAATATGTCAGAATGACCATATGTTTTATGTCCAATAGCCGATGATATGAAAGCAATGTGTTCTAGAGGCATCGGTAAATAAAACAAGCTTTACTTTACAGTGTGCTGGGCATTAAAGCTGCATAGTCCGATGAAGCCTCAAATTTTCAAAACCAAAATAATTATATAGATTTGACTCTACATATCTAATTTAGATAGTGATGCATATATTAAGTATTTATTGCCACATAGAAGGGAACACTGAGACAATTTGATAGAACCTGTTATTTGTTAAGCCTATGGTGTCAGAGTTTTGGCGTGCTTGCCAAAACTAAGTTTGCATGTTTGAATTTCAAATATCTCAAAACTTATCCATTCAAAATCAAAGTTACCGTAACCTAAAATAAGGTAGATTATAACGATCAATTTAATCTATTTATCTCAGAAAATGACCAAAACTCAAACCCATCGGACTATGCAACTTTAATTAGCCAATGGTTACCTGAGGTATTAGTAAGGAACTGGCCAAAGCCAGCCCTGTTATGGTGAATCACGGAGTGATCACATGAGGACGGGATTTATAAATTACCCCACCCCCTTCTCCCCATTTCTCCCATCAGGAGGAATCACAACTTTTACCGATGGGCGGAGAGGAGGAGGAAGGACACGAACAGCGCGTTACCCGCACCAAGCGACCTTTGGGGACGGCATCAGCCTAATCCACTTCAGAAGAAGGTTTAATTTACATCTGTTGTCTCAGATGTCAAACTTGCTTTTGGTTGGCTGCCATGTGATCAGCCAGTGAGACGGAGGCTGCGACCCACCACGTCAGGTCACAGGATCCGTCCACATGTGAAGATATGGATTTCAAGGCTTTTCAAGGCTGTTTTTAATAGGAGTTCCGGCGAGTATTGGCATTTTATTGTGTGTAGGCATGTTGGATTATCTTATGCGGAATGGCGATTTTGGACTGATCTAGATCAGTGGGGACGGTTTAATGGCATTCAAGGCTTTTCAGACTACATACCATAAATAGGTTAAATTCAAGGCTTTTCAGGGACTTGAATTGGAGCAAATGAAGTTCAAGACTTTTCAAGACTTCCCAGGCCCCGTACGTACCCTGCAAACCCTACATGGTATAAGGGGAAGATGGGTCTCTATCTCAGCCCTATCCTTCACTATAGACCCTATGCTTTAAACTGACCTTCCACCTATAACCACGCATGCCTCCTGATGACCAAACTTGGAAAGGTCATTGCTAAACAAAAGCGTCAGCAGAAAAAGATCATCTCCTTCGCCTACCAGACTCTGACTCCAGCTACACACACAGGTCCAATGTGCCACCGCACATTCCAAGCACAAATTGGACTCATCAGTCATCGACAAGTTCACAACAAAGGATGAGTTGCTGTCATCATCGCAATCGATGGACAACCAATGAGAAGAAGATTGTTAATGCAGTGAAATTGATCCAGCAAATATCTAACCTGATATAAAATACCACCCGCTGTATCATAATGCATGCGTATTTACCGCATCCCCCACATTCCGTCATTGTGTAAGCTATAGCTGAAACCTGACATGCTGGGTACCAGTGTCAGTACTTCCTGAGGGACCAGCGGAGGGAGCGCGACGTAGCTCAGGCTGCTCAGTGGACACATTTGCAGTTTGGGCTATTTTCTATTCCAACCCGTGGTCCACAACTGGTTCATCAAAGGCTGTGGTAAGTGCTGTCCTGATTGTTAGAAAGTGCATATAAAATTTCCTTACTGCTTATCAGAAAGTGTAGCCTATGTGGCGGCAGTGGGTTTCCTCCAAAGAAATATGTCAGAATGACCATATGTTTGATGTCCAATTGCCGATGATAAAAATCAATGGGCTCTGGAGGCATCATTAAATTAAATAAACTTTTTTCTTTTTTTTTGACCAGCCGAATTGAGAATATCCATATTGCTAAATTATCAGTTCAGGTCAGTCCCGAATTTAAACAGATTCTGACGGCGTGTCTCTACAACCCTGGCGACGGAAACGTGAACTGCATGAGGAGCCTCCGTTTTTTTCCTTTTTTCCTCTTCTTTGCTTCTTTTCTTTTTCTTTTTTACCCTTTTGTTGGTCATGAGTTACACACACACCCTCCCCACCCCCACCCTTCATAGCTACCCCTGCTCCAGTGTATCGTTAATATTGCATAGGCGGACAGACAGAGGCTTGACGGGTTGATATACAAGTTGATTAGGTGTCATGATCCTGTGATATCCCATATGGACAGTCAGGGCGGTACCTGACTTGGGGCCCTGCATGCTGATGGTATGGGCTCTCATTCAATGGCTCCATCTATGGCCTGTTCACTACAGTTGGAAATAACTCAGTGTAAATTTGAGTAAATGTAGATGGTGTATATACCTCAGCAGGTATGGTGCATATAGAAAAAATAGCCAGGGTACCCACTCTTTTTCACGCTCCTTATTTTAATGACCGTCTAAGTACTTTTAAGGACCATTAAAACTTGTTTTAATTATTTGTTTGTTTAATGACCCCCAGCACAAAATAAATAAACATCGGCTGGCATGAATAGGCCTACTGCTTTTTAAGGACCAAAATGAAGAAATTCCACAGCTTTTTCAGCAGGCAATAACTCCAGGTTCCAAGTATACTATGTTTCACTAGTCCTTTTGCCCATCACGTGGGGAAAAATTCCAATGTAATCTTTGGAGGACAGCCAAGGTTGGCCCAAAATTATTGTATGTCTGCAGTAACCCTGAGAAATTATTTCAAAATGAGACCAACAATTAATGTCCCCTTCCAAAGAACAAGGGATATAGTTATTTTTACAAAATAAAGATCGATTTTAGAAAGACGACAAACATTTTGAAAACATTTTTTCCAATATATTGATATTCATAATTTGTAATGACTTATAATACTTTTTATATAATTGTAGGCCTTTTCAGTACTTACATTTTTCACTTTCAAAAGTTAGTCCTTTTTATTTTTTGTATCACCAGTATGAACCCTGATAGTAAGGATTACCGGCCACCTCCATAAATGAAGTGGAAATCGGACTTCCGATGACTTCTACAGTGCTATGAGTGTACAAAGATTTTATAAATCCGAACAAGAAAAATAATCTTAAATCCGCTGCTATCGGATATCCTGTATATGACCGACAATTGTTGTTTGTTGGGGGTTTACTTCCTAGCAACATAATTAAACAATTGGATGGAGCAACGAATAATTAATTTATCCTATCCTACACAACTTACCTAATGTGAAGGTCTGATTTGGATGTATCTCATTCCAATTACAGTTCAAAACCGTTGTGAAATAATAGATAATTCAGAGGAAATGACCAACATTTCTAATTATATTTGTGTTTGTAAATTCTCAGAATGCCTAACTGTGATAATAAATCAATGCACTTGGAACATTGAAGAACAGTGACAGATATTTCGCATTATAATTTTGTTTGTTAATTCTTTAAAGGCAAAATAAATCAGTGCATGGCTCTCTTTTGTAAACAGGACCTAGAAGTGAATAAGAAGGAGCAGAGCTAATCCCTCAGGCTCTTCACGAGGTTCCATCCCATAGATCATAGATCTGACACTCTCCTGGCAGCCAGAGGTCATCCCCAAAGGTCACCAACTCCCGCATACCCTTCTTTTCCGAAACACTCCCAAGTTTCAGCTACATGTATCACAGGACGTGGCATTTTACTAACAAAATGTTTGAGTATGATTTCCTTAAGTATTTGTCTGTATATTACACTCATTGGATTTCCAGGATTATTATGTTCACTGATCATTTGGCTTGTGGAGATCATTCAGGATTTTAGCAGAATATTACACTACATTCACACAACACTTACACTACACTAGCTTTGACTAACAAGAACTGTAATATTATGCTTTAATAGTTTTAATTAGATAGAACAACAATATTATGCTTCAGTAGTTGTGTCTAGCAAGAACCGCAATATTATGCTTCAATAGTTGTGTCTAGCAAGAACCACAATATTCTGCTTCAGTAGTTTTGTCTAGCAAGAACCACAATATTCTGCTTCAGTAGTTTTGTCTACCAAGAACCGCAATATTCTGCTTTAGTAGTTTTGTCTAGCAAGAACCACAATATTCTGCTTCAGTAGTTTTGTCTACCAAGAACCGCAATATTCTGCTTCAGTAGTTTTGTCTAGCAAGAACCACACTAGTATGCGATATTTTGCTTTAGTAGTTCTGAATAGCAAGGACCACAATATTATTTTATAGTAGCTTTGACAAGCAAGAACCGGTATATTATTCTTCAAAAGTTTTGTTTAGCAAAATCCTCAATATTATTTTTTAGTGGCTTTGTCTAGCAAGAACCGCAATATTATGCTCACTAGTGTAGTAGTCTGCACTGACCTCACAGGCAAGGAGCCACATACATAGGTATCCCTGGGTAGGGTGCTGATGTCAGGGAGCCTAGGTGGTGTAATGATTAGCATACTGGCCCAGAATGTAAGAAATGTGAGGTCGATTCCAGCTCTAGGCCCAATATTTCCCATTTGCATCAGCTGCACGTCACTAGAAAGAATCGTAATATAATGCTTTAGTAGTTCTCACTAGTACGAATTATAAGAATTGTAATATTATGATTTAGTAGTTGGTAGTTCTGAGTAGCAAGAATAACAATATTATGATTACAGTAGCTTTTATTAGCAAGAACAGTAACACTAATATTATTATGTATGCTTCAGTAGCTTCGTCTAGCAAGTGCCTCGGTGCTGACATCTGATTCAGACCAGGCGGGATGGCCGAATGAGTTGAACCTCCGTCTCCCGTTTTGGTAGCTTGTGGGATTCGAACCAATGGGTTCGAACCCTGGTCGAGTCAAACCAATGACATAAAAATTGATAATTGTTGCTTCCTAGCTAGGCATTCGGCATTAATAGGATAGGGCAAGGACTGGTTAGAATAGTGCCAGGATATTGTAACTGGGTGTGATATCGGGTCACGGTGCTGGTGCCCTGATTTCCCAGTGGGGCAGCACTATAAAATCACCATGAGTGCACACTATCACAAATCGATACCCGTCCTGATATGACCTTAGATGTTGCCAGGACGCACAGCTCCAACAACCAACAACCTAGAAAGAACTGTGAAAGTATATGCTTCAGTAGCTTTGTCTAGCAATCGTCTCGGCGCTGACATCTGATTCAGAGGAATAAAACTATTCAACAACAAAAACGAAGAACCAGGAGGAATGGACGGGGGTAAATAATACTGTGGTGGGGGGAATCTAGATGACCGCCACCACATGACCTCCCCATCCTGGAGGAGACAGCCCCCGTGGGTGCCCCCCTCCTAGTGTTTGAGACTTTCAGTGAGGATTTAACTCCTCCCCTTCCCCCACGACCTTCCCCATCTCCCACTCCCCCCTTCCCCCCTCCAGTCCCCCCCCCCCCATTTTGCCCCCAGTTGGTTCCGCACCATACAGGGCAGTGTGGTTGTTAAAGGCCGCTGATTTGGTTTGGGGTTCTGGTTGGGAGGTACCTACCGCCGGCGCACTGCACCGCTCATAACTGAATCGACCAGGCGGGCGCACCCTTTGGCTCCTGGCTGATTGGCCGAGCGGCGGGCAGTGTGGCGGCAGGGATGGCAGCTTGGTTGGGTGGTTGGCTTGGTTTTGGTTTGGTAAGCAGGTGGTAGTGGCGAAACGCTGGAGGAACCCAGCGTCACACCACAC
>CM059191.1:30498025-30637815 GCA_030323885.1 Branchipolynoe longqiensis
GACTTCCCTACGAAATGACAAAGAGAGCAGCAGATTGGGTTGGATCTTTTAATCGACTCCGGGCTGAGCGATAAATGCCCTACCTAATAAAAGCGAAAAACAGGAGGCAAGTGACGATTTGAACCGAGTTGAGTGCGAGCGCCGGGGCCAAAGGAAGCAGCAGGCCCGGACGACGGCGATTGGACAATATTCAAATCGACTAAATAAACAAATAATAAATAAATAATAGTTCTCCGAGAGTTTATATGTATATAATAGATTATATATAATATAAGACTTCCCTACGAAATGACAAAGAGAGCAGCAGATTGGGTTGGATCGTTTAATCGACTCCGGGCTGAGCGATAAATGCCAAAGGAAGCCGAAGCGACCACCCAAACCAATCAAGCTGTCTCAGAGCACAAGGTGGCTGCGACCCTCATGTCGTCCATAATCCGGACAGATAAGGGGGTTTTCAAATATGCGTAGACTGTGTCCGAGGCCCAATCACCCCGCACCTTGATCTCTTCCACAGTGGCCCCACATAAGGATAGGAAGGTGCAGCCACCCCGACGCAAAGAATGTGAAGACAAGTCCTCGACATCCATACCGGCCCTGGAAGCAAAAGTCTTTAGTGTTCGTTGGTAAATTGCATAAGTCATAGGTGTGGAACCCCCCTCCCCATCAGGCAGCCTGAATGCTTCGTCAGAGGGTCCAGCGGGAAGCTGGGTGAAATGCCGTTGGACCCAATGCACCGCGCACATCACCGGGTCCGGACAGCGAGCAACGGGGACCTCCAGGACTCTCTCAGAATACTGGATGGTCTTACTTTTCCTAATAGTTATTAGCATTCCCCAGTCAAAGATCTTAAAATCCCGCCTCTGAAGAGTCGAGTCTGACATGGTCACTTGAGCCTTCCTCAGAAGGGCTCTAAAGGAAAGCAAAATTGCAGCTCTCCAAGCTGTATGGCCGGGGGAGGAGCACAGCATCGCAAATATCCTTCTCATCATCGAAGGCAGCAAGGGTCGAGCCCGGCGTGGGGCATCACCCTTGACCCGTTTAATCCCTCTAAGGGTCGAGGATATAATAAAACTGTTATAGTCAATAGGCCTCGCGCCATTCTGTCTTAGGAAATAATTTAAACCACTCAGGTAGTTCTTGATTGAGCCGTACTTCATAGTGCGGGCGAGCCAAGTTGCGTAAAGGGCGACCTGCTCATCCGAACATGGAGCAGGAGCGCGATCAGAACTGAAAGTGTCTACAAAGTCCAGGTACTTCTTGACTTGAACAGCCCTTGATGTTAGCGAATTTGGCGCGTAGAAATGGTCCTGATAACCCTTTTGCTCACTCCTCAGCTGAGATATCTCTGTAAGAAAGTAGAGTGCAACACAGTTTAGCCCTACAGCAGAGCACGCCTTCTGGGTCAGCGTTCATAATTCTCGTGTTACTAGCACTGTCATCCAGGCGGCTCAGAGAGTCACAGATGACATTATCCCGACTACGAATATAAACAGATTTAAACTCAAAGTTCCTCTCAACTGCCATCCAAAACAACCTCCTGAGATAGTACATGATTCCAGTTGATCTAGATCTGCCTGTGCTCAGGGCGGCCCGTACGACAGCACTATCTGTAACCATAACAACAGTTGCATCCGACCATTTATGCGACCACCTATCGCAGGCAGCGTATACAGCTGCCATCTCCTGAATGTTTATATGAGCTGTAGCCACGTGGCCCTCAGGGCTCGAGTGGTGGTGACCCACATAGCCCGACAACAATCTATCGTCAGCTTCGACGAAGGAGCCGACCAACCAGTCGTTGCCATGGAGAGCGGCGAGGCCCCATCCCAATGCGTCGCTGTAAGAAGAGATCAGGGGGGCGAAGTGGCCAAGGATCTTGGCCTTACCGTTAAAGTGGCCAGAAAAAGTGATCCACCATTCCAGATCCTCACGGACCCCCTTGGTCAGCCTAACCCGATGGTGGACCTCCCTGAGTTTTGCGGACATATCGAATATCCTTCTAGTAAAGGTTCGGCCACCCCTGATCACCTTAGCACAGTGGGCTAGGATCCCGCCGACCTGCTCCAGCTCCTTCGAAGCCTTCCTGCGATCCCTCATTGTCTCGAGTACCCGTCTCATCTTGTCTAGTTTATCTGTCGGAAGGGAGAGTTCTAATTTTTTGGAATCAATTATGATCCCGAGGAAGCGCACCCGCTGGGCCGCCTGGCTCACTTTCTTATAGCTTACGTAGAAACCAAGCCTGCGGATGATTCCTAAGACTAGCTTCTGGGCCCCCATCGCCTCAATTTTAGTCTGTCCTAACACACAGAAGTCATCTAGGTAATTAATTACCCGAGTAGCTCCCTCCCTTAGAGCACATCTGACAATGAAATCAGAAATTTTGCAAAATATATAAGGGCTGGAGGAAAGGCCCATGCTGAGTCTGTTATCTAGATAATAGCCTCCCTCCTCAGCCAGGGCCCTAGCAATGGCCATACCCTGACGAGGGCGGTCAGATGGGTGGATGGAGACCGCTCTGTAAGCATCTTTAATGTCTATTGTCGAGAGAAAGTCCCCTTTCTCCATGCAGTCTGTGACAGTATCGATGGTTTTGTAGCTAAAAGTGGTGGCTATGCCTCGTGTGAACTGGTTTACCGAGTTGCCCGTCGGTCTACTACAATCAACGACGGTTCTACCGCCGCCGTCGTCTTTTGGTACGACAAAGACCGAATGTGTACATTTTGGCTGGATGTCTACCCTGGATATGTTCCCAGCAGCCAGCTCTCCTTGAAACTTCTCATAAATGATATCGTGCTCCCACTTATTCCTAGCCTTCCTCTCCCTGGTGCTATAGGTTATATCACAATCGTCATTTATAACCCTGAAGCCATAGACCACCCCTAATAATAGAAAAATCGAGTCAGGATCATTATCTCCTCTAAAGAACAACTCGACTACGAATCTACATGGCTTAAGCTGGGAGCGGTTGCCTGCAATAAAATGGGTACAATCACAGTTGGCATGAAAACATGATTCATATACTTTAAAATGGAACTTATCACCACCTATAGACTCTGATAAAGATACCATTATGTGGTCTCCAACATCCCAGATATGCAATCGGCCATCAACATCCTTTATATCAACAGTACCCCAAATGCTACATGTTTCAACGCCCCCCTCCTGCACATTGGGAACAATCGGATTAGCATTGGCAACGTGCCCAGAGTGTTCGCCATTGCTCTCAATTTGAATGTCCAGGCCACCACCGTCTCCAGTGTCAGTCATGTCACCCATGTCCTCGCAAGAGTGCATAAGTGTATCTCCGTCATGAACTTTGTTGCTGCTCACAGCCTCGGTTGGTGTATCACTGTCATTCCGTGTGTTGCTGCTCCTGCTCCCGCCTTGAACGAGGCCCCGGCTAGTCACAGGGGCCAAGTACTCCCGATAGTTGCTAGCCCCACGGTGGCCAGCACCCCATTCAGCAACCTCCCTGCTGACAGTCTCCCTGTCAGCCATGTCCCTGTCCAACACACCTGCCTTGGGCCACTGAGTCAGCTGGGCACTAGTTTGCCCACTGACCCACTTACCTGCATGATATGCGAATAAGGGTTCATGCTCCGTTACCACAGAACTTGCCTCGAACCGGTCGGTGAGACGTTCATGTCCCAGTCACTCCTTACACTTGTAGCGTTTGTGGCCCTTCCCCCCGCACTTAGAGCAAGTGTGTTTAAAGCGGCACAAGTCCTCTGCGCGGTCGCATCCCCCCTCGGAGTTCCAGGCGTAGCAGGAGCGATTTCCTGGTCCGGATGGCGCCTTCCTTCCTGAACCGAAGCTCGTCTTCCTCTGCCTACGGTTCTGGTCGCTGTAGTGGGACATGCTCTCACTCTGGTATTTGGAGGAGAATGCCGCGAATCCAATCGTCTCTGCTAGCTTCCGTATCTCCAAATCGTATTCGACATGAGCAATGTCTTTATAATGGTCATCCCGCCCACGATTTGTGATAAACTTGAGATGCTGCAAGAAGGCTGTGTGGTCCTGCACGGACAGGTCCGCTATGGTGAGGCACCAGGAAGCACTAGCATTGATGAGCTCATAGGCATTGAGCTTCCTAAGATCCTTCCCCCCCAGCGTATGCTTCTTCAGAGCCCACTTACTCCGTCTACGTCGGGAGGCACTGCTGTCGCTCCGAGAGCGTGTTGTTCGTCGTCGTCTTGCGGCATCCCTGGATCTTCTGCGTGACCGGCCGTAGGAAGAGTGGCCTTCGTCTTCCCTATCCTTTGTCCCCCACTCCGGCCGAGCCTCCTCGGGAATCACGTGAATTTCAGTTCTGTGGGGGGCCTTCTCTGTCTTGTCATCGTCTTTTCCTGGCTCGTCCCTAGTCCATGGACGACCGGCCCTCCTTCTGTCTCTCTCTGCCTGCAAGTCACTCAGGCGATCCTGGAGATCCTGTAGCCGTAACTCTGCCTCGATTTTTTCGATCGCCGCTCTTGCCTCCTCTTCCTTTTCTTCGATCGATAAGTCTGCCATTGCCATCGTCACCTGGGCCGAGTCGTCTTTTGATTTACTTGAGGCCATACTTCTGGTGCGCACCGTCGTGCGTTGGTGGTCACAACAGGTCGCAGCGTCGTCCTTCTTGTGGTTGAAACCGCAGTCAGTACAGTATGGCAGCGGCATAGGTCGTCCGTTGGCCTGAGTCGTCCGTTGGCCCGAAGGGCGATGTGTGGTAAGACACTAATGGTGAATGATCGTTAAAGTACGGACAGTACCAAGCTATAATAAATCGACAAGATTCAAATTGCTCGTCGAAAATATTATTATGCGATGTGAACCGACGGATAGTCGTCCACTGGCCCGAGTGTGAAGTTGTAACGATCGATAAGTATTTGAGCAAAGCGTATTCAAATCGGGCGATTTGCTGACGACCGTTAAGAACGGGCTAGTTCAAATCTGTACGAATAATCGACAAGATTCAAATCGCTAGTCCATAATGTTCATATGGATGATCTAAGTAACTTTAACGACCGATACCGTCGTCAACTGGCCCGAGTATGTAGTTCTTAAATTTTATATGACCAAGGCGTTTTCAAATCGATCGGGGTATTTGGAATTCGACACCATGGAAATATTTTTCGTCAGTCGTCCGCTGTCCCTGTAGAAATAAGGTTCATTATGTGCACGATACCGTTATTCTTTGCTCAGGAACGATCGTGGTTGGTAGAGTTCACCGAATCCGCTGAAGTCGTCCGGTGGCCCCAGGTAAAACAACAGGTAGCAAAGGTAAACAAAGGCACCACAGGTAGCTGGTAGACTGTGGTCCTTCCAAAGCGAAAAACAGGAGGCAAGTGACGATTTGAACCGAGTTGAGTGCGAGCGCCGGGGCCAAAGGAAGCAGCAGGCCCGGACGACGGCGATTGGACAATATTCAAATCGACTAAATAAACAAATAATAAATAAATAATAGTTCTCCGAGAGTTTATATGTATATAATAGATTATATATAATATATATACACATATACATGGATAAAATGCTTGCAATAAATACATAAATTTATAGATTGACATTGATAGATATGTACATATAGACACATATCAGGCAAGAAAACCTCTTATCATGAGGCATGTATACATATATTGGCATACTTCTGACATATCTTTTTTAATTTAAATTTTTTTTTATTGAAGCTGTATTTATACTGTCCATAGCATATAAGGCTGGGTATTCAGGCTTGTTTTCAATGCTGTCAAGCTGTAGTGTTGGTGTTATCTTATCACACAGTAGCTGCTGATAAGGTGGCAGGTATGTAGCTGGTTGGTATGGTTAGTAGTCGATGTTAGTTTTTTTAAATTTTCTTGGCATATATATATATATTTGTTCTACTCTTACTACTAGACTAGCCTACTCTTATTTACATATCATAGGATTGTACATAGTTGTGTGGTGTGCTATCTGGCTAATTTTGGCATGGTTACCTTCCATTGGCCGTCCCGCTGGTGGGCAGTGACATATCAAATGCCCCTATGCAGTGCAGCATAGTGGGGGTTTCCTAGCCTTATTTCACACATATATTTTTTTGTATGTTTTTAGGTCAGGAATGTGTCATTCCTTTACCGTTTGGGCATTCCACACCTTGGCAGCCATTTCCAGTGTGCTTCTCTCGTGAGCTTTTATTTGGCTTCTGGTCTAGTAATCCTTTGTGGTTTTGTTAGGAGTTTATTGTTTTGACTCTAGCAATATGCTAATGTTTTTAAATTAATTATTCTCCTATTTTCTAGTAATTTTACTTTAGTTCTTTTTTGTATGTCATAGGTGGGGTGCAGCTTGTCTACTCTTAGGCAGATTTTAGGGCTTTGTTCTGCAGTATTTCCAGTTCTTTTAGAAGTTCTTATTTTGCACCCATGTAGTTTACATCCATCATAGTCAAAATAGGGGAGCACCATGCCTTTGAAGATTCTTATTGACATTTCTTGGGTCATGTAGTCTCTTAGCTTTGCAAATAGCCACAGTTTGTGGTTTTGTTTTTGGATAATTTTTTTTATTCATAGGTTGTAGTTTTGTTGGCTGTCCAACTCAAGGCCTAAGTATTTATAATGGGCTACATTTTCTAATGTGTGGTTTCCTAGCTTGCAGTGTAGATTTCTTTCTGGCATTTGTTTATGCGAGAAGAGTATCATTTTTGATTTGCTTATATTCATGGTTATTTTGTTGGATTCACACCATTCGTCCAGTTTTAGTATCTATACTCACTTGTACACAAATAGACTAGCGGTTATATTTACTTTGATGTCTGAAAGGACAACTAGTGCTGATTCATACCGTAGACCATCCCCCCCCCCCCACCTCATCCCTCCCCACCCCTTACCCCTGCCTCTTTCTCATGCTTGTCCCTCTTCTCTCTCACTTTCCCCTCATCCCCTTCCCTCCTCCCTCCATCTAGACCTCACCCACCATCCTCTCTCCCCTGCCGCCATTCCTCCCCACCGTCTCATCCATCCCCGGCCTCCATTCTCTCCCCACCCGCCCTCTCCCCCACCCTCCCGCCCTTTACCCACCCCTCCAGCCCTCTCCCCCCGCCCCGTCCCTCTCCCTCCCCGCCCCTCCCAACTCACCCTCACCCTCACCCGCACCTCACCACTACAGTGGTGTGAAGAGTCTATGGGCAGTAACACATGCCTCGCCGGAAGTGGCCTGACAGGTGTGAAAAAAACCCAGCAGTCAACGACAACAACACAACAGCAGCCAACAACAACAACAAATGGTGTTGCAGGGTGGTAGAGCCAGTCAGCTGTCAACGACAACAACACAAATAGTGTTCCAGGGTGGTAGAGCCCGCAATCAGCCAACAACAACAATACAGATGGTGGTGAATGGTGGTAGATCCCGCAAGCAGCCAACATCAACAATACAAATGGTGTTGCAGGGTGGTAGAGCCAGTCAGCTGTCAACGACAACAACACAAATGGTGTTGCAGGGTGGTAGAGCCTGCAAGCAGCCAACAACAACAATACAAATGGTGTTGCAGGGTGGTAGAGCCAGTCAGCTGTCAACGACAACAACACAAATGGTGTTGCAGGGTGGTAGAGCCCGCAATCAGCCAACAACAACAATACAGATGGTGGTGAATGGTGGTAGAGCCCGCAATCAGCCAGCATCAACAATACAAATGGTGTTGCAGGGTGGTAGAGCCAGTCAGCTGTCAACGACAACAACACAAATGGTGTTGCAGGGTGGTAGAGCCTGCAAGCAGCCAACAACAACAATACAAATGGTGTTGAATGGTGGTAGAGCCTGCAAGCAGCCAACAAAAATAATACAAATTGTGTTACAGGTAGACCCAGCAAGGAGTCAATGACAACAACACAAATGGTGTTACAGGGTGGTAGATCCCGCAAGCAGCCAACAACAACCATACAAATGGTGTTACAGGTAGACCTAGCCAGCAGTCAATGACAACAACACAAATGGTGTTGCAGGGTGGTAGATCCCGCAAGCAGCTAACAACAACAATACAAATGGTGTTGAATAGTGGTAGAGACCGCAAGCAGCAAACAACAACAATACAAATGGTGTTACAGGTAGACCCAGCCAGCAGTCAATGACAACAACACAAATTGTGTTGCAGGGTGATACAGCCTGCCACTTCCGGATTCGGAGCAACTAACTGTTCATGTCGTGGCCGGCGGTGATGAGTCGTGCAAACCCGGCGGGGGGGGGGGGGGGGGGGGGGGGTGTCAGGAGGAGAAGGGCAGCCGAGAAGAGTTGATGGAAAAGAAGCCAACCCATTCATGTCGACCGCCACCATGCCTTATATGGCAGCCTGCTCGCGTGCATGGCAATTATCCTAACCTGTGGTTTATCTTGATGTTATTGTCAAACTGGCAAATGATTTAGATGCGTTTCTAGTCACCTAGTTTTAGTTTAAAAAGATGCACTTTTGGGTGTACAGGCCTGAATAGTACCCCCTTGGGGGATGCCAACCAAAAATACCCTAACATATTTCATGGTAAAATAAAATTTAAATCAATAAGTAAAGTTATGTTGGTCATTGTACAGTATTTACATATTGTCTGTGTGTGTTTATGTGTGTTTGTGCATGTGTGCATGTGTGTATGTGCATGTGTGTGCATCTGTGAATGTGTATATTTGTATTTGTATTTGCATGTCTGTGTGTGTTGGATGTCAGTGTGTCTATAGCCGTGTTCACACGGGCGATTTAATCCGCCTCATATGAAGCGCCTTGCCTAGTTCGCCTCACATTTTGACGTGTGAACGCGATGTGAGGCGGATTAGGGCTGAATCGATTCATATGATTCGCTTCATATAAACCACCTAGCGAGGTGGTTTATATGAAGCGAAATAAGCACTGGTTCTTATGGACGTGCTCATGCGCAGATATCCACTTCCGCCTTAAACCGATTCAAAGCACTGCCGTGTGAACGCAAAACTAAATCGATTCATATGATTCGCCTTGTCTAAATCGCTTTATATTTTGCCCGTGTGAACACGGCTTCAGTGTATGTGCACATCTATATGTGTATGTCCGTGTATGTGTGTGTCTTCTGTGTTTTTGTGTATGTGTGTATATGTGCATGTGTGAATGCGTGTGTCATGGGCGGGGGGGGGGCGATGAAAATGGGAAATATTACGCCTAGAGCGGGACTTGAACCCACATCTCTTTGCATTCCAGGCCAGTGTGCTAACCATTACACCACCTAGGCTCCCTGATATCACCACACTACCCACGCATAGCTGTCTAAGTGAGTAATTGCCTGAGAGGCCAGTGCACACCACTACACTCGTCCCCCTGGAATTGTAAGTATTTTAATGCTTACAACTACATACATACATGCAATACACTACCACATACACAGGGTAGGTTCAACAACTATACAGCGCGTAGCTTGTAGAGGATCCAGGTCACAGCAACCAGTATCATGGGGGCGATGAACATGGGAAATATTATGCCTAGAGCGGGACTCGAACCCTCATCTCTTTGCATTCCGGGCCAGTGTGCTAACCATTAGACCACCTAGGTTCCCTGATATCACCACACCACCCACGCCTACCTGTCTACGTGGTTACTTGCCTGAGAGGTCAGCGCACACCAATACACGTGTATTTGCATGTGTGTGTCAGTATGTGTATTTTCATGTCTGTGTGTAAGTATGTCTGTGTGTCTGTGTGTATCTGTGTGTCAGTGTGTGTGTCTATGTATATGCTATATGTGTTTGCATCTCTATGCATGCATGTCCGTGTCTGTGTGTGTATGAGTGTGCATGTGTGTGTCTGTGTGTCTGTGTGTTTGTGCGTGTATATGTGTATGTTTATTTGTGAATGCTTGCATGTGCGTATCCATGACAATACATTTTCCAGTATGTCCCTATGTTGTGTGTATCTGTGTTTCTGTGTGTATATATGTGTATGTGTGTCAGTGTGTATGTCAGTGTGTATGTCTATGTATATGTGTCTCCATATGCATGTGCGTCTCTATCTATACGTGCATGTGTATATGCGTCCATATGCTCAAATACCAGTCAATCCGTGTTTCTGGCGACATACAGCTGGTCTGAATGTTAATCAACACATAGGTGGCGGTATGGTGTGAGAGGGAAGCGGGGAGAGGAGAGAGGAGAGAGGAGGAGAGAGGAGGAGAGGAGTAGAGAGGAAGAGAGAGGAGGAGAGAGGATGACCAAAGGATGAGCAAGGATGGGCGAGGATGAGCGAGGATGAGCGAGGATGAGCGAGATGAGCGAGGATGAGCGAGGAAGAGAGAGAGAGGAAGAGAGAGGCAGAGAGTGGAATAGAGAGGAAGAGAGAGGAAGAGATAGAGGAAGAGAGAGGAAGAGAGAGGAAGAGAGCGGAAGAGAGCGGAAGAGAGAGGAACAGAGAGGAACAGAGAAGAACAGGGAGGAACAGAGAGGAACAGAGAGGAACAGAGAGCAACAGAGAGCAACAGAGAGCAACATAGAGCAACAGAGAGCAACAGAGAGCAACAGAGAGCAACAGAGAGCAACAGAGAGCAACAGAGAGCAACAGAGAGCAACAGAGAGCAACAGCGAAAGAGAGGAACAGAGAGGAAGGGAGTGGAACAGAGAGGGAAAGAGAGGAACAGAGAGGAGGAGAGATGGAGAGAGTTGGAAAGAGTTGGAGAGAGGAGTAGAGAGGAGGAGAGAGGAGGAGAGAGGAGCATAGGGGAGACAGGAGGATAGAGGATAGAGGAGGATAGAGGATAGAGGAGGAGAGAGAGGAGGGGAGAGGAGCAGAGAGGAGCAGAGACGAGGAGAGAGGAGCAGAGAGGAGACAGGAGGATAGAGGATAGAGGAGGATATAGGATAGAGGAGGGGAGAGGAGCAGAGAGGAGCAGAGAGGAGGAGAGGGGCGGAGACAGGAGGAGAGAGGAGGAGACATGAGGAGACAGGAGGAGACAGGAGGAGACAGGAGGAGAGAGGAGGAGAGAGGAGGAGAGAGGAGGAGAGAGGAGGAGAGAGGAGGAGAGAGGAGATGAGGAGAGAGGAGAAGAAGGGAGGGAGGAGGAGGGAGGATGGGGAGGAGGGGGAGGAGGGTGGAGGAGGTGGAGGACGGGGGAGGACGGGGGAGGAGGAGGGAGGAGGAGGGAGGAGGAGGGAGGAGGAGGGAGGAGGAGGGAGGAGGAGGAGGGAGGAGGAGGGAGGAGGGGGGAGGAGGGAGGAGGGGGAGGAGGGGGAGGAGGGGGCGGACTGGTGGTGACGCTAGGTGTTCACATGCGCTGTCAGCTGTGGGTGTTAGCGGTTCACCACACGGCCTGTCGCCGGGCTGACCCCCGTCACTCCACTCAATTTGCCGGGTCAGACGAAATGGCAACCCAATACCTGAGCACTCTGCCTGTAGATGAGCGCAATGGCGCCTGTATTAGCGACAGTGTTCGCCTTTGCCACACACACACACACATACCCTGCCCCCCTCCACCTTTCAAGCGCACTGCGTACTGCTTCACGTGAGGCGCTTACTGATGAATGGTTGTTGGAGTTTTGCGTCCTGGTAATATCTAAGGTCATATCAGGACAGGTACCTACTGACTTGTGACAGTGCACACTCATGGCAATTTTGTAATACTGCCCCATTGGGAAAATCAGGCCGCTGGCACCATGACCAGATATCCTACTCAGTCACATTATCCTGACACCCTAGCCAAACCAGTCCTTGCCTTATCCTATTATAATGCCGAGCCCTAACGTTCTTCCTGGCGGGTTTAGCGATGATTATTCTGGTAAAATTAAATGAGTAAAGATTAGTAATAATGCATCAATACAAATGTATCCCCAATGTACTTGCAACGCCTTACAATAAACTAGAATGTTCTATGTTACAATGTATGCGGTTCCCCCAAGTAGAGCTATATGCCTGTTTTGATGTACTCAGAGGATGAGAAGGGAGTTACACCCCCACCTCCCACTCTGTCCCTATTTCCCTCCTTCTTATTAGGACCCCCCCCCCACACACACACACTCTTTCGCCACCTCCAACTAGACGTGTGAATGGGCACTTCACCCTCCCCTATCCACACCCACATGCTTCACACCACACAGCCTACCGGAGGTGTGAACAGATCCACCAGTCTGACATTTTAGCCAACATGAGGGGAGTCCTTGTTGTGATTTGATGCTGAGTGATGGCTCTCTCTCTACACCATACCGTCCCCATTAATACACCTATTAGGTCCCATTAACAAAGGATTGTGCTGGTTTAAGTTTATGGGCTGTTTTCCGTTCCAACCAGTGGTCCACAACTGGTTTATCAAAGGATGTGGTATGTGCTGTACTATTTGTGTGAAAGTGCATATAAAAGACCCCTTGCTGCTTATTGGAAAGAGTAGCCTATGTGGCGGCAGCGGGTTTCCTCAAAGAAATATGTCAGAATGACCATATCTTTGATGTGCAATAGTGGATGATAAAAATCGCTCTAGAGAGATCGTTAAATAAAACAGCTTTACTTTACTTTTTAGGTAAGCGAGTGGCACAGCATAGGTATACGTGAATTTTGTGGTGAGTGAAGAGGACCTTCGTGGGAAAAGGTGTGGGGGGGGGGGAGGCCGGGGGGGGGGCTACCCGGTGGTTCGACGCCGAGGGACGGTGTGGTAAAAGAGGCACCTGTGAAGGGGTTGATCATCCTATAGATCCTGCTCAGTTGCCCATTTGCAGTTTGGGCTAATTTCCATTCCAACCAGTGGTCCACAACTGGTTGATCAAAGGCTGTGGTATGTGCTGTCCTGTCTGTGACAAAGTGCATATAAAAGACCCATTACTGCTTATCGGAAAGAGTAGCCTATGTGGTGGCAGTGGGCTTCCTCCAAAGAAATATGTCAGAATGACCATATGTTTTATGTCCAATAGCCGATGATATGAAAGCAATGTGTTCTAGAGGCATCGGTAAATAAAACAAGCTTTACTTTACAGTGTGCTGGGCATTAAAGCTGCATAGTCCGATGAAGCCTCAAATTTTCAAAACCAAAATAATTATATAGATTTGACTCTACATATCTAATTTAGATAGTGATGCATATATTAAGTATTTATTGCCAAATAGAAGGGAACACTGAGACAATTTGATAGAACCTGTTATTTGTTAAGCCTATGGTGTCAGAGTTTTGGCGTGCTTGCCAAAACTAAGTTTGCATGTTTGAATTTCAAATATCTCAAAACTTATCCATTCAAAATCAAAGTTACCGTAACCTAAAATAAGGTAGATTATAACGATCAATTTAATCTATTTATCTCAGAAAATGACCAAAACTCAAACCCATCGGACTATGCAACTTTAATTAGCCAATGGTTACCTGAGGTATTAGTAAGGAACTGGCCAAAGCCAGCCCTGTTATGGTGAATCACGGAGTGATCACATGAGGACGGGATTTATAAATTACCCCACCCCCTTCTCCCCATTTCTCCCATCAGGAGGAATCACAACTTTTACCGATGGGCGGAGAGGAGGAGGAAGGACACGAACAGCGCGTTACCCGCACCAAGCGACCTTTGGGGACGGCATCAGCCTAATCCACTTCAGAAGAAGGTTTAATTTACATCTGTTGTCTCAGATGTCAAACTTGCTTTTGGTTGGCTGCCATGTGATCAGCCAGTGAGACGGAGGCTGCGACCCACCACGTCAGGTCACAGGATCCGTCCACATGTGAAGATATGGATTTCAAGGCTTTTCAAGGCTGTTTTTAATAGGAGTTCCGGCGAGTATTGGCATTTTATTGTGTGTAGGCATGTTGGATTATCTTATGCGGAATGGCGATTTTGGACTGATCTAGATCAGTGGGGACGGTTTAATGGCATTCAAGGCTTTTCAGACTACATACCATAAATAGGTTAAATTCAAGGCTTTTCAGGGACTTGAATTGGAGCAAATGAAGTTCAAGACTTTTCAAGACTTCCCAGGCCCCGTACGTACCCTGCAAACCCTACATGGTATAAGGGGAAGATGGGTCTCTATCTCAGCCCTATCCTTCACTATAGACCCTATGCTTTAAACTGACCTTCCACCTATAACCACGCATGCCTCCTGATGACCAAACTTGGAAAGGTCATTGCTAAACAAAAGCGTCAGCAGAAAAAGATCATCTCCTTCGCCTACCAGACTCTGACTCCAGCTACACACACAGGTCCAATGTGCCACCGCACATTCCAAGCACAAATTGGACTCATCAGTCATCGACAAGTTCACAACAAAGGATGAGTTGCTGTCATCATCGCAATCGATGGACAACCAATGAGAAGAAGATTGTTAATGCAGTGAAATTGAGCCAGCAAATATCTAACCTGATATAAAATACCACCCGCTGTATCATAATGCATGCGTATTTACCGCATCCCCCACATTCCGTCATTGTGTAAGCTATAGCTGAAACCTGACATGCTGGGTACCAGTGTCAGTACTTCCTGAGGGACCAGCGGAGGGAGCGCGACGTAGCTCAGGCTGCTCAGTGGACACATTTGCAGTTTGGGCTATTTTCTATTCCAACCCGTGGTCCACAACTGGTTCATCAAAGGCTGTGGTAAGTGCTGTCCTGATTGTTAGAAAGTGCATATAAAATTTCCTTACTGCTTATCAGAAAGTGTAGCCTATGTGGCGGCAGTGGGTTTCCTCCAAAGAAATATGTCAGAATGACCATATGTTTGATGTCCAATTGCCGATGATAAAAATCAATGGGCTCTGGAGGCATCATTAAATTAAATAAACTTTTTTCTTTTTTTTTGACCAGCCGAATTGAGAATATCCATATTGCTAAATTATCAGTTCAGGTCAGTCCCGAATTTAAACAGATTCTGACGGCGTGTCTCTACAACCCTGGCGACGGAAACGTGAACTGCATGAGGAGCCTCCGTTTTTTTCCTTTTTTCCTCTTCTTTGCTTCTTTTCTTTTTCTTTTTTACCCTTTTGTTGGTCATGAGTTACACACACACCCTCCCCACCCCCACCCTTCATAGCTACCCCTGCTCCAGTGTATCGTTAATATTGCATAGGCGGACAGACAGAGGCTTGACGGGTTGATATACAAGTTGATTAGGTGTCATGATCCTGTGATATCCCATATGGACAGTCAGGGCGGTACCTGACTTGGGGCCCTGCATGCTGATGGTATGGGCTCTCATTCAATGGCTCCATCTATGGCCTGTTCACTACAGTTGGAAATAACTCAGTGTAAATTTGAGTAAATGTAGATGGTGTATATACCTCAGCAGGTATGGTGCATATAGAAAAAATAGCCAGGGTACCCACTCTTTTTCACGCTCCTTATTTTAATGACCGTCTAAGTACTTTTAAGGACCATTAAAACTTGTTTTAATTATTTGTTTGTTTAATGACCCCCAGCACAAAATAAATAAACATCGGCTGGCATGAATAGGCCTACTGCTTTTTAAGGACCAAAATGAAGAAATTCCACAGCTTTTTCAGCAGGCAATAACTCCAGGTTCCAAGTATACTATGTTTCACTAGTCCTTTTGCCCATCACGTGGGGAAAAATTCCAATGTAATCTTTGGAGGACAGCCAAGGTTGGCCCAAAATTATTGTATGTCTGCAGTAACCCTGAGAAATTATTTCAAAATGAGACCAACAATTAATGTCCCCTTCCAAAGAACAAGGGATATAGTTATTTTTACAAAATAAAGCTCGATTTTAGAAAGACGACAAACATTTTGAAAACATTTTTTCCAATATATTGATATTCATAATTTGTAATGACTTATAATACTTTTTATATAATTGTAGGCCTTTTCAGTACTTACATTTTTCACTTTCAAAAGTTAGTCCTTTTTATTTTTTGTATCACCAGTATGAACCCTGATAGTAAGGATTACCGGCCACCTCCATAAATGAAGCGGAAATCGGACTTCCGATGACTTCTACAGTGCTATGAGTGTACAAAGATTTTATAAATCCGAACAAGAAAAATAATCTTAAATCCGCTGCTATCGGATATCCTGTATATGACCGACAATTGTTGTTTGTTGGGGGTTTACTTCCTAGCAACATAATTAAACAATTGGATGGAGCAACGAATAATTAATTTATCCTATCCTACACAACTTACCTAATGTGAAGGTCTGATTTGGATGTATCTCATTCCAATTACAGTTCAAAACCGTTGTGAAATAATAGATAATTCAGAGGAAATGACCAACATTTCTAATTATATTTGTGTTTGTAAATTCTCAGAATGCCTAACTGTGATAATAAATCAATGCACTTGGAACATTGAAGAACAGTGACAGATATTTCGCATTATAATTTTGTTTGTTAATTCTTTAAAGGCAAAATAAATCAGTGCATGGCTCTCTTTTGTAAACAGGACCTAGAAGTGAATAAGAAGGAGCAGAGCTAATCCCTCAGGCTCTTCACGAGGTTCCATCCCATAGATCATAGATCTGACACTCTCCTGGCAGCCAGAGGTCATCCCCAAAGGTCACCAACTCCCGCATACCCTTCTTTTCCGAAACACTCCCAAGTTTCAGCTACATGTATCACAGGACGTGGCATTTTACTAACAAAATGTTTGAGTATGATTTCCTTAAGTATTTGTCTGTATATTACACTCATTGGATTTCCAGGATTATTATGTTCACTGATCATTTGGCTTGTGGAGATCATTCAGGATTTTAGCAGAATATTACACTACATTCACACAACACTTACACTACACTAGCTTTGACTAACAAGAACTGTAATATTATGCTTTAATAGTTTTAATTAGATAGAACAACAATATTATGCTTCAGTAGTTGTGTCTAGCAAGAACCGCAATATTATGCTTCAATAGTTTTGTCTAGCAAGAACCGCAATATTATGCTTCAATAGTTTTGTCTATCAAGAACCGCAATATTAAGCTTCAATAGTTTTGTCTAGCAAGAACCACAATATTCTGCTTCAGTAGTTTTGTCTAGCAAGAACCACAATATTCTGCTTCAGTAGTTTTGTCTACCAAGAACCGCAATATTCTGCTTCAGTAGTTTTGTCTAGCAAGAACCACAATATTATGCTTCAGTAGTGTTGTCTAGCAAGAACCACAATAGTATGCGATATTTTGCTTTAGTAGTTCTGAATAGCAAGGACCACAATATTATTTTATAGTAGCTTTGACAAGCAAGAACCGGTATATTATTCTTCAAAAGTTTTGTTTAGCAAAATCCTCAATATTATTTTTTAGTGGCTTTGTCTAGCAAGAACCGCAATATTATGCTCACTAGTGTAGTAGTCTGCACTGACCTCACAGGCAAGGAGCCACATACATAGGTATCCCTGGGTAGGGTGCTGATATCAGGGAGCCTAGGTGGTGTAATGATTAGCATACTGGCCCAGAATGTAAGAAATGTGAGGTCGATTCCAGCTCTAGGCCCAATATTTCCCATTTGCATCAGCTGCACGTCACTAGAAAGAATCGTAATATAATGCTTTAGTAGTTCTCACTAGTAAGAATTATAAGAATTGTAATATTATGATTTAGTAGTTGGTAGTTCTGAGTAGCAAGAATAACAATATTATGATTACAGTAGCTTTTATTAGCAAGAACAGTAACACTAATATTATTATGTATGCTTCAGTAGCTTCGTCTAGCAAGTGCCTCGGTGCTGACATCTGATTCAGACCAGGCGGGATGGCCGAATGAGTTGAACCTCCGTCTCCCGTTTTGGTAGCTTGTGGGATTCGAACCAATGGGTTCGAACCCTGGTCGAGTCAAACCAATGACATAAAAATTGATAATTGTTGCTTCCTAGCTAGGCATTCGGCATTAATAGGATAGGGCAAGGACTGGTTAGAATAGTGCCAGGATATTGTAACTGGGTGTGATATCGGGTCACGGTGCTGGTGCCCTGATTTCCCAGTGGGGCAGCACTATAAAATCACCATGAGTGCACACTATCACAAATCGATACCCGTCCTGATATGACCTTAGATGTTGCCAGGACGCACAGCTCCAACAACCAACAACCTAGAAAGAACTGTGAAAGTATATGCTTCAGTAGCTTTGTCTAGCAATCGTCTCGGCGCTGACATCTGATTCAGAGGAATAAAACTATTCAACAACAAAAACGAAGAACCAGGAGGAATGGACGGGGGTAAATAATACTGTGGTGGGGGGAATCTAGATGACCGCCACCACATGACCTCCCCATCCTGGAGGAGACACCCCCTCCCCCCTCCTATGTCTGAGACTTCCAGGAGGATTCAACTGCCCGCGCCCCCGCCCCCACCCCCACCCCACCCCACCCCTATCCGCACCATACAGGCAGTGTGTGTTAAAGCCGCTGATTCTGGTTGGGAGGTACCTACCGCCGGCGCACTGCACCGCTCATAACTGAATCGACCAGGCGGGCGCACCCTTTGGCTCCTGGCTGATTGGCCGAGCGGCGGGCAGTGTGGCGGCAGGGATGGCAGCTTGGTTGGGTGGTTGGCTTGGTTTTGGTTTGGTAAGCAGGTGGTAGTGGCGAAACGCTGGAGGAACCCAGCGTCACACCACACCTAGCCGGCCCGAGCGTTGGAACGCTGGGACTCTGGGACGCCGGGACGCTGGAACGACCCACTGCCTGCTGGGAGGAGCTACAGAGGAGAAGAACCCTGGAGAGAGGAAGCACACAGACATAGCCCCACTAAATACCGGGAACGGAACAAGGCGGCGGGCGCCGGTGGCCTTATAGAACCGGTGTGTCGGTCAGACAGGTGCCTCCTTCCCGGAGTCTGCCCTGCCCTGCCCTGCCCAGCCCTGCCCTGCCCTGCCTGGCTGGGGGAAGGGGTGCGTTGGTGCCCGGCAACACCCCTACAGGCTGTCAAGTCTGCTGCTCCATGCTCCACGCTGCAGGCTCCTCCAGGCTCCTCCAGGCTCCAGCTACCAACAGCCACTCCAGTAAGTATTACGGCGCGTACCCATGAAGGGACGCAGTCTGCATCACAAGGAGGAACACAGCACGCCAGGAGGGATGTACAAGTTTGTCACACGCTGCGTGTGGCGTACACACACACCCTCATCCCACCCACCCCACACACTGTGCTAGTTTTATTGTTAGTTATCAATTAAAGTTGCATAATCCAATAGTTTTGAGTTTCGGCCATTTTTTCTCGGATAAATATATTAAATTGATTGTTATAGTATATCTTACTTTTATTTGTGGTAACTTTTATTTTAAATGGCTAACTTTGGGAGATATTTGAAGCGCAAACATGGTAAATTAATTAGGCTTAGGCAGTAACAGGTTCTATTAAGTTGACTCAGTATGTCATTCTATGGGGCAATAAATGCTTAATAAATGTATCAGTAGCTAAGTTAAATATGTTGAATTAAATGTAGGTGAGTGTTTTGGTTTTGAAAATGTGATGCTTTTATCGGACTATGCAGCTTTAAAAGGCACATGCACAACTTCTAAATTTACACAATAACAAATGTTCCACGTGCATATGTAATATTAATACAATAACAGATCCTGTACATGCAACTGTCCTATTTACATGCTAACGGAAACTGATCATGCAAATATCATGTTTATACAATAAGAGACAATGCACGTGCATAAGTCATATTAACACAATACCAGATAATGTACATGTAAATGTTATATTTACACAGTAACCGATAATGCATGCGCATAAGTCATTAACACAATACCAGATCATGTACATGTAACTGTTATATTTACACAATCATCAATATTGCACATGCATAAGTCATAGTAACACAATACCAGATCATGTACATGCAACTGTTATATTTACACAATAACAGATATTGTGTGTGCATACGTCATATTAACACAATACCAGATCATGTACATGTAACTGTTATATTTACACAATAACCAATATTGTACATGCATAAGTCATTAACACAATACCAGATCATGTACATGCAACTGTTATATTTACACAATAACCGATACTGCACATACACAAGTCATATTAACACAATACCAGATCATGTACATGTAACTGTTACATTTACACAATAACACATACTGCACGTGCATAAGTCATATTAAAACAACACCAGATCATGTACATGCAACTGTCACATTTAGACAATAACAGATACTGCACTAGTATAAGTCATATTAACACAATGCCAGATCCTGTACATGCAACTGTTACATTTACACAATAACAGATACTGCATATGCATAAGTCATTAACACAATACCAGATCAAGTACATGCAATTGAACAATAACCGATACTGTACATGCATAAGTCATTAACACAATACCAGATTATGTAGATGTAGCTGTTTTATTTATGCAATAACCGATACTTCAGGTGCATGAGTCATATTAACACAACACCCGATCAAGTACATGCAACTGTTATATTTACACAATAACAGATACTACACATGCATAAGTCATATTAACACAATAACCGATCATTTACACATAACTATTATATTTACACAATGACAGATATTGCATGTGCATAAGTTATATTAACACAACCGATCATCTACACGTAACTATCATATTTACACAATGACAGATATTGCATGTGCATAAGTTATATTAACACAATAACCGATCATCTACACGTAACTATTATATTTACACGATGACAGATATTGGATGTGCATAAGCTATATTAACACAATAACCAATCATCTACACGTAACTAGTTTATTTACGCGATGACAGATATTGCATGTGCATAAGTTATATTAACACAATAACCGATCATCTACACATAACTATTATATTTACACGATGACAGATATTGCATGTGCATGAGTCACACTAACGGATAATGGACATGCAACTGACATATTTATACAATAACAGATACCAACCACGTAAATGTCATATTAACACCATAACAGATACAGTACAGTCAACTGTCAGGTTTACATAAAAACTGATATTATGCATGCCACTGTCATTTTTACACAATAACAGAAATGTACATTTAAACTGTTATTACACAACTGAAGATGTACACTCTCAACTGTCAAATTTACACAATAACAGGTAGCACACCGACAACTGTCATACATATACAATAACTCAACAATGCATATGTATTTGTCATATATACTCAATAACACAATCATACTGCGTAATAATATCTGGTTAATAATAACTACAGCGCGTCCACCTCTCAGCTTGCCACATTAAGAAGTGCACTCCTAACTGCAATATTTACACAAGAACAGATACTGCATTTGGAACTGTCAGATTGGCACATTAGAAAGTCACTCTTAACTGCCATATGTAGACAAGAATAGATACTGCGTGTGGAACTGTTTGAACTGCACTCTCAACTGTCATATTTAGCCCAGAATGGATAGTGCATGTGCAGCAGCCATATGTTATATTAACACATAAAGAGCTGCGCACTCACTCGCTATATTTAGATAGTAATATATGAACATGGGTATGCAGGTAATGCAGTACCTCAGATACCTTAGGTGCTAAAATACCTCAGGGAGTTTGATGCCCCTGCCTTGCAAAGTTGTAAAACACTGCCTTGTGGTACAAGTTCTGGTTCTTGATAGAATCAAAGGCTAAGGGAGCAAACCCTAACAGAAAACCATGTTATTATGGCAGCATTAAGGGCAGTGATGAATGGAACTCCCAACATCTCCCGACCATCCACTGCAGGGACAAATAGTTTGCGCCTGTCTTGACACGTTCTTGCTGGTGTGAGTCCTCTATTTGCTCCCTGAGAGAGTGCTGCTGGTAACTTGCAAAAGCCAGCAGCACTTCAAAACTTTGCAAGCAGCTTTTATGAAATGTACAACCGCACAAAGCGGCGGTTAAGTAATGAAAGCAGTCTTTGTCGCATTGCGACTGACAGCATGATGATATGAACACGCAACTGGTATATTTACCCAATAACGGCAGATACACACAGAACTGCTATAGATTCTCTACTTCGAGAAAAAGTCTCCCGTACTTGTAATCTTCCCTCTTTAGTAGTATTCGGGTGTTTATTTGAGAGTTTTGTTGTGGCTTTTGTTTTGTTTTTGGAGGAAGGTGGGAAGCTAAACTTTGCGTTGTACGTGGTGACGCGGCCCTGGGGGAAGGTAAGAATAGCGCGGTCTGTGAGAGTGAAATCAAGTTGCAGAAGACTGGTGCACACCTGAAGGAGGAGGAGGAAGAGGGGGACGTGGGAGGAAGGATGAGGATGGGGAGGGGGGAGAAGGAGGAGATGAGAAGGAGGAGGAGGAAGAGGGATGGGGAGAGGGACGTGGGGGAGGGATGAGGATGGGGAGGGGGGAGAAGGGGGAGAATGAGAAGGAGGAGGAAGAGGTGGACGTGGGGGGAGGGATGAGGATGGGAAGGGGGGGAGAAGGGGGAGAATGAGAAGGAGGAAGAAGAGGGGGACGTGGGGGGAGGGATGAGGATGGGCAGGGGGGAGAAGGAGGAGCATGAGAAGGAGGAGGGGGGAGGTGGGGAAAGAGGGAGTAGGAGAAGGAGGAGGAGGAGGAGGGTACCGACGAGTGGGGGAAGAGGAGGGAGAGGAGAAGGGGGGGGGGGAGGAGGAGGAGGGAGAAGATTATTTACTGCAGACTTACCAAATGTAAACCAGTCACACAACTGCCGCTGGTGCCACCCATGGCAGCTTTCGGCACTACTCCCTCCTTTTCGACCGACTCCCTCATTCCCCACACATCTATATACGAACACTGGTATACATCAGAGGGTTAAGAGGCGGGCCGAAGGTGGCGCCACCGGCACATGCATTGGTTCTGGCGGAGAATATATATGAGGATAATTCCCTTTTGCATCCTTATACTCGCCTAATTCTTTATACATCACATATATATACTATGATATATATATATATATTATGATATATATATATATGTATATATAGCAGTGGCTTTTGGAGTTTCTTCTGTCCTGGAAATATCTAGGATCATATCAGAACGGGTACTGACATGTGACAGTGCACACTCATGGTGACTTAGTACTGATGCCCCACTGGAAGACCAGGCCGCCAGCAGCATGACCTGATATCCCACACAGTCACATTATCCTGAAATTGAGCCAACCAGTCCTTGCCCTATCCTAATAATGTCGAGCACCTAGCTACGAAGCGATAAATATAAATTTTTAAGTCATTGGTTTGACTCGACCAGGGTTCGAACCCAGAAACCCATGGGTTCGGATCCCCCGATCTCCCAAAACAGGAGACGGACCCTCAACTCATTTGGCCATCCTGTATGGCTATATATCCTATGGTATATATGTGTGTATATATATATAAGAGAGAGGGGCGAGAGCAGCATATTTACATGAACAGATTTAATTATATAGTGGGTTAGCGCCCAACCGGCCTGCATCATATATACAATATCGATATATCGATAGAGATAACATCATTGCTACTGGTCAATAATAAGGGAACGCTTGTGTGGCTCTGCCGCCACTTCCGGTTCTGGTTATCCGGTAACTATGGAGCGAGGGTGTTACAGGGCCAGGGTCTTCTGGGTAGAGGGCGTTAATCCTGGAAACTCCAGCTCCCTCCCTCCCTCCTCCCCCACACACTTCCCCCTCCCTCGCCCTCCACATATCTCTCCACACACACACACACACACACACACCAACTCCAAGTAGGTGACTCTTCTTGGCGTATAGGAAGAATCATATCTTTTAATGGTCGAATATCTATAATTTGATTATTGTGTGCCTATAGAACAGTGGCAAGATATAAATATATATATATGGAGAGAGAGGGAGAGAGAGGAATTCAAGCGCAAAACCCTGTAAACACCACTAACAAAAAAGAGATAGTGAAACATTGAAACGGTTCATTTTTATACATTAATTTTTTTTTAATTGCTCCATTACCATTTCATCAGAAGAAAAGTGGAATTAGTGAGAATTAAGATTACCCTCAGGTAAAAATCTGTTATTTTAATTCAATTTTGGGGTTAGCGTTTACGGGTTTGATTAGTGTCCGCATCCAGAGCGGCAGCAATATAAATATATATATATATATATGTGTATGTATATATATATATATATATATATATATTTATATATATATATATATATATATGCCTATGTATCATTTGGCAGGTTTGAGTGAATTAGAGACCGCCCGTCTGAATAGCTACAGCCAAAACACAGTACAGTCCCTGGGTAGCTGTAATGGTGGCAACTATCCAGAGTCGGCGGGGATGGGGGAGGGAGGAGTGGAGGGAGGAGATGGGGAAAGAGAAGGGGTGGGATGGGGGGAGGGGCGGGGAGGAGGGGAGGGGCGGAGAGGTGGGAGGAGGGGAGGGGCGAAGAGGAAGGGGGGAGGGGGAGGGGCGGGGAGGAGGCAGCACCGCCATGACACCGCACACCGGACTCTCTGATAGGATCGACGGTTGAAGACGAACCTAGTCAGGCTGGAAATTGAAAATAGGGGTGAGGAAGGTCCACACTGTGGGATAGGGTTTTGGCAGAGGGAGGCAGGGTGGGGGTATATGTGGATGGGGGAGTGGTGAGTGGTGAATGGTGAGTGGTGAGTGGTGAGTGGTGATTGGTGGGTGATGAATCAGGGTGTGGTGGGGGGGGGGGGGCATGGTTTGTGGATTCTGTGCTTTTGGGGACGAGGGTGAGTGAAGGGTGGTGGATGTGGATGGTGAGTAGGGGAGAGGGTGTGGGGGAAAGTGGTGGATAGGATGGCGAGGGGAGTGGGGATGGTGGGGGTGAATGGGGTGGTAGGTGGTGGAGGTTGGGGCAGAGGATGGAGTGTGTGGTGGGTGGTTGTGTGGGGATTGTGGAAGATAGGTGGTGGGTAGTGGATAGTAGGTGGTAGGCGAGGAGTGTGTGGGGTGGGGTAGAGGTGGTACATGGGTAGGTGGTGGTGGGTGGTGAGTGGTGAGTGCTGGGTATGGGATAGACAAGGGGGTGAGGGGGTGGGGGTGTGGGTGGTAGGCGGGGCTCGATGGTGTTGAGCCGGGAGTGGTGAGTGCCGGGTATGTGGTAGACAAGGAGGGTGGGGAGGTGGTGAGTGGTGGCTGGTGGGTGAGTTGGGAGAGTAGGGGGGGCAGGGTGGTGGTGGGTGGTGAGTGGTGAGTGCCGGGTACGTGGTGGACAAGGAGGGTGGGGAGGTGGTGAGTGGTGGCTGGTGGGTGGGTTGGGAGAGTAGAGGGGGCTGGTGGTGGTGGGTTGTGAGTGGTGAGTGCCGGGTACGTGGTAGACAAGGAGGGTGGGGGGGAGGTGGTGAGTGGTGGTTGGTGGGTGGGTTGGGAGAGTAGGGGGGGCAGGGTGGTGGTGAGTGGTGAGTGGTGAGTGCCGGGTACGTGGTAGACAAGGAGGGTGGGGAGGTGGTGAGTGGTGGCTGGTGGGTGGGTTGGGAGAGTAGAGGGGGCTGGTGGTGGTGGGTTGTGAGTGGTGAGTGCTGGGTATGTGGTAGACAAGGGGATGAGGTCGGGGAGGTGGTGAGTGGTGGGTGATGGGTGGTGTGTGAGGCGGGCGGGGTAGGAGAGTGGATGGTGGTGGGTGGTGATTGGGGGTAGAGTGGTAGACGGGGTGTGGATGGGGTGTGCGGATGGGGTGGGGTGATGTGTGCCGAATCACGTCCGATAATCTCGGGATACTGGTCACAGGGGATGGGGTAGGCGGGGGTAGGTGATGTGTGCCGAATCACGTCCGATAATCTCGGGATGCTGATCACAGGCGGTAGGTGGCTTCTGTGTGTTTGTTGTATAGTGTTAACCCGGCCTGCACCGACCTCCCTCTGTACACCACCCCCAACCCCCAACCCCCTACCCCCAACCCCCAACCCCCACCCGCCCCAGGGCCTGCGTACTGCCGGCTTAACAGGGAGCTGTTCGGAGAGCTGCTCAGAGAGCTGCTCTGGCAGCTGACCAGAACTGCTCGGGGAGCTGCTCCTAGCCGATCGGGGAGCTGATCGGGGAACTGCCCAGGGAGCTGCTGGGGGAGCTGCTTGGGGAGCTGTTCGGGGAGCTGATCGGGGAGCTGCTCAGAACTGCTCCGGGAGCTGCTCAGAGCTGTTCGGCGTCAGATATGAGCCTCAGATGGCGTCCTATCGCCGCGACTCGCGCCGCTCCGCTGGTTAACGGCAGCGCGTGAAATATGACTACAGCAACATGATTGCGCCGCCACCGAATGAAGGTGAGCAGATCACAGGCGCAAGTGTGAGATTACGTGGAATGCATCTACCACACAGGAGGTGGCTGCAGGTTATAAACATGCGTCTCCATGCATGGCCACCCACGTAAACGCCACACTCCACGTGTTGCTAAATTCAGCGACCGGGCCTGGGTGGCTGAATCAGTAAGTTGGTTGTTGGAGTTTTACATCCTGGCAACATCTAAGGTCATATAAGGACGGGCACCAACTTGTGACAGTGCACACTCATTGTGACTTTATAGTGCTGCCCCACTGGAAAATCAGGATACCAGCACCATGAACCGATATCTGACTCAGTCACATTATCCTGACACTGAGCTAACCAGTCCTTGCCCTATCTTATCAAGCTAGGAAGTGACGAGTATGAATTTAGTAAGTCATAGCTTTGATTCGACTGCGAATTGAACTACCGGTCTCCCACATGGGCGGCATGCGCTCCACCCATTCGGCCACCATGCCCAGTCTTGCTGAATCAGTACGAGCGCTGCTTGCTGGCTCTCGTGTGAAATTACCTGGGTTTGTACCCCAACCGAGTCAAAGCAATGACTTATAAAATTCGATACTTGTCACTACCTAGTATCGTGCTCTGCATTTATAGGATAGGGCAAGGACTGGTGTATTTAGTATCTTAATAGCATGACTGAGTGGATCACGGTTTCCAAGCTGGGCAGCACTATAAAGTTGCCATGAATGCACACCGTCACAAGTCGGTGCCTGTCCTGATATGACCACAACTTGCTGAGACGTAATGTCCCAACAAACAATATACCTTACCATTTACATGTGCATTATATGGCAAACAAAGGTCAAATTATAGATGGCTTAACCACATATTGGTTGTGGGTAAGCATGGCAGTTCATAGATCGTATCGACAGATAAGTAGTAACCGATTACAGAAACCAAATCACACACCCAACTGCATGAATAGAGAATGACCCTGAATAAAAACGCATGATATTGTTTATAGAGACCACAAACCTGCAATGGTACAAGCAATGCAACAAAAACAAACATGGACAAACAGTAGCTGCAACTGTGGTAGGGCGAACAGCTATTTTCGTAACATTTAGTCAGACATTGTCAGACTATTCACACTTAGTCAGACATTGTCAGACTATTCACACTTAGTCAGACATTGTCAGACTATTGACATTAGTCAGACATTGCCAGACGACTCACATTTAGTCAGACTTTGTCAGATGACTCACATTTAGTCATTGTCAGATGACTCACATTTAATCTGATATTGCCAGATGACTCACATTTATTCATTGTCAGACGACACACATTCACTCAGACATTTTCAGTCCACTAAGATTTAGTCAGACGACTCACATTTAGTCAGACATTGCCAGACGACTCACGTTTAGTCAGACATTGTCAGACGACTCACATTTAGTCAGACATTGCCAGACGACTCACATTTAGTCATTGTAACACCACTCACATTTAGTCAGACATTGCCAGACGACTCACATTTAGTCATTGTAACATCACTCACACTTAGTCAGACATTGTCAGATGACTCACATTTAGTCAGATATTGTCAGACAACTCACATTTTGTCAAACGACTCACATTTGCAAGTGATAATGTAAGGTGCCTAGCCGGAATGCAGTGTCGGGTATTCTGGTCATGCTATTGAAAGCTGCATAGTCCGATGAAAGCATCACATTTTTCAAAACCACAAGAATAGACGAGATCACCGTTCCGAGTGTGCATGCGCTGAAAGCAGTGCTGGCAGCAAAGCAAAGGTGTACAGCCATTGAGTTTGCCGATGCGCGTAGGGCAAAACTTCTATTTTATTCTAAATTTATATAAAGACATAACAATTTGGCATAAACATGTATGCACAGATGTGATATGGTGAGGAATATAACAAAGACAAAACTAGCCATAGTTAAACATTCTGAGCTAAGAAACATACAATTCCACACAAAACAATCAGTCTTATCCACATCACTATTATTAATTCTTGTTCTAAATATTAAAGTGCCAAATGTGTCAACAGACACTTGTTTCAGAGAAATATATAACCAATATATGATTAACCCTACTAATTTTCCAGTTCTACATGTCATTAACCATAGGATATAAATAAAAACATGAATAAAATATGTAAAACTGACTCTGGCTATGGCTCTAACACTAGTCTGAGTGCTCAGATTTCTCTCAATCTAAATGCACATGGCATAATATGTGCTGATTATATTACTGTAAATGCAATGCTTGATAAAATATTGATATCTTAATTTATTATATTTTTTTTTTTTAGTTGGTGTTCTATGTACCAAATAAGAACTGGGATGAGCTGAAACTAGCACATTTCATAGCTGAACCCAATGTATTAGCATGTGCCATGTGCTTCTCGCAGGTTTGTTTTTCTTCCAGGCATCCCACAATGCACCGCGCCGCTGGAATGGTGATGTATTCTATTACCTAGATTTTATTCTATATATCTAACTTAGATATCATTTTAAATAAGAGCCAAAGCCCATACATACATGTTTTGCATCCTGGAAACATCTAATGTCATATCAGAACGAGTATTCACTTGTGATAGTGTCCACCCATGGTGACTTCATAGTGCTGCTCCACTGGGATACCGCACTGACAGCACCATGAGCAGATATCCAGCTCAGTCACATTGTTCTGATACTGAATAAACCAGCCCTTGCGCTATCCTAGTAGTATCATCATAGAGGCAAATAGGAGTTCGAAAAGGTTGTTATTGAATTAATTTGTTTAACGGTGTAAGTACCCGATAGAACCTTCTTGCAATGTGGTGTTCTCTGTGGCGGAGTGGTTAGAGTGTCTGACTTTTTTCTAGCTCAGACTCCTAATCTGAAGGTCGGTGGTTCGATTCCCTGTGCCCCCCAACCTCTGCCAATTTGAATTTCCACCGCTGTGTATAACTTACAGTGTCATCAAAGGGCAGTTACTCTCATACCATGTCTATGTGGTGTGGGAGGTTAAAAATCCCTTGGGTCGGTAAAAGTGTAGGCTCGGGCTTTCTATCGTCAAACTGTCTCATGGTGAATACAAGTCTATTCAGACTTATCCATGATAGGCAGTATAAATCTTGAAGAAAAAAAAGAAAAGAAATTATTCATTCCACCACTTAGTATTTCACAACTGTGTCATAAACGTATACAACTAGCTGTTGCTATGACGTAAAACCCGAATAAGCATGCAGATTAACTGGCAATAGTTGTTGCTAGGATAGAAAACACCAATAAACAAACAAAGCAACATAATGCAATATGATATGACCATAGCTATTGGTAGGACAAAAAACCTCAATAAACCAAACCAAAGCCAGTATGTGACCCACACCAAGGAATGAGTCACGTTTTCCCAAATAAGGAAACTGATCTAAGGACATATTCAGAAAGAGCAGAGAGTAAGCTTTTAAATGACACCAAATTTATTCTTCTAGGATGGAAATTGACCAAATTATTACAAATAAAATGGCAAAAAGTTTGGTCATGCATGAGAATTATATATCTTAGAAAATCCACTTTAGAGGCAAAGTATAGATGTGAAGAAATTGAATGCGCCTTACAAAATGCGCAAACGTAGTTTTACCCAGCGGATATGAAAATATACTCAATTTTATGGGATAAAAAAGAATCTATAATTTCACCCACATAAACTTTGATGGCCTAATACTCAAAATTCATAGGCGTGTAGTGTGGTCTGCACTGCCCTCTCAGGCAAGGAGCCGCATAGACAGGTAGGCATGGGTAGTATTGTGATATCAGGGAGCCTAGGTGGTGTAATGGTTAGCACACTGGCCCGGAATGCAAAGAGATGTAGGTTCGAGTCCTGCTCTAGGCACAATATTTCCCATTTTCATCACCCAGATGACACTGGTGCCATGACCAGGATCCTGTGCAAGATACGTGCTGTATAGTTGTTGAACCTACCCTGTGTATGTATATATGTAAGTGCATTGCCTGTATGTAATTGTAAGCATTAAAAGACTTACAATTCCATGGTGACGAGTGTAGTAGTCTGCACTGCCCGTTCAGGCAAGGAGCTGCATAGACAGGTAGGTGTGGGTAGTATGGTGATATCCAGAAGCCTAGGTGGTGTAATGGTTAGCACACTGGCCCAGAATGCAAAGAGATGTGGGTTTGAGTCCCGCTCTAGGTGCAATATTTCCCATTTCATCACCCCCACAACACTGGAGCCATGACCAGGATCCTGTGCAAGCTACGCACTGTATAGTTGTTGAACCTACCCTGTGTATGTGTATATTTAAGTGCATTCCCTGTATGTAATTGTAAGCATTAAAAGACTTACAATTCCAGGGTGGCGAGTGTAGTAGTCTGCACTGCCCTCTCAGGCAAGGAGCCGCATAGACAGGTAGGTGTGGGTAGTATGGTGATATCCGGAAGCCTAGGTGGTGTAATGGTTAGCACACTGGTCCGGATTGCAAAGAGATGTGGGTTCAAGTCCCGCTCTAGGCGGAATATTTCCCATTTTCATCACCCCAACGACAGGCGCATAATCCGACTCATTTTGTGGTGTCGGAACACATATAACAAATACATGCCCACCCTTTGAATCAGCTCCCCTAGATTTGAACAGTGGGACGCCGCGCATGCGCAGTGAGCGGGAAACCCCCGTTGATGCTGGAAGCTTGCCAACACTTCTCAACAGTCCCTCCCCGAAATGCTGCTGTTCTGCGGACCATTGCCGGTGTCACGAAATAGAATCGCCCCCTCAACATTGTCTCCCTTCGGCGATTCTAATTCGAAATAAAATCGCTCCCTGAGATTTTATTTCGGAAAAAAGTCCCCCTACCCTTTCTTCCCATCCCCCTACTTCCCTGCACTCCACCCCTCCCCCCGCCTGCACCTCCCTCAAAATACCTCACCCTCACACCGCCACCCCACCACCTCCCTCTATTTTATTTCGAAATAAAACCGCCCATATATTTGTACACTATTTATACACATATTTAGATGCGTGCATATATACGCAAGTGACAGTGTAGCGTCCAGGATAGAGGTGCGCCGGGGGTGTAGCTACCCGGTCACGTGGTCAGAGGAGGGGCCATACATCAAGTAAGCCACCCCATCCATATTTTACGGTAGGAAATAAACATAATCCCCTACGTGCGTTTATACTCGCATAATGCTTATACATCACATATATATAATACATAGTTATGTAATACAAGTATATAGGCGGTTTGATTTGGAAATTTTAAAAAAGCTATATATATATATATATATATATCATTATGAAATTGAATTTCATGTGTCGGGGCAATTCTATTCCAAGATGGGGGATGCTTTATTTCGAAATAGATTCTCTGGAGGGGGGTGGAAGAATATTTGGAGGGGATGATTCTATTTTGTGACACCGGTAATTGACAGGAAAACACGATTATGGACAGCGCGTCCGTATTACGACACAATCGGAGCCTGCTGACCCGCCATCTGGCGTCAGTTGTCCGCAATATGTGGCCATTCAGGTAGCGGGGTCATCCAGCACGTACTCCACCGTGAGGTCGGGTAGGCCAGGTTGGTTGGTTGGTTGTTGGGGGTTCTAAGTCCTGGCTACATCTAAGATCATATCAGGGCGGGTACCGACTTGTGACAGTGCGCACTCATAGCAACTTTGCAGTGCTGCCCCTCTGGGAAATCAGGCTGCCAGTGCCGATATCCCACTCAGTCACATTATCCTCACACTGAGTTAAATCAGTCCTTGCCCTGTCCTATTAATGCCGAGCGCCAGGCAAGTATGAAACAGGTATCAATTTTATACGTCATTGGTTTGACTCAACAGGGTACTGAACTCCCGATCTCCCGCACCCACGGCCCGCGCTCTACCGATTATGCCACCGCGCTCGGTCATCCAGAAGGTACTACAATATGAGGGTGGCGCTGGGGTGGAGATGGGGGTTATCCGCATACTTAACAGGGATGTCCAGACGGGGTGACCGAATGAGTTGAGCATCCGTCTCCCGTTTAGGTAGATCGTCGGATTCGAACCAACTCGTTCGAACCCTGGTCGAGTCAAACCAATGACTAAAAAGTTGATACTTGTCGCTTATTGGCCAGGCACTCGGCATTATTAGAATAGGGCCATGACTGGTTGGTTCAGTGTCAGAATAATGTGACTGAGCCAGGGGGGAGGGGACATTAGTTGATTAAGCAAGTGAATTTTCAATTGGATACAATTGGTCTTCCTCACTGTGGCTTCAAAACCGCCAGGCTGACTCCAAAGCCGTCAGTATGGCCCCTATGGCTTCAAAACCGCCATTATGGCTTCGGATCCGCTATTGTGGATTCAAAATCCGCCATTGTGGCATCAAATCCACCATTGTGGCTTCAAACCGCAGTTGTGGCTTCAAAGCCGCAGTTGTGGCTTTGAAGCCGCAATGGTGGCTTCAAAGCCGCCACTGTGGCTTCAACACCGTCAATGTGGCTTCAAACCGTCATTGTGGCTTCAAAACCATCATTGTGGCTTCAAATCGACCATTGTGGCTTTAAATCCGCTAGTGTGGCTTCAAAACCGCCATTCTGGCTTAAAATCTATCAGTGTGCCTTCAAAACCGCTAAAGTGGCTTTAAATCCATCCTTGTGCCTTCAAAACCGCCAAGGTGGCTTTAAATCCGCCATTGTGGCTTCAACACCGCCATTATGGCTTAAAATCCATCATTGTGGCTTAAAATCCATCATCGTGGCTTCAAAATCGCCAACGTGGCTGTAAAACTGGCATTCTGGCTTCAAAACCGATGTTCTGGCTTCAAAACCGACAAGCCAGTTAGTTCGGTACAAACAATATATATATATAGCTGGGACAAGGAAATAATAAGTAGTTATTTATACTCATAATAATACTCCACTTACATGCATACGAGTACCAATTCTTCTCGCCGTGAATATGACATCCTTTGTGGTCTGTACGGCGTCAAATTACCACCAGCGAAATCAGTCAAGCAAATTCAATTCTTTCTGACAGTCTAGTCTGATAAGACTAAGATAATATTGCCTCATACTGTAGTCTGATAGCGGTAAAATGACCCACTCCTGGAGTGAATGTGTTCATTACCAGCTCGCCCTGCTATTAAAGGTGTAGACGGTCGGCTACAGCGGAAATGTGTCTTGTCGATCTAATTAGGGGAGGTTTCACCAACTCCCTCTCCCTCCCTCCCTCCCCCCCCCCCATCCCTCTCCCTTCCGCTCCCTCCACCTCCCTCCACCTCCCTACCCCCCTCCCTCACCTCCCTCCCCCTCCCTCCCCCCTCCCTCCCTCTCCCTCCCTCTCCTTCCCTCTCCCCCCTATCCCTCCCTCTCCCTCCCTCTCCCTCCCTCACTCTCCCTCCCTCTCCCTCCCTCCCTCTCCCTCCCTCTCCCTCCCTCCCTCTCCTCCTTCCTCCCTCTCCCCCCACTCCCTCCATCTACCTCCCTCCCTCTCGCTCCCTCCTCTCCCTCCTCCTCCCTCTCCTCCCTCCTCCCCCCTTCCCTCTCCCCACTCTCCCTCCCCCTCCCCTCTCCCCACTTCTCCCTCCCTCCCCCTCTCCCTCCCTCCCTCCCTCGCCCTCGCCCTCCCTCTCCCTCCCGCTCCCCCCCCCCTCTTCGAACCCACGAGATCATGGGTTCGGATCTCCCGATGTTCCAAAACGGTAATTTGTTTCCCTTGACCACACATATATGATTGTGAGCTTTCTAATTTAATGAGTGTCTATTGGCACATAATTGATTGTCTGCTTTTACATGTAAGAGCGATGGTTTGAACAAAAAACAAACATTTCTCACCGTGAATATGGCCTATACTGCCGACACGGCATAAAGCAACCACCAATCAATCAATCATCACCCAAAACAGTAGACAGACGATCTACTCATTCGGCTATCCCGTCTGGTCAGTATCTAGACCGAAAATGCTGTATATGTGTGTGTATGTGGAGTGTTTGCGTGTGTCGATTGTGCATGTGTGGGAGCAAGGGAGTTTGCTCATGCAATACCTGTATTGCAAACAGAAGGGTTTCCACCTGAACCTATCCACGAAAGGCACAGTGAAACACATGAGGATTGATGGCTACAAGGCAATAAGAAGAGTGAATAAAGTCAAATAGCTGTCGTAAATGGCTATTGGCATTTTGGATTTCACAATCCTCCAGTGCGACTGACACTTGGTGACACCCATTGGAGGAGAGGAGGGTCGCAGGTGGCCGGCCAGTCAAGTGTGGAGTCTTACAGAGTATAGCAATCGGTAATATCAATAATATCAGGAATATCAAATAATAACAGGTATGCAGGTATTGCAGGTATTGCAATACCTCAGGGAGTTTGATGCCCCTGCCCTGCAGAGTTGTAAACCACTGCCTTGTGGTACAGGTTCTTGACAGAACCGAAGGCTAAGGGAGCAAACCCTAAGCAGAAAACCATGTCAGTGTGGCAGTATTAAGGGTGGTTGATGTATGGAACTCCCAACATCTCCCAACCAACCACTGCAGGGACAAATAGTTTTGCGCCTGTCTTGACATGTTCTTGCAAGTGTGAAACCTCTATTTGCTCCCAAAGTGAGTGCCACTGGTAACTTGCAAAAGCCAGCAGCACTTCAACACTTTTGCAGGCAGCTTTCATGAACCATCAAGAGAAACCTGAAGCTGAGAGACATTAAGACCGACTCATGGATGTCACTCTCACAGCAGAGAGCTAAATGGAGAGCGGCAGTCAAGTAATGAAAGCAGTCTCTGTCGCATCGCGACCGACAGTATGATGATGATGATGATGATCAAATAATATCAATAATTAGAACAATTCTCTTCCGTATTTTTATACTCGCATAATGCGTTATACATCACTTTTTGTTTATTGGGATTTTACGTCATATCAGGACAGGTACGAACTTGTCATAATGCGCACTCATGGCGACTTTATAGTGCTGCCCCACTGAAAGACCAAACCACCAGCATCATCACCCAATATCCCATTCAGTCACATTATTCTGATAGTGAACACACCAGTCCGTGTCCTACCTAGAAATGCCAAGCCCCAGGCTGGGAAGTGACAAGTATCAATTTTGTAAGTCATTGGTATAATTTCAAGCGCCTATATATATATATATATATATATATATATATATACATATATATATATATATATATGTATATATATATCCTTCAGTGCGACTGACACTGGTCAACATCCGTGGGAGGCGAGGTGGGTGAGATGGCGCCACCGGTACAGTGTTGTATCTTACGGAGGATAACAATAATCATAATAATAAGTAATATTACCTTGCAAATCTTTGTACTCGCATAATACTTTATACATCACATATATATGTGTATATATATACATACATATAATATCCTCTGGTGTGACTGCCACAAGTCAACATCCGGTGAAGGCGACATGGACCGAGGTACAGTATTGCTTCTTATTGAGTATAACAATAATCATAATAATAAGTAATATTCGCTTTTGTATCTCTATTCTCGCATACTGCGTTATACATCATATTTATAATTTATATTATATATATATGTATGATATTGTCGTGGGGGTGATGAAAATGGGAAATATTGCACCTAGAGCGGGACTCGAACCCACATCTCTTTGCATTCCGGGCCAGTGTGCTAACCATTACACCACCTAGGCTCCCTGATATCAACACACTACCCACGCCTACCTGTCTATGTGGCTCCTTGCCTGAGAGGTCAGTGCAGACCACTACACTCGTCCCCCTGGAATTGTAAGTCTTATAATGCTTACAATTACATACATACAGGCAATGCACACACATACATACATAAGATAGGTTCAACAACCATACAGCGCGTAGCTTGTACAGCATCCTGGTCACGGCAACCAGTGTCGTGGGGGTGATGAAAATGGGAAATATTGCACCTAGAGCGGGACTCGAACCCACATCTCTTTGCATTCCGGGCCAGTGTGCTAACCATTACACCACCTAGGCTCCCTGATATCAACACACTACCCACGCCTACCTGTCTATGTGGCTCCTTGCCTGAGAGGTCAGTGCAGACCACTACAATATTATATATATATATGATATTATATATGGATAAATATATATATACAGTAAAACCTCTCCAAATCGACCGACCATGGGACCGACTTAAAGTGGTCCATTTAGGGAGGTAGTCGGTTTAGAGAGTTAGAATATCCTTATAATGGTATTGTTGGGACCCAGATAAAGCGATAGATATAGGGGAGTGGTCGATCTATGGAGGGATCGGTATAGAGAGGTTTTACTGTATATGGATATATATATGTGTATGTGCGTGTGTAATCGAGACTAAAATGCACCCCTGTTGAGGGACCTCGTCAATGGTTGCATTGTTTGTTGAGTCTCCACCCACGTGTACCTTGTCGCTGGTACATACAGTTGGCACAGGGAGCAGCGGCTATATTTCAATAGAGCATGTGGCTGCTGCCCAACCCAACCCCATTCCCCATTCCCCACTCCCCACTCCACACTCCCCACTCCCCACCGAACCATTCACTGTCATGTATATTGTATAACCTCGCCGTGTGACGAACGTGTGACTGCACAAATTCCTCTTGTATCACTGGAGGCACTGAATGGAATCATAGGAAAAGGGTCCACGCCATGTGTGGGGGAGCAAGGGACTTTATAAAGCAGGAAGGCGTGAGCACAGTTTGGTTTGTTTGTTTGTTTAACGACCACCCCCCCTCCCCCCAGCACAAAAAGTAGACATCGGTTATTGGGGGTTGAGCGGAGTTTGGATGCACAGAATAACCCTGTGTCCTGTTAAATAGTTGCCATTGTCCATGATGTCCACAACATGGGTAATTGATATCGTGAGACTGTGTATATCCCATTGACCAACGACTTTGGCGCCACCTATATTCTTGATTCTGAACTAGCAAAAATGGTCGCCGATTGACCCGCCACCTACTGTAGATTCCTTGAACTCGATACTACGCAGTTACTGAAACTGCGCAGTAGATTTCAAATGTGACCATTGGCGCCACCTATATATTTCTTGTGAACTACGATTTGGCCGCTACTGACGCGCCACCTACTGTAAATTCGGAGCAAAGCCTATGACGCAGTTACAAAGTCTAGACACTTCGACCTTAGCTTTTCAATCGATCGGACGTGCTTCTCTGCCTGTAGATTTGCCGTCCCACCCACCCAACTAATGACATAGATCGATAGGGTTAAGTGCCTGTAATCCTCGAACTTATCAACATTTCTATCTTTAAATCTTAATGTAACAAGCTAATCTAGTAAGAATAAATGCCACTATATATACAACTGTCTCGCATTTGTTCAATTAAAAAAAACGGATCAAAATAACAGTACGTGTCGTTTGAGTTAGTGACCTTTTGGTCCCCAATGAAGGCATGGAGCTGAGACTTGGTGTGTTTACACAACCGGAAGTGGGGCGATCACTCCCTCCGATTCTTGTCCTTCACTTGATACTATATTCGCTGAAATCACTTTGAACCAAGCATTGCACACTGCTACACACTGCTACACATACAAACAGGAAGTGATATTATATTGATTTATTAAAGTTGCATAGTCCGATAAAAACATCAAGTTTTCAAAAGCGAAACACTTATCTACATTTGAATCTGCATACCCAACTTTTACGCTGGTGCATTTATTTATTAAGTATTTGTTGCTACATAGAAGAGCATACTAAGTCAATTTAATATAACCTGTTACCGGTGAATCCTATGGAGACAGAGTTTTGGCAAGCATGCGAAAATTAATTTGGCATGTTTACACTCCAAATATCTCACAAGTTAGCGATTTTAAAGCAAAGTTACTTCGAACTAAAGTAAGGTAGATTATAACGATCAACCTAATATATTTATTCTCAGAAAATGACATGAATTCAAAACCATCTGACTATGCAACTTTAAATAAACTGTCATGGCGGTGGTGAAAATAGTCAATATTGCGCCTAGAGCAGAATATGAACCCCCACTTCTTGCCATTCCACGGTTAGTATGCTAACCATTATAGTACCTAGGCTCCATTATGCAATCACCATACCCCCACCTAACTGCATAGTCGCTCCTTGCCGGAGACTACTGCAATAGCCCAAAACACAATTGCCCTGTGACGTGAGTTTGTTGCCCTGCAACGCAATTTTAGATATGGGATAAGAATTTCACCATGTTTGGTTAAAGTGACTTTAAACAATATGGCGTCTGGTGAAGGATAGAGTGGGAGGGTTCGGCATGCGACTTGCAGGCATGTAAACGTCTAAGCAGACCAGATCACAACTCCAGTCCTTCCTCAACAACCATTGAGAGGTAACCCGGAATATATCAGATGTAGTACAACTATTCCTTGATTCTCCTTTGATAAGCAGTGGACAAATAAGTTACATAAACAAGTCCTTTAGAAGATATTGTTCGCACTATATAAGCCAATTCTATGGTATATTCTTTTAGTCCAACTATATAAGCTCATTCTAGGGTATATTATTTTCTTCCCCCTACATAAACCTAATCTATGGAACATTCTTTTATTCCCAATCTATAAGCCTATCCTATGGTACATTATTTTATTCCCACTCTATAAGCCTATCCTATGGTACATTATTTTATTCCAAATCTCTAAGCCTATTCTATGGTACATTATTTTGTTCCCACTCTATAAGCCTAGTCTAAGGTACATTGTTTTATTCCCACTCTATAAGGCTATTCTATGATATATTCTTTTATTCCTACCTATAAACCTGAAGCTGAGAGGCATTAAGACCGACTCATGGACATCACTCTCACAGCAGAGAGCTAAATGGAGAGCAGCAGTCAAATAATGAAAGCTTGATTGATTGATTGATTGATTGATTGGTGGTTGCTTTACGCCGTGTCGGCAGCATAGGTCATATTTACGGGGAGAGAAATGTTTGTTTTTGTTCAAACCATCGCTTTTACATGTAAAAGCATGCCATCAATTTTGGGTCAATGGACACTCATGACTTTTGTAAACTCACAATCATATAGTTTCTGGTCAAGCTAAATAAAATTCTAAATGATAGTATTATTCACTGATGAAATTTGTTTAAAAACCTATATGAGGTGGTACAAACCAGCTGCCCTCAAAAAGGCTAAAATCTTTTCTTGTTTTACTTTAGTAAAAAGGTCATGCATGTTGTTTGCAGTGTAAAATTGTTGGCGCAGGGCCATGAAATCCACACAGTTTAACAAAGTGTGTTTTAATGTCAATGGGGACTGAGATCCAATACATTCAGCGGGAGGGTCCCCCTTGAGGAGAAAAATGTGTGTAAGCCACAAGTGGCCAATATGGCATCTTGTAAAAACAACCTGGTCGTGTCACCCTTCCAGGCGACTCTGCGGCAGTCCGTTCATGGAGGGGGTAATTCTATGGAGTTTATTGTTTGAGTGTTCATCCCATTCGATCTGCCATAGGTTCCAGATGTATTTTTGAATGGTAGGTTTCAGTGTTCCAAAGGAGCAGTCAGGGCTCGAATGGCCGCTCGATCGTAATGAAAGCAGTCTTTGTCGCATCGCGACCGACAGCATGATGATGATGATAATAAGCCTATTCTAGGGTACATTCTTTTGGTCCCACTCTATAAGCCTATTCTATGGTACATTCCTTTATTCACACTCTATAAGCCTATTCTATGGTATATTCCTTTATTCCCACTCTATAAGCCTATTCTAAGGTATATTATTGTATTCCCACTATATAATCCTATTCTATGGTATATTACTGTATCCCTAATAAATAGGCTTATTCTGTCGTATATTCTTTTATTCACACTCTATAAGCCTAATCTGTGGTACATTCTTTTATCCCCAGTATTCAAGCATATTCTATTGTATATTCTTTTATTCCCACTAAATAAGCCTAATCTATGGTACATTCTTTTATTCCCACTCCATAAGCCTAATCTGTGGTACATTCTTATATTCCCACTCCATCAGCCTATTCTATGGTCCATTCTTGTATTCCCACTATATAAGCCTAATCTATGGTGTATTCTTTCATCCCCACTATATAAGCCTATTCTATTGTATATTATTGTATCCACAATAAATAGGCTTATTCTATCGTATATTCTTTTATTTCCACTCTATAAACCTATTCCGTGGTATATTCTCATATTCCCACTATATCAGCCTAATCTATGGTATATTCTTTTATCCCAACTATTCAAGCCTATTCTATGGTATATTCTTTTATCTCCACTATTCAAGCCTATTCTATGATACATTCTTTTATCCCCACTATTCAAGCCTATTCTATGGTACATTCTTTTATCCCCAGTATTGAAGCCTATTCTATAATACATTCTTTTATCTCCACTATATAAGCCTATTCTATGGTACATTCTTTTATCCCCACTACCCAAGCCTATTCTATCGTATATTCTTTTATCCCCAATATTCAAGCCTAATCTATGATATATTCTTTTATCCCCACCATATAACCCTAATCTATGGTATATTCTTTTATCCCCACTATAGAAGCCTAATCTATGGTATATTCTTTTATCCCCACTATTCAAGCCTAATCTATGATGCATCTTTTTATCCCCACTATTCAAGCCTATTCTGTGATACATTCTTTTATCCCCACTATTCAAGCATATGCTATGGTATATTTGTGTATTCCCACCATATAAGCCTAATCTATGACATATTCTTTTGGCCCCACTATTCAAGCCTTTTGTATGGTACATTCTTTTATCCCCACTACATAAGCCTATTCTATGGTACATTCTTGTATCCCCCTATTCAAGCCTATTCTATGATACATTCTTTTATCCCCACTGTTCAAGCCTATTATATGGTACATTCTTTTATCCCCACTATTCAAGCCTATTCTATGGTATATTTTTGTATCCACACTATATAAGCCTAATCTATGATATATTCTTTTATCCACACTATTCAAGCCTAATCTAGGATACATTCCTTTATCCCCACTATTCAAGCCTATTCTATTATGCAATCTTTCATCCCCACTATTTAAGCTTGATCTATGATATATTCTTTTATCCCCAGTATATAAGCCTAATTCTATGATACATTCGTTTATCCCCACTATTCAAGCCTATTCTATTGTAAAGTCGACGGCTGGCAGCTGTGGTTGTGTTGGTAGGCTAAATATGAAATCACTACAGGCAAGAGAAAGGTAGAGTAGAAAGTGCACAGAAGGAGAGCTTACACCCTCAGGTTTATTACTATATAGTCTCATGAATCCAAGATGGCTGTCACACCTGATCAGCTCCTCCAATCAGCACTAGGCATTCTTCAACCAACCAATGAACATCCAACCTGCCTGTATCCAAGCCTTGGTTGTTTATGGCTACAGTGCCCTGTTGTGTCTGGGTGTGCAGTGATCCATAAATAACAAAAGGGGGGGGGGAGGGGGTATGTGAGCAGAGCTCCCAAGGCTCTGTCACACTCAAAGTAGTGCCCCTCTCACACTATCTATAACTACATAATGTTTATATTAATTCAGCAAAGGATCACCAGCACCACATACTACCTTAATGCCTCTGGCTTTATATACCATTTACTTTTTTATATAACAATCATAATTACTATAGACTAGTTCAGACCATCATCCAATGTCTAAATATCGGGAAATTTTACACTATGATACATTCTTTTATCCTCACTATTCAAGCCTAATCTATGGTACATTCTTTAATACCCACTATTCAAGCCTATGGTATATTCTTTTATCCCCACTAAATAAGCCTGATTTATGGTACATTCTTGTATCCCCACTATGCAAGCCTATGGTATATTCTTGTATCCCCACAATATAAGCCTATTCTATGGTACATTCTTTTATCCCCACTATTCAATCCTATTCTATGGTACATTCTTTTATCCCCACTCTTCAAACCTATTCTATGGTACATTCTTTTATCTCCACTATTCAAGCCTAATCTATGATACATTCTTTTATCCCCACTAAATAAGCCTAATCTATGGTATATTCTTTTATCCCCACTATTCAAGCCTATTCTGTGGTACGTTTTTTTAGCCCCACTCTTCAAGCCTATTCTATGGTATATTTGTGTATCCCCACCACATATTCTTTTCACCCCACTATCTATGGTACATTCTTTTATCCCCACTATATAAGCCTATTCTATGATACATTCTTTTATCCCCACTGTTCAAGCCTATTCTATGGCACATTCTTTCATCTCCACTATTCAAGCCTATTCTATGGTACATATTTGTATCCGCACTATATAAGCGTAATCTATGATATATTCTTTTATCCTCACTATTCAAGGCTAATCTATGATACATTCTTTTATCCCCACTATTCAAGCCTATTCTGTTATACATTCTTTCATCCCCACTATATAAGCTTAATCTATGATATATTCTTTTATCCCCACTATATAAGGCTAATTCTATGATACATTCTTTTATCCCCACTATTCAAGCCTATTCTATGATACATTATTTTATCCTCACTATTTAAGCCTAATCTATGGTACATTCTTTAATCCCCACTATTCAAGCCTATGGTACATTCTTGTATCCCCACTATTCAAGCCTATTCTATGGTACATTCTTTTATCCCCACTCTTCAAGCCTATTCTATGGTACATTATTTTATCTCCACTATGCAAGGCTACTCTATCATACATTCTTTTATCCTCACTAAATAAGCCTAATCTATGGTATATTCTTTTATCCCCTCTATTCAAGCCTAATCTATGATAGATATTTTGTATCCCCACCATATAAACCTTTTATATGGTATATTATTTTATCCCCACTATAGAAGCCTAATCTATGGTATATTCTTTTATCCCCACTATTCAAGCCTAATCTATAATACATTCTTTTATCCCCACTATTCAAGCCTATTCTGTGGTACGTTTTTTTATCCCCACTCATCAAGCCTATTCTATGGTATATTTGTGTATCCCCACCGCATATTCTTTTCACCCCACTATCTATGGTACATTCTTTTATCCCCACTATATAAGCCTATTCTATGATTCATTCTTTTATCCCCACTGTTCAAGCCTCTTCTATTGGTACATTCTTTTATCTCCACTATTCAAGCCTATTCTATGGGTACATTTTTGTATCCCCACTATATAAGCCTAATCTATGATATATTCTTTTATCCTCACTATTCAAGCCTAATCTATGGTACATTCTTTAATCCCCCTATTCAAGCCTATGGTATATTCTTTTATCCCCACTATATAAGCCTATTCTATGATCCCCACTATTCAAGCCTATGATACATTCTTTTATCCAAACTATTTAAGCCTATTCTATAATACATTCTTTTATCCCCACTATATAACTTATAAGCCTAATCTATGATACATTCTTTTATCACCACTATTCAAGCCTCTGATACATTCTTTTATCCCCACTATATAAGCCTAATCTATGATACATTCTTTTATCCCCACTATATAAGCCTAATCTATGATACATTCTTTTATACCCAGTATGCAAGCCTAATCTATGATACATTCTTTTATCACCACTACATAAGCCTAATCTATGATACATTCTTTATCCCCACTATATAAGCCTAATCTAGGATACATTCTTTTATCCCCACTATTCAAGCCTAATCTATGATACATTCTTTTATCCCCACTATATAAGCCTAATTTAGGGATCCAGCATTCCTGGTCCCCATGGATACCAGTGGTCTGCCCACCACCACCAAGCTGTATGGCCCCATGGCCACCACCAACCTTGACATTTGAGTGTGGTGATCACAATCCCAGCAGAGGGGGTAGGCCCTGAGTGCAATCACACCAATCACACCCAGACCTGCCAGCACCACTATGTCTATTTACATCCCACTCAGGCACCACCAACCCTTACATATATATATACATACATGTGCCTGGTCACGTACACCGATCAGTAATAGAACATTTGCATTCCCCCTATGCTGTATATCGGAATATTTTACAGTGTTACATTCTTTTATCCCCACTATATAAGCCTAATTTTATGATACACTCTTTTAGCCCCACTATATAAGCCTAATTTTATGATACACTCTTTTAGCCCCACTGTATAATCCTAATCTATGGTGTATTCTTTTATCCCCACTATATAAGCCTATTCTATGGTACATTCTTTTATCCCCACTATTCAAGCCTATGGTACATTCTTTCAATGGGAAAGACACCATACAGATTGATGTAGGCTTAGTGTAATTGTAGATACCTTCTGTGTGACATACACGCCACCTACTGTGTGTTGTGTGATGTCACTGTAGTCTCTGAAGTGAGTGTTGATTGGAACATGTCAGGTAGCAGTGTAATAGAATCAGTTTCTTCGCTCTTCTGTAACTCAGGCGCGGGCAATGCTGAGTTGATTGAAGCAGATGGGTGGTTGTGTAGTCAGGCTAAAGGTGTTGGCTATAACCGTATTGTGTGGAGAAATGCCAGGGGCCATATGCATGGAGCGGTGTTAGTGGCGTGTGGTGTTAACCTTCTAACACCGGGTAGCTATCACCGGTTATCAGTGGTGTCGCGAAGTATGTCATGCCATATGCATGGTGGCCTAAACGGTTCGTGTTAGCTATATGTGAATTAATTTATACATTATGGAAATCTATCTGAGCCTGTTGCCATCGAGCACGTGGTTGGGCCTAATATATTGCATTCTCTACCCACCGGGAACCAGCGCGCTTGTTACTGTGGCGGCGGGGGTTGCTTGCATTCGTCGATTCGACAATATTAATATCGCCGTGGCGGCATTAATATTGCTTCGAATTTAGGGTTAATTTCATGAAATTTCACTTATTGCGTATGAAATTCTGTTAAATATGATAGCATTGAATAGATTTGGGTCTAATATATAGCCGCCGAATTGGCGGTGGCGGTGGCGGCGCCGGCGGCGGCGGTGGTGGCGGCGGCGGTGGCGGCGGCGGTGGCGGCGGCGGCGGCGGCGATTTGTTTTGTTTAAATTTGTCGATTCAACAGTATGAATATCGCCGCCAATGCAGCAGCGGCGTTAATATTGCTTCGAATTTAGGATTAATTTAATGAAATTTCACTTATTACATATGTAAATCTGTTAAATATGATAGCATTGAATAGATTTGAGCCTAATATATAGCAGCCGATTCGGCGGCGGCGGCGATTTGTTTTGTTTCCATTCGTCGATTCAACAGTATGAATATCGCTGCCAATGCAGCGGCGGCATTAATATTGCTTCGAATTTAGCGTTAATTTCATGAAATTTCACTTATTGCGTATGTAATTCTATTAAATATGATAGCATTGAATAGATTTGGGCCTAATATATTGCCGCCGATGCGGCGGCGGCGGCGGCGGCGATGTTTTGTTGATGTTCGACAGTATGGATAGCGACGTTGATGCGGCAGCGGTGATTTGTTTAGTTTACATTCGTCGATTCGACAATATTAAAATCCCCGCCAATGCGGCAGCAGTGGTAATATTGCTTCGTTTTTAGGGTTAATTTGATGAAATTTCACTTATTGTGTATTTAATTCTGTCAAATATGATAGCATTGAATAGATTTGTGCTTAACCTAACACTAACACCACTGTAAACCTGCTATGGGCTGGGGTTAAATTCTCCGACTTTAAATGTGCGGTGTTTGTGTAACACCGCTCCATGCATAGCGACTTTTCGGCGCTAAACCAAAAATCCGGCCCTACCCGCGGTTTGGCTCGCTAACACCGCTCCATGCATATGGGCCCAGGTGTATGCATGCATCCCTCTGTGGACACAAGCTGCCAGGTCCAGGCACACACCGCACTCACGTCACTCACACGGTATGCCAAGTCACTCACACAGCACGCTCACGTCACTCACACAGCGCACTCACATCACTCACACAGCACACTTAACTCATACAGCATGCACGTGTCATACAGTCACATCACTCACGCACCACACTCACATCACTCACACAGTATGCACACATCACTCACACAGCATGCTCACGTCACTCAAACAGCACACTCACGTCATTCACACAGCATACTCACGTCACTCACACAGCACACTTAACTCATACAGCAGGCACACATCTTACAGTCACATCACTTACGCACCACACTCCCGTCACTCACACAGTATGCACACATCACTCACACATCATGCTCACGTCACTCACACAGCGAACTAACGTCACTCACACAGCATACTCACGTCACTCACACAACACACACTTAACTCATGCAGCACGCACACGTCACACAGTCACATCACTCACATATCACACTCACGTCACACATACAGCGCACTCACGTCATGCACACCGCATACTCATGTCACTCACACATCACACACTTAAGGCATACAGCATGCACACGTCACACAGTCACATCACTCACGCACCACAATCACGTCACTCACACAGTATGCACACGTCACTCACACAGCACACTCACGTCACTCACACAACACACACTTTACACATACAGCACACACACAGTCACATCACTCACACAGCACACTCACGTCACTCACACAGTATGCACACATCACTCACATAGCATATGCATGTCACTCACACAACACAGTCACATCACTCACACAACACACACCTCACTCACAGTCACATCACTAAAGACCGCACCCACGTTAATGACACAGCGCGCACACATCAGGCAGTCACATCACTCACACAACATACACACTTCACACAGTCACATTACTCACATATCCCACGTACATTCCATACGTAGTCACATCACCCACACAACACCCACAATCGTAAGCACCTCAAGAACCTACATACCCCCCCCCAACACTGTACCCCTCCCCATCCCGACCCCCCCCCCCCGCCCACAAGCTCCACCCAAACCACACGCACACAAGACAACGGTATCTAACGATCAAATCGCATCGGCCTCTAAATCGCCCCCATTTCTTATCATTGCAGGTGTGCCGATTAGACTGAAAGAGGAGAAGGCGAGAGAGAGAGAGGTCAGTGAGCTGCTCTGAGTCAACCCGCCCGCTGCACCGGCCAACCCGGTCTGAAGCCTTCGGAGCTGCTCACCACCAACTCAAACACAGCGGCTTCTGTCCCTCAGTCGGCGTCCACCTCACGGCCGGCCACCACGCCACGCCAACACGACTCCTTGATTTCATTACCGCCAAGTGTTACAAGGCTCAACTAGCTTACAAGGACGCGGCCCTGATTTGTAGCCGCACACCGCGAGCAGCTCCGAACACCTCCGAACACCTCCGAACAGATCTGAGCAGCTCTGAGCAGCTCTCTGGCTTTGCTCGCTGATTGTTTTGCTTCAAAGTGTGGTTAATTACGGGTCTACCCAGTGGTTGTGATTAGTCAGATTGGGAGGGAGGGAGGGACGGACGGAAGGACGGAGGGGTGGAGGGAAGGACCACTCGCGACGACTCCCTGGAAAGGGGTGGTGGGCGCAGCAGCAGAAGCAGGAGGAGGAGGAGGTGGTGAAGTCGTGGATAATTATGGCGGAGACCAGTTTGGTTATATTCGGAAAGGAGTGCTCCCGTTGACACCGTCCTGTCCTTGCGTTGTTTGACCGCTTACACTGGCCCTTTGCCCGGCACTAAAGCCATCTTTCGATCCCCGGTGGAGGAAGGAGTCCCAGCGCGCCTTGATGTCGGTAGCCTCAGTAGAGCCGGCAGCCGGGATGTGTGTGACGGGAGCCGGGCTGGGAGCACCGGCGGGAGTAGGGCATCGGGCTGGGGCGCCGACACCGTCGCTCAGCAGCCTGTAGCCGTCAATCAGATTGTGCGGGGGAAAGAGGGTAGGAGGCTGTTTCTTGTCTTGTCTGCCCATCTGTGTGTAAACTTCACAACATTGACGCTCATTGGCCACGTCGGGGACAAGCGGCAGACGTCGACGGAACGTCACAGCGCGCCACCTAGCGGCTGAGAGAAGGTGACGGGGAATCAGCGCGCAGTAGGGAACCAGCGCGCAGCAAGGAACCAGTGTGCGGGGAACCAGCGCGCAGAGAACAAGCCCGTAGAAACTCAGTGTGCAGAGAAACAGCGCGTGGAGAACCAGCGGATGGAAAACCAGCCAGCGGGAAAGCAGCAGACGGGGAACCAGCGCAGATAATCAGCGCGCGCAGAGAATCAGCGCGCAGGGTTCGTGTGTCTGTGGATGTGAGTGTGAGTGTATGGCGCAGTGCCATCAAGAGCTGCAGACGCCGTGTCATTCAGCTAAGCTTTCGGGGGAATCAGGCACCCACGACCCCTCCAACAACCCCCCTCCCCCATCCCAACAAATACCCCCAATAACCCCCCACACCCACACCCAGACACAAGCATCCGCCCCCCCCCCCACCTGCACCGACTTCCACTAATAAATCCACACACAATCAACCTCTTCCCTCTACAAACAAACATTTTAACCAAAGCTCACACAACTCCACACAAACCCTCCAACAACAACAAACTCCCAACAACCGCCCCAACCCGAAAACATCAAACAAACCCACAAAACACAAATCTAATTACTGAAGAAACGCACCAGCTCCCCCCCCCCCCCCTCTCCCCCTTTACCTCCTGCTGCAGAAGTACCCAGTTGATGTCCCTTAGATATTTCTTAACAGTTCAACAAAGCCACCGATTATGGTACTGCTGGGTGTATTGCCGTGGGTTCTACACAGATGTCATCATCGCTAATTGAGCAATTACCCGCCTAGTGAACAGTTGAGGGCAGTGTAAGGGAGAAGTGGGGCAGAGCCGAGCTGCTCTCCACAAACTGTCGCCTGAGTCAGGTTTACCAGTTTACCACTTTATCAGTTTACCAGTTTGCCAGCACAAACCGGAAGTGGAATGAATTGTGGCCAGTTTGTCGCCAGGAGGCGCCCTGGTCACGAGACGTGCCGGGTGGCGATTGAGGCTAATTCTCACCTGAATTGGCTGAAGGTCAAACCCTGCTCAAGGACTTAATACCGCCTCGGCAGACACCGGCAGTACCTGTCTGTATTAACCAATCAGGATTTAGGAAGCCCCCATCCCTCCCACTCCCACCCTCTCACTCCCCCCTCACTACCAGTACCACACCCAAAACTACAACGACGACGCGCGCACTCCCACATAGGGGAAGTTAACCTGCACCTGGCGATGATATAAGCATTACACTTCTAGGTGTGTCTCTTTATACTACTGGTGATATTGCACTGATGTTTGGGTTGGTTGTTGGAGTTTTACGTCCTGGCAACACCTAAGGTCATATGAATACGGTATTGCACTGACGATGATGATGATGATGATAATGATAATAATGGCGGCAGTGCATAGGATGCGTTGGGTTGCGGTGGGAATGTTTCTACTGGGCGCCTGTGGCAGCTGTCGGGCGGGTTCTGTACCCAGGCCGCGCCTGAGACAGGGCGGGCCGGGGCAAGGGCCAGGGCTGGGGCGAGGGCTGGGTCTGGGGCCGGTCCCTGCCAACCAGGCTCGCTACCGCCCAGTGGCACCCCCTGACGGGCAGGCGTGGTACAACGATGAGCGGGTGTACCAGGACGCCGCCGGCGGCCCACACCACCAGGCGGGCACCGTCAAGCCGAAGACGGTGTTCCTGGTGCCGAGGACGGACAAGATCCAGATAGCCTTCACGGACGGCGGCCATGAGATCCAGCACAGCCTGCACACGGACCTGCTCAAGCTGTACAAGTCGGTCATGGAGCAACTCCTGGAGAGGGACCAGTTCATCCAGACCATGAACACGCTCATGGACAAGACGGCCCTGCTTGACAATCTGGCAGAGCGGGTTCGCCGTCTGGAGCTGCGAATGACGGGGCGCAGTGTGGAGCTTGACGTGGGTCGTGGCGCAAACCAGAACAACTTTGTCACACACGGCGAAGGCCGCGGCGGCGCCGGCGGCGGCGGCGACGGCCGGAGGAGTTCAGAGGACAAGCTGGATAATGTGGCCAAGAAGGTGCGGCGGCAGCAGGAGGACCTATCACGGCTACAGAACGAGCACCAGACCTTCAACAAGCTGCTCGCCGACCAGCAGCTCGAGCTGCAGCGGCACCGCGACTTCACGGGCAAGCTGCAGCAGAACGTCGACAAGATGGGGCTGGAGATTTCGCGCAACAAGCAGATGACCATCGCGCAGGCCGAGCTGCTCGATCACCACGCCAACAAGATGGAGACGCAGCGTTCCACATCGGAGGTGATCGATGCCAAGGTGGCTACCGTCGGCTCCAAGGTGCAGTGGCAAACCTTCCGCTTGGGAATGATCGAAAACGTGACTTCGCGTCTGGACAGTGACTACATCTCAATGCAGCTGTCGTTTGGCGAGTTTCACACAACGCAGCGCAAGATCTACGGGCTCGTTGAGAAACTGCAGACGGACACGGAGCGATGTCACGTTAATGTCGCCACTGCCAAGATGAAGGTGCGCTTCCTCGAGCAGGACGTCGACAAGCTGCTCATCATTGTCGAGAAGCTCACACCAGCCACCAATGTCTCCTACCACGCGGGCGGCACCCTGGGCGGCTCGAGCATGCCGAACCAGCACCCGGAGCGCAGCGGCCTCCACTACCACAATGCCACCAAGCTGGCCGGCTCGGTGCGGATCCAGGTGCAGGAGATGATCGACCACTCGGTGTCACCGCTCAACCAGGCCGTTGGCCACCTTAACACTTCGACCAGTCACCTCGAGCGGGAGAATATGCGCCAGCAGAAGCAGATCGACAAGGCCTCCGTCGACATCCTGGCGCTCACGGAGGAGGCGGGCAGCCACCTGCGCGAGGTGCGGGCCGTGGGCGACAAGGTGGACGATGTGCGCGCTGACGTCGACGAGCTCGGGGCCGAGCACGATCGGCTCAAGCGACGCACCAACAAGCTGGAGAGGGAGTTGCGCGAGCACGGCCACCCGCATCTCGGCGCCTCCGGCGCCGCTGCCGCCGCTGCAACTGAGCCTGACCCACGCGCCCGCACCACCGTCGGGCACCTTCGCCGCACGACGCGGTCCCTGGACGATGTGACGCCGGTAGCGCACGGGGACACGGACGGCGCTGACGTCGTCACGCCGCCGGCCGGGCCGACCGAGGCGCTCGTCACACCGTCGGCCCGCTCCGGGAGCCTGACGACGGAGACCGGCATAAAGGTGACCATGAAGCCGGTCACGGAGAACGACGCCAACAAGGACCCGCAACACGGCCGGCCCAAGCCGGGCCCCGGCCCCGGGCCCTCCGGGACCGTCAAGCCGAGCAAGCCGCGCAGTGAGTCACAACTTTTGCCTAATTGTCTGTGGGTGCTCGGGCGGGTGGGGTGGGGGTGGGGTGTGATTATATTAGGAGGTGATCACCACGCCAAAGTCACTCATACAGTATGTGAGTGTCATATATATATATATATATATATATATATACATATATATATATATATATATATACGTCACAGCTGTCACCCTTGACACACTATGGCACATGTCCAGCATATCGGGTTCGCCGTCTATCAAATATCTATCAAATGTCACACCTGTCCCATATATCACACTTGTCTCAAATGCGAAATGTCCCACATGCCACACCTATCACATGTGTCACATGTGTCACACATGCTACACGTGTCAGGGGTGTCACACATGTCATACATGTCACACATGTGTCACATGTGTCAAGCATGTCACACAAGTTACAACTTACAGGTGTCACCCATGTCACACATCCACACATGCCACACATGCACCACATGCCACACTGCACACCTGCCCTGCGTGCCATGCATATCACACATGTCACACATTCCACACATGTCACACGTTCTACACATGTCACACGTGCCACACATGTGACACATGTCACATTCTGCACTCCACACATGCCACACAAGTCGTACATCTCACACTTCACAGACTTCATGTCATATATACAACATTCTCAGCCATATCAGGGTTATTGCATACAAAGTTTTATTGTTATTTTTATTTGGAATACTACGTAATAAACATAGGAAAGAAACATTCTCATTTCAGTCAGAAAACCTGATTACCATCAATTATTTGTGGCAGAAAGCAGGGGCTTTTTAGGGGTGCATGTCTCATTGTCTCATATCTGAGTGTAAGAGGAGACACTTGGGATGGGTGTTGCTGTTGTTTGTTGTTGTTTTCCGTCCTAGCAAAATCTAAGATCATATCAGGACGGGTACCGACTTGTGACAGTGCGAACTCATGGTGACTTTATAGTGCGATGGGTGTTGCACCTACAATGCATGTGGACTACATCAATCGCCTACAGCCCTAGCACGGCCACTAGCCCTGCTCAGAACAGGCCTAGGGTACTCAGGAAGTCACCGGGCGCGGTGGCCGAATCGGTAACGCGCAGGCCTCGCGTGCGGGAGATCGGGAGTTCGATAACCGGTCGAATCAAACCAATGACTGATAAAATTGATACTTGTCACTTCCTAGCCTAGCGCTCGTCATTAATAGGATAGGACAAAGGACTGGTTAGCTCAGAGTCAGGATCATGTGACTGAATTAGATATCGGGTCATGGTGCCAGTGGCCGTGTCTCCCAGTGGATTTGTTTGTTTGTTGTTATTTTACGTCCTAGCAACATCTAAGGTTATATCAGGACGGGTACCGACTTGTGACAGTGTGCACTCATGGCGACTTTATAGTGCTGCCCCACTGGGAAACCAGGCCTCCAGCAGCATGACCTGATATCCCACCCAGTCATATTATCCTGACACTGAGCCAACCAGTTCCTGCCCTATCTATTAATGCCAAGCACCAGGCTAGGAAGTGACGAGTAGCAATGTTTAAGTCATTGGTTTGACTAGACCAGGATTCGAACCCACGAACTCATGGGTTCGGATCTCCCGATCTCCCAAAACAGGAGACGGACGCTCTACTCATCCGGCCATCCCGTCTGGTCTCCCAGTGGAGCAGCACTATAAAATCGCCATGAGTGTGCAATGTTACAAGTTGGGACCCGTCCTGATATGACCTTAGATGTTGTCAGGACGTCAAACTCCAACAACCAACCAACTACTCAGGAAGTGACGCGTTGTTTACCCTGCCTTTTGCCGCTGCTGGAGCGAGCGTTTTCACGCGAACTGATTATGATATTGTTGTAGGTGGCGGGGAAGGAAATCACAGTCGACATTTAGGGAAATGAATGCAATCAAGATAATGGTTGGCTTGGACACGGCGTCATGATGACAATTCCGAAATAAAAATACGCTGCCCCGCGCAGCAATTAAATCACAATTAAAATTAGAACAACTAATTGTAATCATGCGAGTGGTAACTGTCTGTACTGATGGTGGCATTTGGCGGTCCTTACTTCCGCCAGGGGACACCACAGGTTGCGGTCTCTTAATGAGATGGATCCCGGTACATTTCTTTCATATTGACCGCAATAGGACATAGCTCTATGAAGCTGTGACTGCCCCCACATGTTCTCTGTGGTGGAGTGGTTAGAGTATCGGACTTTTTTCTAGGTCAAAATCCCAATGTCAATTCCCATGCCATCACTTCTGCCAATTTCCACCACTGTGTATTACTTGCCGGAGTCATCAAAGGCAAGTTGCTCCCATATCATGTCTATGTGGTGTGGGAGGTGAAAAATCCCTTGGGTCAGTAAAAATGTAGGTTTGGGCTTTCTATCTAATTGTGAAAACAAGACTATTCAGACTTATCTATGATAGGCAGAATAAATCTTCAATAAAAAAAGTAGTTAATTTAAACATTGGGGTTATCCCTAGATGGCGCCCCTTCCAGCAACGCCCAGGAGCAGCATCACACCACTTCCGGTCGGGCATTAGGACCAGCAAGCATGGTTCTATGTGGCAGAGTGGTTAGAGTGTCTGACTTTTTTCTAGGTCAGATTCCTAATCTGAAGGTCAGTGGTTCGATCCCCCGTGCCCCCACCTCTGCCAATTTGGATTTCCACCGCTGTGTATAACTTACAGCGTCATCAAAGGCTAGTTGCTCTCATACCATGTCTATGTGGTGTGGGAGGTTAAAAATCCCTTGGGTCGGTAAAAGTGTAGGCTCGGGCTTTCTATCGACAAACTGTCTAATGGTGAAAACAAGTCTATTCAGACTTATCCATGACAGGCAGTATAAATCTTCAAGAAAAAATAAATAAAGAAAGAAAAATCACAAGTCACCAACTTGTATGGTACTGTCACTAGTCAGCGTGGTATTATCATCACCATCTGGCATGGTTTGTCTGTTTGTTAGGGTTTTACGTCCTAACAACATCTATGGTCATATCAGGACGGCTACCAGTGGCTTGTAACAGTACGCACTCATGGTGACTTTATTGTGCTGCCCCCCCCCCCCCCACTGGGAGCTCAGGTGACCGGCATCATGACCCGATACCCCACTGTCACATTATCCTGATACCGAGCCAACCAGTCCGTGCCCTGTCCTAATAATGGTGAGTGCCAGGCTAGGTAGTAACAACTATCAATTTTGTAAGTCATTGGTCAGATTCGACCGGGATTCGAACTCCTGACCTTCCGCACGGGATGCCTGCGCTCTACCGATTAGTCCACCGCGTCCGGTGTCCAACTGGCATGGTAGTAGGGTAGTCACCAGCATTTTTGAATTGCTATTTGATTTATATTCTATATTGCTAGATTGTTGCTCTCATGAACTGTCAGGGGTCGACAAAATAAAATCATTATCATTGTCATTATCAAATCATTATCATGGTATTATCTCCGGTCGGTAGGGCATTATCACTAGTCAGCATGGCATTAACACCGGCCAGCATGGTATTGTGATAGACCACGTATGCGTATTATCACCAACTTGCATGGCATTGTCACAGGCTGAGCAGGACATATTGAAGAGTTGCAACATGTTGTGGATGACCGAGCGCGGTGGCCGAATCGGTAGAGCGCAGGCCTCGCGTGCGGAAGGTCAGGAGTTGGGTTCCCGGTGTAGCAGGAAATCGCAAACCCTGTAAATCGCAGACCTATAGCTGCCATGTTTGTGGTGATAAATGCTACAAAGCATGGGGAGGTTTGCAATTTCCAGGGGGGGGTTGTGATTTCCTAGTAAATCGCAAACCCCGGGATGTGCAATTTCCAGGGGTTTGCGATTTACTGCCACACCGGTCGAGTCAAACCAATGACTTACCAAATTGATACTTGTCGCTTCCTAGCCTGGTGCTCAGCATTAATAGGATAGGGCAAGCACTTGTTAGCTCAGTGTCAGGATAATATGACTGAGTGGGACATCAGGTCATGGTGCCAGCGGCCTAATTTCCCAGTGGGGCAGCATTATAAAGTCACCATGAGTGTGCACTGTCACAAATGGGTACCCGTCCTGATATGACCTTAGATGATGCCAGGATGTAAAACCCCCAACAACCAACCAACTGAAACATGTGAACGCGATGGCCATGCATCTTCTGGTTATTCCTAGTTATATCTGGTTACCGCCAGTCTCAGGTTTCAACTCTGGATTAGGATAGATAGCTGGTGCGCAGACGACATTTCGCCCAGTACCAGTGCAATGCAGCAGTTGTTGGGAGTTTGCGTGTGATATTAGCATCTAAATCACTTGCCGCTGCTGGAAACCAGCTACACTAGTATTTTCAATTACCAACAATACTCCCCGTGCAATCTGAGTCATTCTCGAATTGTAGACTTCTCCCAGTTTAACAACATTAAAACATTATTTCCGTTCTATTAACATGTGTATATGCATATAAGCCATTCTCAAATTGTAGAATTTTCCAGCTTCCCTACTCTGAAAATTATTACCGTCCCTTTGACATATATAGGTATGTCAGTTAATAGGACGGAACTAGTATACTTCCGTCCTATTAATAATAGGGAAACTGGAAAAATTGGAAACTTGAGAATGACTCGGATGTAATGTGTAGCATGTGATATGCAATGTGTGACAAGTGATATGGAAGTGTGGCATGTGATATGCAATGTGTGGCATGTGATATACAATGTGTGGCATGTGATATGCAACGTGTGGCATGTGATATGCAATGTGTGGCATGTGATATGCAATGTGTGGCATGTGATATGCAATGTGTGACATGTGATATGCAATGTGTGGCATGTGATATGCAATGGGTGGCATGTGATATGCAATTTGTGGCATGTGATATGCAATGTGTGACAAGTGATATGCAAGTGTGGCATGTGATATGCAATGTGTGACATGTGATAGGAAATGTGTGGCATGTGATATGCAATGTGTGACATGCGATGTGCAATGTGTGGCATGGGATATGCAATGTGTGACATGTGAAATGCAATGTGTGGCATGTGATATGCAATGTATGGCATGTGATATGCAATTTGTGGCATGTGATATGCAATGTGTGGCATGTTATATGCAAGTGTGCCATCTGATACGATATGCAATGTGTCGCATGAGAGAAAGAGAGAAGAGCTAAATGGAGGGTGATGGTTAAGAAATGAAAGCAGTCTTTGTCGCATTGCGACCGACAGCATGATGATGATGATGATGATATGCAACGTGTGGCATGTGATATGTAATGTGAGTGATATATTCGGACCCTGTAATTAATTGTATAACTTAACTAGGTGTGTATACGTAATATAAAATAAAAACATTTTTAATTCTCTTCAAGCAAAACATTGGAGTACGCATATATAATCACATAGATCGGCACCATAGTTAAAGTTGCATAGTCCGATGGTTTTGAATTTCTGTAATTTTTCTGAGATAAATATATTCAGTATCTACTTTACATTAGTTTAAAGTAACTTTTATTTTAAACAGTAAACTTTTGAAATATTTGAAGTGCAAACATGGAAAATTAGTATGTGAGTGGGCCACAGACCAGCATATACCCCATGGTTGACTGGAGGTGCCCTATTGTTTGGGAGTTATGGCTATACCAACACAGTACTATTATGGGCAGTTCTGGCCTGTAGCCATTTGTTGTAACTAATGAATTATTTCCTGATATTCACTGCTAATGTCTTCAATCCGGTCCAAACTAAATGTCCTAGGAATATTCAGGAATTTAGATATAATTCTTTACTTTCTAGTGATGTCTTCCAATATGAAAAGACACCAAAACTCAAGTGTGTCACAGCTAAATTTCTCAAACTGTACATTAATCTTAATTCTTATATAAAATTCGACCTTGGTAATTACCTCGGTAGTTAAATGACCACCGTAGCTAAAACGAGGTAAGCTCTCCAACCTGATAGATATATATGCAGATGTACATCATATATATTGCATTATGCGAATATAAACAAGCACCTGTATAGCCTTAAGCGGGCATTCCTTACACGCGGTATGCGGTATGCAGCATGCGGCATGCGGTATGCGGTATGCGAATGGTGTGATTCCTGGCATGCGGCATGTGGCATGCAGCACATGACTGGCTATATTTAACAAATAAAAATAAACAAGTATACTCAATATTGCATTTATATCTATGTACCTCTTTGTACGTCACATGGGGGTTCCTACCTTTATAATTACCAAATTATAGATAAGTATTCATATTTTTGTGGCTCTGGTAGCATTTTTACCAACCCGAACCCATCCCGAACCCCCACCACCACCACTACCATATGTTTCCACTCAGAAGCCTTGTGCGTGACCGTTCCGTAATGCTCAGTCGCCTCTCCTCGTCTATAACTAATGGACAAGTGCGACTGATGTTTCTATTTGCACACCATGTGCCGCATACCGCATGCCGCACCGATCGCTACATGGACCGATCGGTTTGACGCATTCGCATTCGCATGCCGCGTGTAAGGAATGTAGCCCATAGACTTCAAGGCGTTTTGATTTTTTTTGTCGCATTCGCATTCGCATACCGCATGCCGCATGCCGCATGTAAGGAATGTACCCTTTAGTGTATGCCCCTCATATCCGCCCTATTTGGATGGACGTGATTGGCCAAATGGCAGGAGGGGCAGGTGCCCGTGCGGCTAGCGATGTATGTGTTTGTGTGTGTGTGTGGGGGGGGGGGGGGGGCTCATGCTTCGGTATTCACGTGTACTGAGTCAGCATATATAAACAACTGTGTCTGCATGCAATAAAGCAGCATGATAAACGTATAGTCTCCAGCCAGCTCCCGCTCCACCATTCCTCACCGATTATCTTTAATTCTCGCAGACAGCTCCTCTGCGGGCAGCATTCTCCCCGGGGTGTAATTGTCATCTAATTCGAATTATATATCAGATGTGGGATGTGGGCATGGATTCATATATATATATATAAGGGATGTAATTGTTTACTAGAATCTAGTGGGCTTTCCCTGGACTTCCTCCTCTCCTCCTCCTCCTCCTCCTCCTCCTCCTCCCACAATCAGTGGCCCTTTTCTTTGCAGAACAGTTTTCGTTGCATGAGCTATGAGCCCCGTGTACGTAGCTAGACGCAGATTGTCAGCCCGCCTTTCTTTATTTGTTTGTTGTTGTTTTACGTCCTAGCAACATCTAAGGTCATATCAGGACGGGCATTTCTTTATTCTGATGCTATAATAGATAGATGTATACGAGTTGATGGCGGTTTGTTCATGTGGCTGTTTAGTGGTTGGCATGCAGTGACTAGCCTCTGTGGTGAAAATAATGAATGAGGTTCTTAGTTGCTTACTGTGCATTTGTGAAGCCGAGATTCCATGCAACAATGCGTGGCATGGTAATGTGACATGCAATGTGATATGCAATGTGTGGCATGTGATGTGCAATGTGTGGCATGTGATGTGCAATGTGTGGTATGTGATGTGCAATGTGTGGTATGTGATATGCAAGGTGTGACATGTGATGTGTAATGTGTGGCATGTGATGTGCAATGTGTGGCATGTTATGTGCAATGTGTGGCATGTGATGTGCAATGTGTGGTATGTGATGTGCAATGTGTGGCATGTGATGTGCAATGTTTGGTATGTGATGTGCAATGTGTGACATGTGATATGCTATGTGTGACATGTGATATGCAATGTGCGATGTATGACTGATATGCAATGTATGACATGTAACATTCAATGTGTGGCATGTGATATGCAATGTGTGACATATGACTGACATGCAATGTATGATATGTAGCATGCAATGTGTGGCATGTGATATGTAATATGTGATATGTAGTGTGTGGCATGTGATATATAATGTGCAGCATGTATTGTAACATGTGACATGTGATATGCAATGTGTGACATGTGATGTGAAGTGTGTGGCATGTGATATGCAATGTGTGTGGAGTGATATGCAATGTTTACAGCTGTGGTATGCAATGTATGACATGTGATAGACAAAATGGGGCGGGATAGGGGTGGGGTAAGGGCCCGGTAGGGGAGGGATTCAGGCGGGTAGAGGGGGCGCGGTAGAGGTGGAGTAGGGGTGGGATAGAGGTGAGGTAGAGGCGAGGGGGTGGGGTGAAACAAACTGCACTCACCTCATGGTATGTCCGGCGGTGTGTGACCAGGGCCGCATTCAGGGTACGCCTCTGAGATGTCTGGGGGATATCCCTGACGTCACGCTAGTCTGAACGGTAAAAACAGTCTGTTGCCTTGAAAATGGCCACCCCCATAGGCGGCAGCCATTTTGCAATGGAAAAGAAGCGCTCTGATTGGCTGAAACCACTGAATACGGTGGCCATTTTCAAGGCGCTTTTTGTCTCCTGTCTGAAATGGGAGGCGTCTCCGAGACGTCTCCGAGACGCACCCTGAACGCAAATAAGCCAAAAGGCATCTCCGAGACGTCTCCGATGCATACACCGAACGCTGTCCTGGACGGAGATCCTGTTCCGGCAGGAACATGGCTGCTGATGTGTCAACAAGAAAAGTCCATACAAAGGAGTCATGTTCCTTGCTCCGTGTCACGACGATGTGAAAGTGGAGGCTGGCGTTTCCCCTGAGATAAAATAGAGTAAGGGTGAATGACAACCAGGTCTAAATCTGATCAAAAACTGCTTTGTCATCGAAAGAAATTGTCCATCTATCTATATTGGCACCTAGTTGGCGAAATGGGAGAGAATGCAAAAAGACAAGATGGCGCCTAGAGAAAGTTCTCGATTTTACTTTTAAAGTGGATTGTTCTACGTGATTTCATAAATTGGTCGCTCAAAGATAGCAGATAAATTATAGCCAGGTATGTGAAGAATATATTTTGCTTCTTAGATTAAGAATTTATGTGGTTAGTTCATTTACCAAGCCTTCCAACACTTTTCTAATGGGTCGTTCAGCAGCCGTGCCTCAGTTGGTTGGTTTGTTGGTTGGATGGTTGTTGGAGTTTTACATCCTGGCAACATCTAAGGTCATACGGTCCTGATATGACCTCAACAGTTGCTAGGACGTAAAACAACAAACAAACAATCTAAGGTCATATCAGGATGGGTACTGACTTGTGACAGTGCACACTCATGGCGACTTTATAGTGCTACCCTACTAGGATACCAGGCCGCCAGCACCGTGACCTGCGATATCCAACCCAGTCATATTATCCTGACACCGAGCCAACGAGTCCTTGCCCTATCCTAATAATTCCGAGTGCCTGGCTTGTAAGTCATTGGTTTGACTCGACCGGGAATTGAACTCACAACCTTCCACACAGGAGGCTTGTGCTCTACCGATTCGGCGACCCCGTTCAGTAGCAATGTAGTAAATCACAGGGGGCGTAATCGATTAATCGACTCTGGTCACCTGAGCCACTTTTTGGCGCATGCACACATCCTGCAGACTCGGGTCGAATAATCGAATACGTTCTCCATGCTCGGGTGACAAAAATGGTGGCCCTTTTATTTGTTTTTTTAATAGCCGATATAATTAGAGCAAAATATGATTTAAATATTTTTATGATGGCATAGTTTAGTGATATTTCCATTTCATTAATCTATGTTATTACCAAACAAAAATATGTATGACTAGTACCGGTGGCTGTTATCCTGCAGGACGGTACCAGTGCAAATGTGATGTCATCGCTCCTTGCAAACCCCAGCCAAGAGGTGGGTTACTGGGGTCGGGTTGTTTTGCACACGGCACATACTTACTTATACTTATCCTCTTCTGCTTAAGAAATTAGGCATCAATGCCTGTTAGCAGCTTTGGCCTGTCTAAGTGGGACCTAGTGAAATTATAGTTTTCGTGCGGCGAGCGCTGACTGTAGCGGTAAATTCCCCAGTGCTTATCAAGGTGTGCTTTAAAAGAGTTTAAGCTTGGGGCATTCACTACATCAGCTGGTAATCTGTTCCAAGTGTTCCCGGCTCTTTCAGTGAGGAAATTTTGACGAACTTGCTTGTTAGTTCTGGGTTTGACGATCTTCTTATTGTGCCCTCTGGTTATCAGACCGTGTGTTGGCTCGAGTATGATGTACCGGTTTTTGACTGTATAAGTTCCCCTGAGGTGTTTGTAGATCTCAATGAGGTCTCCACGGGCCCTTCTGTAGTATAGGCTTGGCAGTTTTAGTGCTCGTAGTCGGTCTTCGTAAGAGAAATTCTTCAGGGTTGGTACTAGGCGGGTTGCGTGCCTCTGTACTCTCTCGAGAAGTTCACAGTCCTTCCTGTACATTGGTGCCCATGCTGGATATCCATATTCTAGCTTGCATCTCACCAGGGATGTGTTTAGCTTGGTCAGACTGACTTCATCCAGGTATGTGTAAGTACGTCTTATGAGGCCGAGTGTTCTATTGGCTTTCCCAGCCTGGGTCTCACAATGAATAGAGAAGGTCAGGCTCGGGTCTATCCAGACCCCCAAGTCTTTTTCGAGATCCATGCTCTGCAACTCTATCTGTTCTCCTGCAGCTGTAGACATTTTATAATTTGCCCTCTGATTGCTCGTGTATTTGTCGACTCCACTCGCGGTGTTCTATTTGAAATTCTGATGACTGGGGTGACCCGAGTCGCCCGGGTCGTGTTAATCGATTACGGCCTCGGAAGGCGGCTAGTTGTAAAAGAAAATAAAGCAACATTTTATACCCACTTCCCACATGTCCGGTTCGAGTTCGAGTCTGTATGTAGCTTCGTCCTTGTATTCCATGTCCATAGGGTCATGTCGGTCGTAAGTGTCCCACCTTCTCTTCATGATTCGGTTTCTTTTCCTTTGCTCTCGCGGTCTGTCTCGGGTCTCCTAGCGGAAGGATATCACTGGGTAGTTAGTTCACGTCGTCAGTATACATGGTTCTCACCGACAGCCTATATATAATTTAGTCGTGCTGGCTTTGGATTGGGCTTGGCGCATATAGCTTGATTGTTTGTTTAACGACCCCCCCCCCACCACCACCACCACCACCACCACAAAAAGTAGAAATCGGTTATTGGGGGGAAGCTCGGTTATAGTCTAGACGTTATAGTGCGCCATATATATATATATATATATATATATATATATATATATATATATACAGCAAAACCCCCTCTAAATCGACCGAACGTGGGACCGACTTTAAGTGGTCGATTTAAGGAGGTGGTCTGTTTAGGGAGTTAGAATATGGTTACAATGGTATTGTTGGGACCCAAATAAAGCGATCGATATAGGAGAGTGGTCGATCAGTGGAGGTCGTCGGTTAGGGAGGGTTTAATGTATATATATATATATAAATATATATATATATATGACATTGTTCCACATCGGGGTTTAGCGCATGCACATTGGTTGTACTCTAGACATAGTCTAGGTATCGCCATATATATAAATATATGTAAATATATATACAAATATATATATATACAGTATAACCCCATTAAACCAAACCTGAAGGGACCCTAAAAATTTGTTTGGATTAACCGATCATTGGTTTAACTGAGCTTTGGCTTCGTCTTTGACTTTGCTTTGGCAAAAACGTGGGTGCATTAGGAATGTAATATACAATGTATGTGGACACTTTGATTATTATTTTTTTATGTATACAGTATAACCCCCTTAAACCAAGCTTGGCTAACCCAAACGATCAGTTAATCCAAACTTTTTTCGGCGGCCCGGCAAAATACTACCATTTATCACATAAAAAAGTCGGTGGGGTCTCAAATGACCTTATAACCACATGAAAGTTTGATTTAACCATACTGGAAGTGGCCTGGGGTCCGAACATTTTGTTTGGATTAACCGATAATTTTGATTAACCAACTCTGGTTTAACCAACTTTTTTATATGATAAATGGTTTTGCCGGGTCGCCAAAAAAAGTTAGGATTAACCGATCGTTTGGTTTAACCAAGCTTGGTTTAACGGGGTTATACTGTATATATATATATATATGTATGTGTGTAAATGTATATAAATATATCTAAATGTAGGTAATAAATGCATAAATATATATAAATGTATGTACATATAAATATATATATCCATAAATATATATAAATATGAATAAATATGTATAAATATATATAATATACATGAATATACACAGTAAAACCTCCCTAACCGACCACCTCTACAGATCGACCACTCCCCAATATCGATCGCTTCATTTGGGTCCCAATAATACCATTGTAACCATATTCCATTATGGTTAACTCCCTAAACCGACTACCTCCCTAAATGGACCGCTTAAAGTTGGTGCCAATGTCGGTCGATCTTGAAATGGGGGTGTGTGCTTCTATTGGGTAGCGTGCTTCTATTGGGACATATACGGTGATTTTCTGAGGCGGTTTACAGAAACACTTACTGCAAGTAGCTGAAACTTGGAAGCTACAATACTTAGACTCGGTCCACACCATTTAGCATGCGACTTTTTAATGGCCTTACTTTGGTTGTGGAGTTTTTAAAATTTTATTTTAGTGTTTGTGTTTTTATTTCGCCCCCTACAGCACTCTATCAATCAACGGCGCTCGATTACCAACAAATGAGAAGATGGGCCACTCTCTCTGATGCACTTGACTACATCCAGGTGGCGCGCCGAAATCCCTTTGAGTGAATTACAGCATGTGGAAGTGTGTTTTTCTTCAAAACAAACCATTTACTTCCCCTCCAGCAACTATTTCCCCAACGTTTTTATCTACCCCACACCCCACTCCCACCCCTATATATATATATATATATATATATATATATATATATATATATATATAATATATATTTATATATATATATGAAGAGTTCAGGCGCAAAACCACGTAAACGCCAATTGAAAAATGGAGATAAACAGTCATTTGAGTGGAATCAAACCTTCAAAGAGTTATTATTTTTATATTCCTACTCGTTTGTTCATTGCCATTTGATCATATGAAAAGTAGAATTAGTCAGAATTTATATTATTTTCAGGTCAAAATCTTTTATTTAAACTACATATTTGGATTGCCCTTTACATGGTTTTGCGCCTGAACTATATATATATATATATATTTTAAGATATTACGACATCGTCGGATTTCTCAACTATAAAATAGATTACAATCAGTGCGAAAACAAAAATGTAAAAAAGACATTCAAGATATGCTTAGCTAAACTTTAATATTTAATTGGAGATTAAATCAGGCTTACATTAAACAGAACAATACAATCAATGCGAGAGCAATCTGGGGGGAAAAGGATAGTCAATACTGTTAGCTAGCCATTAATATTCATTGGAGGATATTAATTATTATTATCTAAGGGGTGTGGCTGTCGATTCGGTGGAATCAATGGCCGACACTGTTGATAGACTGGACGGGATGGCCGAGTGGAGAGGGTGCTTGCTTCCCTGGCGGGAGGTTGGGAAAGCAAATTCAAAGCAAGATTAATACAATTGATACTTGTTGTTATCTTCCGTGACCTCTTACATTACTAGAGTCGTGACACAAGTCTGGCCCCCAGGGGGCGGGTGGTTGGTTGTTGGAGTTTTATGTCCTGGCAACATATAAGGTCATATCAGGATGGGTACCGACTTGTGACAGTGCACACTCATGGTGACTTTGCAGTGCTCTCCCACTGGGAGATCAGGCCACCAGCACCATGACCTAATATCCCACTCAGTCACATTATCCTGACACTGAGCCAACCAGCCCTTGCCCTATCCTAATAGTTGAGAAGCGATGAGTATACATTGTAAAGTCATTGGTGTGACTCGACCAGGGTTCGAACCCGTGGGTTCGAATCCCACCAGGGGCCTGGTGAGTGGCAGATGGGGGTCTGGGGGAAAGGTAGGCGGGGGGGGGGGGGGTTATAGGATGCGAACAGCATGGGAAATGACACTGCCATTATCATTCAATTGTTCTATATTTTGTAGCTCCATTTGATAAATACCTACGGTCATATCAGGATTGGTACTGACTTGTGACAGTGGGCGCTCATGGCAAATTTATAGTGCTTCCCTATTGAGATTCCAGACCACCGGCATCATGCCCTAATATCCCACTCAGTCACATTATGCTGATACTGAGCAAACCAGTCCTTGTGATATCCCAGAGTTGGTGAGTGCTAGGCGAGGTAGCGAGCAGTATCAATTTAGTGAGTAATTAGTTTGACTCGGGCGGGCGTTCTAGTCCGCGACCTTCCGCACGGGAAGCTCTAGATAAAAGATTCACCTGGTACTTGTGTGGTACACGGGTGAAGGACAACGTAGTCTAAATACTGGCAAAAATAGCTTTAGTATGGGACATGAACTAGAAACGGTGGTTCCAGGATCAAATTGCGACATATATCGACACAGAGTTGGTGAAATGGGAGAGAATGCAAAAAGACAAGATGGCGGCCACAGAATGTCGTCGATTTCACTTTTAAATCTTATTAAACCAGATGTTTTATTATATTTTTCAACTCGAAGGTAGCGGGTAAATATGAAGACATCTACAAAGAATAAATGTTGCTTCTTAGATTGTGAAATTAGGCTCTCATTTCATTAACTCGCTTTTTCAACCGTTTTTATATTGGGTTGTTTTTCACCCGTGTACTGCGAGTACCGGGTGAATCCTTTATCTAGGGAAGCTATAGCTAATGCTCTTTTCAGTCTAAAATATACCACACAGTATACATGCAATGCCCCGTTCACTTGTCTGCTATGGTATCATCGGATTCATGTTGGCTATGGTTGAATATGTGAGAGCAAACAGTATGGGCGATGTGTGTGTGTCTGCAGGAGAGGAGTGGAGGGGTTACAGTACTATTTCAAGTGGAAAGTTTCAAAATCCAAGTTGTTTCTGGGCCATGATGGCTGGCATTGTCGTCCCGATCTAATAGTCCCGGTGTAACGATTTCAACTTCCCCCCTTCTCAAGTTCCCCCCCGGGAATCTGAAAACGTTTTCAACTTCCCTCCGGGGAACTTAAAAACGTTTTCAGATTCCTGGGGGGGAACTTAAAAACAGTTTTCAGATTCCTCCCCCTATTTTCAAATTCCCCCCTCCAGGAATACAATTTCAACTTGCCCCTTCCTAAGATCGTGGGGTCGTGGGTTCGAGTCCCGGTCGAGTCAAACCAATGACTTTAAAATTGATACTTGTTGCTTCCTAGCTCGGCGCTCGGCATTATTAGGATAGGGCAAGGACTGGTGTGCTCAGTGTCAGGATAATGTGACTGAGTGGGATACCAGGTCATGGTGCCGGCGGCCTGGTTTACCAGTGGGGCAGCACTATAAAGTTGCCATGAGTGCACACTGTCACAAGTCGGTACCCGTCCTGATATGACCTTAGATGTTGCTAGGACGTAAAACAACAACAAACAAACAAGTTTCCCCCCCCGGAATCTGAAAACGTTCTTAACTTCCCTCCAGGGAAATTAAAAACGTTTTCAGATTCCCGGGGGGGGGGAATTAAAAACAGTTTTCAGATTCCTCCCCCTATTTTCAAATTCCCCCCTCCGGGAATTTAAAATTGTTTAAAAATAAAGAAAATTCCACAAAAATATAAAAGTTTTAAAAAGATCAGAAATTTATGAAAAATAGTAATATTAGTCACCAAAATTTCCCCAAAAATATTTTTTGTTAATCGAACAATTTCATGCCAAAAATTCACCAAAAAAATGTATATTTCACGAAAATAAAGAATTTCACAAAAAAATTCTATATTTTTTTAATTATTCAAAAAAGCACAACAAATTGAAAAGTTAAACAAATCGAAAATTTCACGGAAAATTAAAAATTTCCAGAAAAATAACGAATTTAAAAAAAAAAAATTTAATTCACAAAAAATCTAATATTTCATGAAATTTCACTAAATAAGAGATTTTTGTATGTCTGTGTGTGTATGTCAGTCCGTAGTTCATTTTTATTTATTTAAGATGGTGTGGATTATCATCCCCGGGGGGAGGGAAAGTTAAAATGAGGGAGGGAACTTGAATATGGGGGGAATTTGAAATCTTTACACCGGCAGCACGCTATGGGCGTAATCGAGTAATCAAATCGGGTCACCCGAGCCACTTTTTGGCGCATGCGCACATCCTACAGACTCGAGTCGAATAATCAAATATGCTTCCCATGCTCTGGGTGGAAAAAATGGTGGCTTAATCCAAAACTTTATTTTGTTAATAACCGATATAACATAATAACTACAGCAAAATAGGATTGAAAGTATTTTATGATTGCATAGTTTAGTTATATTTCCATTTCATTAATCTGTGTTATTACCAACAAAAAAACATGTAGGACTGGTACTTGTAGCTATTATCCTGACTGTACTTAGTCATTCTTACCCAGCACAAATGTGACATCATTGTTCCTAGCAAACCCCAGCCAAGAGGTGGGTTACTGGGGTCGGGTCGTTTTGCACACGGCACGTGTTTTTGTCAACTCCACTCACGGTGTTTGATTTGAAATTCTAGCAACTCGGATGACCCGAATCGCCCGGGTCGTGTTAATCGATTACGCCCTATGTGATTGTGATTACCACCGCCTGGTGGGGCAGTCTTGACAACAAGTTGTCGACTAGTTCGCCGGAAGAGTAGCAGAACATTTCCACAATCAACCCCACGGGTTCGAACCTTAATCGAGTCACACCATTGACTTAAAAATCTATACTTATCGCTTAGTAGCCAGGTGCTCGGCATTATTAGGATAGGGCAAAGAGTGGTTGGCTCAGTGTTAGGATAATGTGACTGAGTAGGATATTATGTCATGGTGCTGGGGGGGCCTGGTCTCCCAGTGGGGCAGCACTATAAAGTCGCTATAAGTGTGTATTGTCACAAGTTGGTACCCATCCTAATATGACCTTAGATGTTGCCATGACATAAAACTCCAACAACCAACCATTCACAAGCAAATCAACGGGCATGGTGGCGGAATCGGTAGAGCACGCGCGGGCCTCGCGTGCGGAAGGTCAGGAATTCCGTTCCCGGTCGAGTCAAGCCAATGACTTTAAAATTGATACTTGTCACTTTATTAGGATAGGGCAAGGACTGGTTGGCTCAGTGTCAGGATAATGTGACTGAGTAGGATTGATATCACATCATGGTGCTGCTGGTTTGGTCTCACAGTGGGGCAGCACTATAAAGTCACCATGAGTGTGCACTGTCACAAGTCGGTACCCGCCCTGATATGACCTTAAATGTTGCCAGGACGTAAAACTACAGCAAACATTCACAAGTAATCCGCCCTCTGATGTTGGTTGAAGAACTAGTGTTGTTGCTAACAGAGCTCGCGACAGCATGTTCTGTTGGAAAGGTCTCATACTAGACCATTTCCAGTACTGCATCGCCCTCTGATGACAGTGTGAATAACAAAAGCTTCATAGAACACTTTCATGTCAGAATCGTGTCTATCGACAAGGGAGTGTTATTTATACTGGCACCATACAGAGCCTACAAGTGAATAGCACAAAGAGGATTGTCTGAGACTGATCTTTTATTGGCTACGATAGGAACTAATCTGATAGCAGGTGCGGTGTGAAGTAATTCGGGGCATCGATATAGCATTGTCAATATAGCATTTGAATATAGTAAGATGGTATGCAGGTATTGTGTAATACCTCAGCAAAGAGCGTGTATATAGATGAGAGGGACAACTCCCGCGAAAATTGGTAACACAGGCTATGGCTACAGTGGCGCCTCTCGCAGTCATTGTTGAACAAGCCTTGAGTTTGCTGGTACGCGCAGTGCAAGACATTAGTTTTATTCAAAATTAATAGAAATCCAGAACCCTAACCTTATAAATTTAATAGAAACTTTTTGGTAAACATGTTTTCTATATGTGTACCAAGCGATTTGTTTCTATGTGGTGTGGTGTTAGAGATATTTCACTTTTCTGTATGAAGATTGCACATGACCATTGACATTGGAGGCATTCGACTGGGCCCTTTCTATCTGCAAGATTTACGGATGGATCGGATGGAGCCACAATACACATCCGAATCATGCGTATAGTAACCCACTTCCAGTCCCAGTCGAATAGGAATTTGTTAGGAAATATTTTGATATTCGCATAGAGAGGCCCAGTTGAATACCTCCAATGCCTTGAGTTTGCCGGTATGCATACAGCTGTGTCATAAACTGTTCAACAACCACCACTTGGAGCGCCACAGTCGGCAGCTGTTACACAGTCTAGTATGAGAGTTGTCCCTGTCATCTGTACATGTATGCTCTCTGACCTCATGGAGTTTGACGCCCCTGCGCTGCAGAGTTGTAAACCACTGCCTTGTGGTACATGTTCTGGACAGAACCGAAGGCTAAGGGAGCAAACGCTGAACAGAAAACCATGTCACTGTGGCAGCATCAAGGCAGGTGGATGTATGGAACTCCCAACATCTTCCGACCAGCCATTGCAGGGACAAATAGTTTTGCGCCTGTCTGGACATGTTCTTGCCAGTGTGAAACCTCTATTTGCTTCCCAAGAGAGTGCCACTGGTAACTTGCAAAAGCCAGCAGCACTTCAACACTTTTGCAGGCAGCTTTCATGAAATTGAGAGACATTAAGACCGACTCATGGATATCACTCTCACAGCAGAGAGCTAAATGGAGAGTGGCAGTCAAGTAATGAACGCAGTCTTTGTCGCATCACGACTGACAGCATGATGATGATGATGATATAGTAAGAGCATTGGTGTTTGTTGTTTTTTGTACATTAGTTGATTAAGCGGGGGAAATTTCAATCATGGGCAATTGGTCTTCCTCATTCCACTGCACCATACCCTATCCTAGTATTGCCAAATGCCAGGCTAAGTAGCGACAAGTATCAATTCATTTTTAGGTCATTGGTTTGACTCGGCCAGGGTGCGAATCCCACCACCTACCAACACGGGAGACGGATGCTAAACTCATTCGTCCATCCCGTCTGGTTTCTATAGACATAGGTGAGCACCGTTAGGCAGGATGAAACACAGGGAGTGGATAGAGCAGGCGCAGTGTGGAAGAAGTAGAAAGATAAACAAGATGTGTTAGTAAAACTACATAAGAAGCTTGTCCCAACGGGTGGCGACATCTAGTGTGTACTGTGAGTAGCGTCGTGAGACGCCCAATCAAACGGCCTGTAATATAATACGAGTGTTCCGACTGAGTCACACCAATGACTTAACAAATGGATACTTGTCGCTACCTATCCTGACACTCTGCATTAGATAGGATAGTTCATGGTTTGCTTAGTATTAGGATAATGTGATTAAAGTTGCATAGTCCGATGGTTTTGAATTTCTGTATATTTTCTGAGATAAATATATTAGATCGATCACTAGTATCTACTTTACATGAGTTCAAAGTTACTTTTATTTTAAATGGTAAACTTTTTAGATATTTTGAGTGCAAACATGGAAAATTAGTTTTGGCAAGCTTGCCAAAAATTCTGACACCATAGACTTCTGCAGTAACAGGTTCTGTTAAATGGACTCCTTATTGCCTTCTATGCAGACACAAATGCTTAATAAGTGCACCAATATCTAAGTTAGATATGTAAAATCAAATCGAGATAATTGATTTAGTTTTGAAAATGTGATATTTCATCGTAATATGCAGCTTTAAGTGCTTGCGATATTGGGTCATGGTGCCAGTGAGATGAGTGAGACAGCACTATAAAGTCACTACCTGAACTTGTAATTACAATAATTATTTTATAACCCAAATATATATATATTAAATCATATTTTTCAACAGCGATTGGCAAGGCTGTAGAATGGATTACAGTTTAGTAGCTAGCCGGTGGTGGCTAAACTGCCGTGATAAACTTCAGGTAACTGAATAAGTAGATGGTGCAGAAGAAGGAATATATAACAGTGTGTTTTGTTATTAATATTCCGATAACAAAGTATACACCACATACATAACAGAAACGTCCAAGCCATGGGTGTTATCCCATGTTAGCTAAAGCCCCAGTCACGCCTACCCGGATCAAGGGCCGGACGAGCCCCGGACCCTGATCCGGCGTGGTCCGTGGTGATCCGGCATGATCCGTGGCTCATCCATGGCTGGTCCTTGGTGATCCTTGGTGATCCTTGGTGATCCGTGGCTGGTCCGGCCTCATCCGGTGCCAGCCGCGGATGTTTTAAAATGTTTAAAACATCCGGGGCGGTCCGGGGAATTTTGTGATCCATGCTCGATCCGGCATCGTCCGAGATGATCTGGGTGTAATCCGGGGTTGGTCCGAGTAGTCCGGGGTGCTCCCAGGGTAGTCCATGTACCGTCCGGGGCAGTCCAGGTGTTTTTTAAACCGGATGAGCCACGTTTTAGCCTCGGTTTAACCCGGACTAGCCCCGACATAGCCACGGACCACTCCCGGATTGCCCGGATAAGACCCAGACAAGCCGGATGAGCAGGGATTAGCCACAGATCGCTGCGGATAGCCCGGTTTACCACGGATCAGTCCAGGATGAGCCCCGTTTTTGTATATATATATAGCAGGAGCAAGTCCACTTCAAGTCCGGGACTACTCCGTGGACACACCAGGTAGTCCGGGGTGGGGGTCCGGCTCAGTCTGGGGCGATCCGGCCTCTGGTCTGGGGCTCATCCGGGTAGGTGTGACCGCGAGGCCAAAAATGACCAAAATAGTGATTTTATCCAGGGCTGTCCGGGACAGTCCGGGCGACTGGTTCGGGGGTGGTCCGGCTAAAAATCCGGTGCTCGTCCGGGTAGGTGTGACTGGGGCTTAGTTTAAGGAGGCCCCCTTACCCCTTACCCCTCTCGCCAAATTCTGTACCAGTGGCACCACCTATGTACCCGTTCCGTTTCACTGACTTTACTCATTAATGGCAACATCTGGAGATGTCCAAGCTTGCTTCTCTGTGTAAATGCTGATGTTGGTTGGTTGTTGGAGTTTAAGACGGGTACCGACTTGTGACAGTGCACATTCATGGCGACTTTATAGTGCTGTTGCACTGGGACACCAGGCCCCTAACATCATGACCTGATATCCCACTCAGTTACATTATTCTGACAACCAGAGCCAACCAGCCAAACGTAAGGAAAATTGGTGCACTCAGTTGGGCGTTGTCAATTCTTGACTGCGAATCGTTTATGAAACACTACGTAAAATCGCCAGCTGTCACAGTTTAATTGTGTGAATGGAAGTTAGGTGATAATGGGAGGGGTGGTGGTGGCGGGGTGGTGGTGGAGCGGGATCGTGGTGTGTGGTGATGTGGTGATGGGGCGGTGATTGGGGTGGTGAGGTGGTGGTGGTGGGGTGGTGAGTGGGGTGTTGGGGTAGTGATGTGGTGGAGGGGTGGTGTGGTGTGGTGGAGGGGGTGGTGTGGGTGGTGTGGTGGTGAGTGGGGTGAGGTGTAGTGGGGAGGTGGTGTGGTGTAAGGGGGTGGTGTGGTGGTGGTGGAGTGGTGAGTGGGGTGGTGTTTGTGTGGTGAGAAAGGGGTGGGGTGGGGGTGGGGGTGGGGGTGGGGAGTGGGTGGTGTGGTGGTGAGTGGGGGGGTGGTAGCGGGGTGGTGAGTGGGGTGGTGAGTGGGGTGGTGGGTGGTGGGTGGTGGTGGGTGGTGGTGGTGGTGGTGGTGGTGGTGAGTGGGGTCGTGGTGTGGTGTGTGGGGGTGGTGTGGTGGGGGTCGTGGTGAGTGGGGTGGTGGGGGCGTGGTAGTGGGGTGCTGAGTGGGGTCGTGGTGTGGTGGTGTGGGGGTGGTGTGGTGGTGTGGTGTGGTGGGGTGTGGTGTGGTGGGGTGGTGAGTGGGGTGGAGATATGCTGGGATGTTCTCTGTTAATTGAATTTAAGACTTGCTGCCCGATTAAACTGTAAAATAGTCTGACTGTAAATGTGAAGTGTGCAGAGATGGGAGGAGGCAGCGTCAAATTAATGTCACAGAAAGCGGGGCTTGTTCATTAAATGACACAGGCAGGTTGTGACACTGCATGTTGCGGGTGTGACAATTGTTACCTCCATGTGTCACTGATGGGATGAACTAGTGGGTAAAATGTCTGCCTCATGGGCGGCAGGTTATGGGAGTATATCCCCGATCGAGTTAAAGGAATACATTGTTCTCTAATTGGAATATTTCCTGACGCTTTCTTTTATTAGTATAGGATATGCTTGGTTGCTCAATGTCAGGATAGTGTAAATATGTTTTCTCTATTTGGACCATTTTATTACGATTTCCTTTAATATAATAGAGCAAGGATTGGCTTGTTCAATATCAGGATAATGTAACTGAGTGAAGTCTTCAAACATGGTTCCAATAGCATGGTATCTCAGAGAGCAGCATTATAAATTCGTCATGACTGCAAAGTGTGGTGTTAGTTCTGATATGAAGTACCCAAAGTCTTGCTAGGACGTAGAAATGTCAAGGGTGGAGAGTTTGTGTTGTAGTTTATAGCTTAAATTACATCATCTGTAGTGAGCTATTACATTTTTCAAATCGAATCTAGTGAGTTCAAATATGTGCTTAATCATCGGTTGCTTCGTCGCCTGGTGTCTGGTCAGACTTGCCCAGTCAAACTTGCCCAGTCAGACTTGCCCAAACTTGCCCAGCCAGACTTGCCCAGACTTGCCCAGTCAGACTTGCCTGGTCAGACTTCCCTAGTCAGATTTCCCCAGTCAGACTTACCCAGTCAGGCTTCCCCAGTCAGACTTCCCCAGTCAGACTTCCCCAGGCAGACTTTCCCAGTCAGACTTCCCCGGTCAGACTTCCCCAGACTTGCTCGGTCAGTTGTACCTAGTCATTCTTACCCAGTCAATGGTACCCAGTTGGTATTGTCCAGTTAGTATTGCCTAGCCTTGCCGGGGCAGCATTGCCCAGTTAGTCTTGCTCAGTCAATTGTACCGAGTTTGTTTCCCCCAGTCAGTCTTGTTCAGCCAGTCCTGCCCAGACAGTGCTACCCAGTATTGCCCAGTACTACCCCAGTCAGACGAGAGCCAGTGTTTGCCGCCAGCCTCCTTATGGCCAAAAGGATGCCAACCTCCCAGCGTCACACTTGGTACATTGATTCAAATAGGTGGTCGGCGCCAGGGCGGCACCATGGCGGTGCCAGGTTGGTGCCAGGTTGGCACCAGGTCAGCGCCAGGGCGGCACCAGGGCAGCACTGGGTCAGCACCAGGGCGGCACTGGGTTAGCACCAGGTCAGGGCCAGGGCGGTGCCGGGTTGGGGGCCAGGGTGGCGCCGAGTCGGCACCCTGGTGCCGACCACATGGTGAGTGCGGCATTGCATGTGTTGGCGCCACCAGGTCGGCACCAGATTGGTGCCAGGTCGCCGCCAGGTCAGCAGCAACTCACCAACCAAGAGGTCGGTGCCAGGTCGGTGCCAGGGTGCCAACCAGTTTTGAATGGTGCTGCCAGAACAGGGCACAAGGAGGTTGCAGGTGCAGCAGCTGCAACTTCCCTGCGTCAAAAATTTTCTAAATGGATGACGGGAGGTTGGCGTCCTCATGGCGCCAGCACTTAAGGAGGGCACAATAAGAACGTTTTGATAGTGCGAATCGATCGTAAGTGAATGCAGGCCTCGTGTGACTGGGGTATTAGTCTTGCTTAGCATTTCCCCGCCAGCATTTCCTAGTCAGTCTTGCCTAGTCAGCATTGGCAAGTTATTATTATCCTTTTTGTTTGGCTTCAGTGTTGCCCAGTTAGTAATATCCAGTCAGTGGTGCTCAGTCAATGTTATCCAGTCAATATTGTCGAGTCAGTCATGTCCAATTAGACTTGTGCAGCCTTTCCCAGTCACTATTATCAAGTCACTGGTATCCAGTCAGTATTACCCAGTCAGTGGTACCCAGTCAGAATTACCTAGTCACTGGCACCCAGTCACTGGTACCCAATCACTGGTACTCAATCAGTGGTACCAATCACTGGCACCCAGTTAGTGGTGCCCAATCAGTGTTACCTACTCCCTGGTACCCAGTCAGTGGTACCCAGTCCGAATTGCCTAGTCACTGGTACCCAGTAACTGGCACCCAGTCATAAATAACTAGTCACTGGTACCTAGTCAGTGGCAACCAGTCAGTATTAACTAGTAACTGGTACCAAGTCAGTTACACCTAGTCAGTGGTGCCCAGTCAGTAGCACCCAACCAGTATTAACTAGTCACTGGTACCCAGTCAGTAGCACCCAGTCAGTGACACCTAGTAAGTATTACCCAGTCAGTGGCACCACATCTGCCCAATGACTGCTTCTGTCGGCGATGACGCGCGTCCCTGAGTCTGAGTGCCCAATTAGCGCTCTTCATTTACCAAACACAAAGCCGGCGCCCCACCTGGCGGCCTTCAGCGGTACTACAAATCGATTCAAACATAACAGTGGCGAACTTTCTGCGCACAAATGGACGCTATTTCCACAGTTAATCAACTTATTAATTATGATCCCGTGAGGCTTTTCGTATCAAATGTTGGTTAGTTTGGAGTCATGTCGCATGTTCACTCACAGTGGTTTCCATTTTAGTAATAGTAATCTTAGAATGCATTCGGTCTACTTCTATCAACAAAAGGAATCTGGTTTGTGTGCTTAGTAGAAGAATTTTTGGATGTTAATTCTTAGATAAAAGATTCACCCTGTAGTAGTACACGGGTGAACGACAACGTAGTGTAAATACAGGCGAAAATAACTTTAGTATGGGACAGGAACTAGAAACTGTGGTTCCAGGATCAAATGGCTCCATATATTGGCACAGATTTGGTGAAATGGGAGAGAATGCAAAAAGACAAGATGGCGGCCATAGAACACCATCGATTTCACTTTGAAATCTTATTAAACTAGATGTTTTATTATATTTTTCAACTCAAAGGTAGTGGGTAAATATAAAAACATATATAAAGAATATATTTTGCTTCTTAAATTAAGACATTATTCACTCAATTTATTTCCCCAGCATGTCGAAATTCTTCGCCAGCTTTTCTAATGGGTTGGTTTTCACCCCTGTACTGTCAGTATGGGGTGAATCTTTTATCTAGTTAATTCTTACCTACACATCGTAGAATCGGTATGCTGATTAATGAATCTGGTGTCTGGTAAAAGCGTGCACAATATAGTCAGGGCACACATCGCCTAAAGTAAAGAAATAAAACAATGTAAAGAGCTTTAATTTAATAAAATTGTGCAACGAGAAATTACCTAATGCTTATAGTATTCTTTTATCTCATTGTGTAATTTGTGGGTGGAATTAAAACAAATAAAAATGGAAGGATCGAACAAAGTGGAACACAATAAGAAATGATGGAAAAACAATTGTAAAGAAAAGATCAGAAGTGAATTAACTATCAGGTTTTATTTGTTGGGGGCGGGGTTTTAGTTTGAAATATCACTACTCAAAATGTGCACAAGCCAACCAGACTTCTATGGATATTTGGAATATGAATTGCCTATTGTATGAGTCTGTAACTATATATGTATTGTGTAAATAGCAGTATATTTAGATCTATATAATTTCTCTAGTAAGGCGTCTCAGGGTGGATGGCTTTATGAAAGTGTATAGATTAGAAGGATTTGATGGGCTATCCAATGTATTAATACTGTACAAGCTTAGTGCATACATAGATTCCGTAAGGAAATATAGTTCTCATTTTTGCAGGATTGAACTTAAAGCTGCATAGTCCGATGAAGCATAACCTTTTCAAAATCAAAACAATTATCTAGATTTGATTCTACACATCTAACTGAGATACTGATGCACTTATTAAGTATTTGTTGCCACATAGAAGGGAATACTGAGTCAATTTAATAGAACATGTTACTGCAGGAGCCTATGGTATCAGAGTTTTGGTGTGCTTGCCAAAATTATTTTCACATGTTTGAATTTCAAATATCTCAAAAGGTATCCATTTCAATTAAAAGTTACTTCAAACTAAAGTAAGGTAGATTATAATGATCAATTTAATATGCTTATCTCAGAAAAATGTCAGAAACTCAAAACCATCGGACTATGCAACTTTAAGTCACTACCGCTGCTAAATTGAATACCGATGCACCAAACGACTTGATGTTTTTTGCTCACTTCATCTGAGCAGAGTTTAGTGAATGCTCCACTCGCACTCATTAAACCTACAATCACCCCACCTCTGCTGACCATAAATCTATCTCCTAGTGACAGTGCACACTCATGGCGACTTTATAGTGCTGCCCCACATCTCCCCGTTTTAACAGGCCCCCACGGCAATTCTTAGAAACTCTCCACGGAAGTCATTCTTTGAAACCTCTCTCCACAGAAGGCGACCAGACGGGATGGCCGAATGAGTTGAGCGTCTATCTCCCGTTTTGGTAGATCGTGGGATTCGATTGGTTGGTTGGTTGGTTGTTGGAGGTTTACGTCCTGGCAACAGCTAAGGTCATGTCAGAGCTTGTACACTCATGGTGACTTTATAGTGCTGCCCCCACTGGTAAATCAGGCTGCTGGAACCATGACCTGATATCCCTCTTAGTCACATTATCCTAGCACTGAGATAACCAGTCCTTGACCTATCCTATCAAGGCCGAGGACCAGGAAGCGGCAAGTATAAATTTGATAAGTCATTGGTTTGACTCGACCGGGAAATTTCTGCACGCGAAGCCTGCGCTCTACCGATTAGACCACCGCGTCTGGTCGATGTCAGTGGGTGCTTTGTGTATTACGCATGTGAGGTCGTGCATAGAGACAAACACATATGAAGATGTCTACTGGCTATTATCTTTTGTTTTTAATTTGATTCGGCGGGTTTGGAAGTGGATTAGAACTTAGAAGACTATTGGTGCTGATGTAGTCTATTTGCAGCTCCTCGGGGGTGAGAGTGAGCGGCGTACGGGCACTGATGAAGTGATGGAGAGTGCACGAAACCCCCGGGAAATATGCCAGGATGGTAAGTCATAGCCAGTTCAACCAGCGCCAATAAGAGGCGCGGTCACGTGACGCCAACGGGATAGCGCCACCTACAGAGGGGTCGGGGAGTCACGTGGGAGTGCGGAGGAGGGGTGGCGTGCGGGTTGGGAGGGGGGTTGAGTGGGTGGGAGGTGGTCAGGTGTGGGGTGCGATTTCATGTCTGAGTGGGAGGTAGGGAGAGGAAGTCCTTGCAATATCAGGACGGCCAAGAATAGGATAGTATATATATATATAATAAATTATATTACTATGTATATATGTTCGTGTAAATAACCATTTTCGGAGGTACCTGGCAACAACATCAATATAGATTTTCACCATGCACTGCTGTATCTTCAGTGATCACTGACAATCAATATATGAATAATTAATGCATGGACTACACACATCTAGGGGGCGTTTGATATCTATCTTTTGGGGACTCTAATAAAATAACTATGTGAATGAAAAACTAGGCCAATCAAGTCCACAAATGTTTTGTTATCATAACTTCATATAAGTGCATGCCTGTGTGCTTACCTCTTCCATTGCAAGTAAAGCTTTTTTTTATTTAAGGACACCACTAGAGCACATTTATTTTCATATCATTGGCTATTTGACGTCAAACATATGGTCATTCTGACATATTTGCTTGGAGGAAACCGGCTAACGCCACATAGCCTATTCTTTCAGATAAGCAGCAAGTGCTGAATATTGCATACAAGTATGAACGGTGCATGGTAACGGCTGTGCCTTGTGTTCTATTGGGTATCTAGTGTAGTGCCTATGTACTAGTGTGGTGTGGTGTACATTGTCACTGATTGTTCCTCCAGTACCTCCCGGGTGTCGCCCAGGGTCAATCCAGATAGTGTCAGTGTCATGTAGGTATTGACCACCAAGGACAGAGATGCCTCACTGATTTACTCAAGTAGGTCAATAGCAGAGCAGAGTTATATATCTATAACTATATATATATATACAGTAAAACCTCTCTAAATCGACCGACCATGGGACCGACTTTGAGTGGTCCATTTAGGGAGGTGGGCGGTTTAGAGAGGTAGAATATCCTTACAATGGTATTGTTGGGATCCAAATAAAGTGATCGATATAGGGGAGTTGTCGATCTGTGGAGGGGTCGGTATAGAGAGGTTTTACTGTATGTGTTAATTACATACAATATGCATCTTTACTTATTGCGTTCTCTCTGGCGGAGTGGTTAGAGTGTCTGACTTTTTTCTAGGACGGACTCCTAATCTGAAGGTCGGTGGTTCGATTCCCCGTGCCCCCATCTCTGCCAATTTGGATTTCCACCGCTGTGTATAACTTACAGCGACATCAAAGGCCAGTTGCTCTCATACCATGTCTATGTGGTGTGGGAGGTTAAAAATCCCTTGGGTCGGTAAAAGTGTAGGTTCGGGCTTTCTATCGACAAATTGTCTAATGGTGAAAACAAGCCTATTCAGGCTTATCCATGACAGGCAGTATAAATCTTCAACAACAACAGAGTCATGCTGAGACTCAATTAGGCATTTTAGCTGGACAATGTTGTATAAATGTTAATTACAGACTATATGCATCTTTACCCATGAACAGTTCCGTACTGACACTCATTTAAGTCATTTTAACTGCAGAATGCTGTCTAACTGTTAGTTAACCAGGAGCCCTGTCCCATCACCCCCCCCCCCCCACACACACAGACATAAACATACACAGACAGTGTGAGCTCCTGCTGTGCTCTTTATCGCCTGCTGGTTCCAGCATGGATTACGTTGCTGCCAACTTCACCATATAATAGCGCCCATGAAGGCTAGTAGGTTTCATTTTGTTTGTCTGTTTATGTGTTTGTTATGTAGTGTTCGAAAGTCCTGGCAATTTGGACAGTGGCCATAATTCGAAGTGGACCGCTTATTACTTCGACTGGGCTGTCAGTTATTGCTGTTCAGCATATGTAGTCTTGCGTTTTGCTCCTTTATTTTAATTGTTATGTGTGGTTTTAGGATGGGTTTTCTTTTCTTCTTCTTTTTTTTTGAGGGGCGGCGACTGACGCTGTTGAACGTGAAGGATTAGCGAGGAAAACCGCCCTAGGTGGCGCCACCGGTAGTGTCAGACAACAGTGAGCGAAACCTAATAGTCTGGCATGGATAATAAGCGTGGGGTTGGTTGGTTGGTTAGTTGTTGGAGTTTGACGACCTGGTAACATCTAAGGTCATATCAGGACGGGTAGCGACTTGTGACAATGCGCACTCATGATGACCTTATAGTGCTGCCCCACTTGGAGACCAGGCCACAAGCACCATGACTGGATATCCCACTCAGTCACATTATCCTGACACTGAGCCAACCTGGGGCCGTACGCAGGTGTCGGTGTTACGGGTCCAAAATGCGTTTAGCGCGGGATTTCCCGTTTAGCGGCGGGATTTCCAGTTTAGCGGGAACAATTCCGTATGCAGGAAGCGGTGTTACGCAAACACCACGCGTTTACCCTAAACCCATTCCATAGCAGGTTTACGGGCAGTGTTAGCGTAAGGTTCTGCCCAAATCTATTCAATGCTGTCATATTTAACAGAATTACATACGCAATAAGTGAAATTTTATTAAATTAACCCTAAAATCGAAGCGAGATTAACGCTGCCACCACAAAGCCGGCGATATTAATATTGTCGAACCGACGAATGCAAAGCGACGTCGTTACGGCGGTGGCGGCGGCGGCGATTTGTTTACTTTACATTCGTCGATTCGAACATATTAATATCGCCGCCGTTGCGGCGGCAGCGTTAATATTGCTTCGAATTTAGGGTTAATTTAATAAAAGTTCACTTATTGCGTATGTACTTCTGTTAAATATGACACCATTTAATATATTTAAGCCTAATATATGGCTACAGATGCAGAGGGATTTCCCAAATCTATAAATAAATTCACGTTTAGCTAACACTGACCGTTTAGGCGCTTCTGCATACCACTTGACATACTTCACCCGGCCGGGGATAGCTATACACGTTTAACGGCTAACACCAAACGTCCGTAACACCGTTTCCTGCATACGGCCCCAGTTTGTGCCTTATCCTAATAATGCCATGCGCCTGGCTAGGAAGTGACAAGTATCAATTTTTAAGTCATTGGTTTGACTCGAACAGGGTATATATATATATATATGTATATGTCTTTGTGTGACCACGAGAGCTATTCAAAGGAGAATGAGACCTAAACTTAACCAAATAAAGAACTTTCAATAATAGATTGAGGTGGACAGATTGAGGTGGACCTGTTTCATCTTAGCTTAAATATAGTATTTCCAGCAACCTAAGCTATGGGGTTTTAAAAAGAATCCTATGCAGTACTCTGGTTTTAGTATTGATGTTTACGATCTTGTCGCCATAAAGATATCTAGAAACCCTCGTGGAGGCATACATATTTTTGGTGAATAAAAAGAAGAAATCATACAGAATGAGAGTTGAAGCAGGTAATTGAGCTAGAACCATGTAGACCTGCACTGAGGGACCTCGACTTCTATCCGCCTAATACCCTCTCATCTTCAAATGAGTCCAGGAAGAAATGACTGATCATATGACCTGAACATTAAGGAGTTGGTGATAGGCCTGACTGAGAAATGTGTGTGTGTGGGGGGGAGGGGGTGATCCTATACCAGGATGATGGGAATGTGGTATGGATAACAGTACTGCCCAGGATTGCTCAGCTGAATGAATGAATCTCACCCATATCTCACCTATTTCTCACCCATATCTCAGTCATATCTCACCCATATACAGCAGGGTAATGGGCGATAGCCAGCTGTCAAGCCATATCCAGCTGTTAAGCCATGTTCAGCTGTCAATACATGTCTAAATGTCAAGACATGTCCAGCTGCCAGGCCATGTCCAGCTATCAAGCCATGTCCAGCTGTTAGTGTTAAGTTGGTAAGCCTTAAGTTAGTTTAATTTGATTCTAGCATTTACTGGAATCATAGCCAAGGACAGGATGGCTGAATCGGTAAGATTGTTTGTTGTCTGGCTTCCTGTGCGGAAGAGCATTGGTACGAAACCCGACCGAGTCAAAGCAAATGGATATGTGTCACTACCTAGCCTGATGCTTGACATAATAGCATAAGAAAGAGACTGGTTATCTCAGTATCAGGATAAATTGCCTGAGTGGGATATCACTGGGTGATATCCCACTCAGTGACGTCACTGACCCAGTTACCCAGTGAGGCAGCATTATAGAGGCAACAGGAGTACGCACTGTCACAAGTTGGTATCAGTCCTGATATCAACTTAGATGTTGCTAAGATGTAAAGCCCCAACAAACAGACTGAAATCATAGTGCACCTTCTTTTTTTCTCTTTTTTTTAAAGTTCCATAATCCGATGAAAACATAATATTTGTTTTTACCAAATCACTTATGTAGATTTGCTCCTACATATTGGTGCACTCTTTAATCATTCCTTTGGGATATTGCCCCTTTGGAACATCAAAGGTCATTGGATTCGACTGGCAGAGATGTGACCTAGTTACCTTAGGAATGGTGCGCTTGGGTTCAACTGGAATGCACACAGAAATGATTGAGGATGCTTGCACTTCCATTATCTCCAAATTTAGCATATTATCGCACAAGTTACTAGTACTACAAACTAAATTGAAGTACATTGTAATCGTCAGCCTTATATATTTAGCTGAAATAAATTCAAAACCAACCGATCGGATAACTATAATTTTAATGTGCAAAATGCCTATGATATAGAATCTTATTTAATCTTTTATTTACCAAAGCCAAATTCGATTAAAAATAAAAGTGAGTCTCTGAAACCAGCTACATTCATTTGTAGGATCATTTATCATTGCTGTTGGAAAATAAATTCCATTTTATCACATGTGTAGGTGCCTACTACTAGTAGTACTGTTTGTTAAGTTTAGTGTGTATATTGGTGTATAAGTGTATAGAATACAGTGGTCCAAGTCATTGTAAGGCAGCACGAGGTATATTGCAATTTGTTGTTCCTTGGCGAAGTTATTCATAAAAGAATCTTTGTATTGATAACAGATTTTTTTTAACTCCGATATGACAATATAAATATATATATATATTATTCTTCTAAATATATAGTATATAGATTATATATATAGATTTTATATATATACATATATAATCTAAATATATATGTATATATATACATATATATATATATACCAGAATATATTTTACCAGAATAAACTATTCACAAATTAAAGAATATCACCCCAATATTTCAATACCCATGTAATTGACGTCATTTGGTACACTTTTGTTTTTAAACACCTTTTTTTGTACAACTGTACGCCGACTAGCGTTCCACATTCCACTACGCCTTGCCCTATCCTAGTAGTAATGTCGAACGCCATGCTAGTGACGAGCATGCAATTGTATCAGTGTTTGCTGGGGATTATTGCTCATAACACTTCCCAGATAGGAGGCGAGCACTCTACTCACCTGACAATCTCGTCAGGTAGTCTCATTCTTGCCAAGATATTTTAGCATTATTACACTCAGTACGTGTATTTCTATGTCCAGAAATACTCACTCCACACTCTCGAATTGGATAGCAAAGTATTAAAGCATTATCCATCCTCACATTTAGTTGGTCTTACTGGCGTAACGAAACCGCCAGTAGAGTTATATTTATATTTTCCTGGTGTTTTTTTGGTGTTTTTCTTTTTACTAAGGCGCCTCTATTGCCGGACTAGGCTTCCCTATGGCTCATTGGTTAGTTCACCTATTTCCTAGCGTTTTGGGTGTTTTAAAAAAAAATGCCCAGTGCCCTAAGAGATATCTATATCGATTATCCATTTGAACCCATCCCACCTTGAACATTTAATGTGTTTAGCCAGACGCCCAGTTTTGCTAACTATTTGTCGGCAGGTGGCGTCGACTAACACGTAAAAAAAGGCTGGCGGACACGATGTGTGAAGGCCCAGTCAGACCTTACCTGACTGAGTACCGGACACCACCGGACAAAGAATTGTCTAGTCCGTTGGGGTCCGGTGACAAAATGTACCGAAATGTATCGAAATGTACCTGATGAAATGAACGCTAAATGGACAAGGAACGTACATTAACGAATAGCCACCGGACGAGAACCGGACAGCAACCGAATGTCAAATGGACGGACCGGACACAAACCAGACATCAACCGGACACCAACCAGACACCAACCAGACACCAACCAGACACCAACCAGACACGCGCCAAAAACCGACAGACCAAATTCCCGCAGCACCATCAACGGACTCTTCAGGAAGCAAACCAGAGGTGTAACGGATGGGTACCGGACATGAAATGGACAAAACGGACAAAACGGACTTAAAACGGACACCAACCATACACTTCAGTCCGGCGGTGTCCGGTACAAGTTTTGTGCATGTTCAAAACTTACCACCATACACACCGACACCACTGGATACAGAACAGACATGCCGGATGCCAACCGTATATATAAACCGTACATTGCCATTTTTTCACCGGACAGTGTCCGGTTTCTGTCTGGTTCCTCAATCCGGTGAGGTCTGACTGGGGCTTTAGACGCAAGGTTATAACTAAGTTATAGCGATTGGTTGTTTGTGTGAAGTCAGTGCAAAAACACGCAGTGTGCCATTATATCATTGTGCATTGGACCATTGAACCATTGATCTAACCATTGAATCAATGTTGGAATCATTGAACCATTATACCATTGTACCATGTCATTGGACCATTGATCCAACCATACAATCAATGATTGAACCATTGAACCATAATACCAGTGTACCATTGTGTCATTATGCCATTGGACCATTGAATCATCGATCATCGATCCAACCATACAATCAATGATTGAACCATTGAACCATTACATCCCGTCTGATATGACCTTAAATGTTGCTAGGACGTAAAACCAGAAACTAACAAAACAAGAACCATTATACATTCTACCATTGTGTCATTATGCCATTGAACCATTGAATTATTGATCCAACAATCCAATCAATGATTGAACCATTATACCATTATATCAATATGCCATTTGAACACTGGACCATGGAATCAATGATTAAACCATTGAACCATTATACCATTGTACTATTGTATCACCATGCCATTGGAACTTTGAAAAGTTGATCCAACTTTTGATTCAACGATTAATTATGCCGAGCGCCTGGCTAGGAAGTGACAAGTATCAATTTTGTAAGTCATGGGTTTGACTCGACCGCGAATTGAACCCGCCGATATCCTGCACGGGAGGCCTGCGCTCTGACGATTCGGGCACAGCGTCCGGTGGGTAGGGGAGGAAGGGAGGGTGGGGGGTGGAGGAGGGATGGCAGAGGGAGGGGGAGAGGGAGGGGAGGGGGGGAGGTGGTCCTGTGGCATATCCGTCAAGACGCGGCGACAACTGCCAGCCCAACACCATACATCACACCAGCCTTCACCCATGATAGCTGCATCTCAGAGCATGTCCGTTAATTGCTTGGTGCAATCTTGCAAGGCGCCGCCCCCTCGCCTGGCTGCTGTGAAGTTGGCTTAACCTGCTTACGGGGCCGGGTGTTGCTTCCCGGCCTCGCCTGCCGTTATCCGGCACCGAAATGCGCCATTGTCCAAACTCCCATCGGAACCGGCGTTGTCGTAATCCGAGGTGGCAGGCGGGCGGGCAGGCAGGCAGGCAGGCTGGTAGGGAGCGAGGAATAGTGGGTTGGTGTTTGTGTACGTGTGTGAGGTGGGGGGGGGGGGGGGGGGGGATACCACTCCACAGACCTGTTTCATGGCTGACTCCTTTCAATGTCACCTATGTAAAAAAAAAAATTTTAAAAATGTTAAGAAGTGAAATTGAATTTCTTTTGGAGATGACCGGAGTGGAATCGAAGGGAGGTTTTGTTTGTTTGTTGTTGTTTAATGTCCTAGCAACATATAAGGTCACATCAGGATGGGTACCGATTTGTGACAGTGCACACTCATGGTGAAATTTATAGTGCTGCCCCACTGGGAAATCAGGCCACCAGCACCATGACCCGATATCCCACTCAGTCATATTATCCTCAGACTAAGCTAACCAGTCCTTTCCCCATCCTATTAATGCTGAGCGCCAGGCAAGGAAGCGACAAGTATCAATTTTATAAATCATTGATTTGACTCGACCGGGAACCGAACTCCCGATCTCCCGCACGTGAGGCCTGCACTCTACCGATTCGGCCACCACGCTCAGTGATATATATATATATATATATATATATCTAAATATATATATGGGTGTATATATATGTATATATATGCATATATATACATATATGTATATACATATATAATACGTATAATTAATTATGCAGATATAAATAGTTGGAGTATCATTATTATTATTTATTCCACTATGTTACTTTGAGATATTATTATTGTCCAATCGCTGACTTGCCTGGATTTGCCCCGGTTGCCCACTACTAGCGCCACCACCTGGCACTTTCCTCAGCTAACCCTCCCTGCAAGTCACTTCCATTCTCGATTTCAAACTTTTACCGGTATGCCTGTTATCTCGCTTGCCCAGACGCTCAATAAAAGTGTCCGACCCAACACGCGTCTGTATCCTTCCTTTCCTTACATAGCCATACTTTATATATATATATATATATATATATATATATGTGTGTGTGTGTGGTTGTGAGCACACTCACACTGGATGCCTCCGGGGAGGTCACGTGGTGCTTTGAGTCATGGCGCCAGCACACAACAGCGCCCTCTATGCCTACTAATGACAGCGCGCCCTGCGAACCCGCAGAGAATGCTGGTTATGGCGAGCATTGTGAGGTGTCAATAATAATAAGAACTGATCCCCCCGGGGACACGCATGCCATGTATGTGGGCTGTACATCTGACTGTGTGCGCGCACGCGCAGACATGCGCACAGGCTGACACACTCGTATACCACAGCGTAACCATTTGGCAATGGTGGTGGTGGTGGTGTAGTGTGTGGCGGTGATGGTGAGGGTGGTGGTGATGGTGAGGGTGGTGGTGGTGGTGTGGTATGTGGTGATGGTGGTGGTGTGGTGTGTGGTGATGGTGGTGGTGTGGTGGTACTAGTGTTGGTGGTGGTGTGGTGGTGGTAGTGGTGATGGTGGCGGTGGTGATGGCGGTGTGTGGTGTGTGGTGTGTGATGTGGGGTGGTGGTATCTGGTGGTGGTGGTGTGTGGTGGTGATGGTGATGGTGAGAGTGGTGATGGTGGCGGTGGTGGCGGTGGGGATGGTCGTAGTAGTGATGGTGTTGGTGCTGGTGAGGTTCATTGTAGTGGTGGTGGTGGTGGCGCTGATGGTGGTGATGGTGGTAGTAATGGTGGTGGTGGTAGTAGGGGGTGGTGGTGGTTGTGATTATTATGGTGGTTATGATGATGGTGGTTGTGGTGGAGATAGTGGTGATGATGATGGTGATGGTTATGGTGATGATGGTGGTGGTGATCATGATGGTCTTAAAATATGGGTCAAATATCTAGTTTCATGCACATTTAAACTAAGCTCCAGAATTATGCGAATATAAATAGTGACTAATATCTTAATTGTTTGTATTAATATTGTACTCAGATATCCTATTGTATTGGAATAGCTATATATAATGTATATATACTTTTATGTTATATATATATATTGGTATATATTTATCTATTTATATATTATATATATATATTGGTATATATTTATCTATTTATATATTATATATATATTTTTTTATATATTTATAATATTTATATATAATTATAATATTTATATTTATACATGTGTATATATATTTATATATTTATACTTATAAACCATAATATTTATCAGTGTATACATTTCTACATATATTTACACATATGTGCGTATAAGTGTGTATATCAATGTGGGTGAGATGTGACCATTTGGAAGTGTTCACAAGTTGTGTGCATTCAGGTGAAGTTGCTGGTTTACGGTGTACTGATCACGTACAGAGACAATCCCCGCACGTGTTAAGTGTGAATAATTGGTCCTGGGGTCAGACAATCGCGCAATAGTAGTGTGAAGTCTCACTCATATACCCCGACTGGTCGAGGTGTGGTGCCATGTTGGATTTTCCCGAAATTAGCTTGACTTGCTCAATTCTACGTGGTCTTATCGTTCCTTATTGTGGAGATACTAATGGTGTGTGTAGTGTCGGTGTTGTGCTATGTATACTTGTGTGATTGTTCAATAAAAACTTTGACAGCAGGCAGGGGGCGGGGTTAATTCTTAGTCATTGTCAACAGTGTACCACTCAACGTCTCAAAAGTAAAAGTAAAGCTTGTTTTATTTAACAACGCCTCTAGAGCGCATTGATGGGTATGTGAACGCACCAGTTAGTATTGCAAGATTTGTTTGTTTTTGTAGTAGTCCAGACATGAGCTCCACTACCATATGGTGGCAGCAAGGACTTCTCCATCACCATCGCAGTTCATAGCGATAGGTGGTGGGTATGTTAGCCGCCGGGCAGCACTGCGACGGGGCTGCCACCAACTGCATGCGGCTAGCGTAACCTAACCTGAAAGTTGATGTGGGACCTACCAGGGCAGAGGCAGGTCACTTGATCATGGACGCCGCAGTGAGCGGAGAATAAAGACGACTGGAAGCAAGCGTCCTCATTCTCCTGCTTGGTTGGGGGGTCTACCGCGTGTGGGTCAAGTTCCAGGGGGCCAACAGAGGGCCCCATCACACTTTGTTGATTGGAGCATTACGTCCTCCTAGTAATACCTAAGGTCACATAAGGACGGTACCAACTTGTGACAGTGCGCACTCACTGTTACTTAATAGTGCTGCACTGAGAAACCAGCCTGTTGGTATCATGACCTGATCTCCCATTCAGTCACATTATACTGATATTGAATAAATAAGTCCGTGTCTGATTAATGCCAAACGCCGGGTTTGGTACTTGGTAGTGGGAAGTATCATTTTTGTTAATCGTTGTTTTGGCTCAGTCGGGGTTCAAACCAATGACCTCCCGCACACGAAGCCGGTCAGTGTTCTAACCGATTTGGCCATCCCACCCGTCTTACAAGAGGTTGCCTGGCTGCTTGTCCTGGTAACATCTGAGGTCTATCAGGATGGCCACCAACTTGTGACAGTGTGCACTCATGGCGATTTTATAGTGCTGCCCCACTGGGAAATCAGGCCACCGGCACCATAACACAATATCCCACTCAGTCACATTATCCTGACACTGAGCTAACCAGTCCTTGCCCTATCCTATTAATGGTGAATTCCAGGCTAGGTAGTGACAAGTATCAATTTTATAAGTCATTGGTTTGACTCGACCGGGAACCAAACTCACAACCTTCCATACGCGAGGCCTGCGCTCTACCGATTCGGCCACCGTGCCTGGTCTTACAAGAGTTAGCTAGCTAAATACCCTTCCCTCAGAAAGTCCCTCCTGGTGTTTCTCACTGGTCCCTTTCCTCCTTTAACTGGGTGTTGAGTACAGTCACTAGGTGTGAGTATTATCGTCCTGGAAACAGGTTGACACCACACTCTGCTTCAGATTAGTCAAGGAGGAGGCTGGGCCAAGACCCCATCCTTGAATGGTGGTACACTTGCTCCAGCCACACCACTAAACAACCCAGTAAGGGGCCATGCAAAGTTTTCAAAATTTTAAAACATTTTCATGGTCGTACAAAGCGTACTATTTTTCCACCCACCCCCTCCTCCCACAAAGTAGGACAAGATTTAAATACTTCGTTAAATACAGTGTTTTAAATATCAACAATTTATTAAATGATAAACGCCATACAGTATAACCCCGTTAAACCAAACTTGAAGGGACCCTAGAAATTTGTTTGGATTAACCGATCATTGGTTTAACCGAGCTTTGACTTTGCTTTGGTAAAGACGGGGGTGCATTATGAATGTACAATGTATGTGGACACTATGATTATTGTTTTTTATGTATATACAGTTTAACCCCATTAAACCAACCTCGGTTAAATCAAACGATCGGTTAATCCAAACTTTTTTCAGCAACCTGGCAAAATACTACCCTTTATCATATAAAAACGTCTCAGATGACCTTAAAACCATATGAAAGTTTGGTTTAACTGTACCAGAAGTGGCCTGGGGCCGACAATTTTGTTTGGATTCACCGATACTTTGGATTAACCGACTTTGGTTTAACCAGCTTTTTTATATGATAAATGGTAGTATTTTGCCGGGCCGCCAAAATTAACCAAGCTGGGTTTAACGGGGTTGTACTGTATTTGAATGACACCCCTCCCTCCTTCCCTGTATTGTACTTTGCGTACGATTGTGAAAGTGTATTGCATGATATGTGTTCCTTGCTATTCCTTGTGTTGCTTATTTACTTGCACTCAAGCAAAAATGAGAGACAAATAAGTGTTCACACTTCCTGTCTACCATTCGCTATTTCGCTATTCGCGATATGGGATTAAAGCAGACAGGATGGCTTAATGAGTTGAGCATCCAACTTCCACATTGTTGGGCATGGGATGTAAACCCCCGGGTTCGAACTCATTGTCGAGTAAAACCAATGACTTAAAAATGTATACTTGTCGCTACCAAGCCTGGCGTTCATGCATTACTAGGATAGGGCAAGGAGCAGGGGAATGAAGAAGAGCAATTGGCTGTGATTGAAATTTCCCATGCTTAATAAACTAATTAAACCAACGCAAGACAAGTACAGTATAAAGTGGCATTTATTCTTACTATTTCGTCATTACATTTAAGCCATGAGATGTTTGATTTATTAAGATTTCGAGGATTTCAGGCACGTAGCCCTATGAATGTCAGTTATAGTTTGGGTGGGTGGGACGGCAAATCCAAAGGAGAGAACATGTCCTGCCGATCGAAAGGCTCTGGTCGAAGTGTCTATACAGAAAATGTGCCACATCTCGTTATGGAAATTTACAGAAGATGGCGCCACAGTCAGAGCATTTATTATTAAGCAGGACACTATAGATGGCGCCACCAGTCGCCTCAATGTTTAGTATGTACTTTTTCTTGTGGGTTAAATTACCGATGTTGAAATCAACATCCACAATTAAACCAACGCAAGACAAGTACAGTATAAAGTGGCATTTATTCTTAGTATTTCGTCGTTACATTTAAGCCATGAGATGTTTGATTTATTAAGATTTCGAGGATTTCAGGCACGTAGCCAAAAAGTATATTTTAAGTGCCTGGAAGCTGAGACTGGATGTTGTATGTTGACACAGCAGCAGAGGTCCAGTGACCAATTGTCTTACGCCCTGCCTCGCTGACCCTTGGAGGGAGAACTATGGAGAGTTGAACGCATGGTGTGTAGCGTTATAGCACCGGGTGCTACGTGGCCCGCCACGGACAGGGCTAGTCTTATGATTGAAAGGACCAGGTACTGTGAGGCCCGCCATGGACAGGGCTAGTCTTATGATCGAAAGCACCGTGTGCTGGGAGGCCCGCCATGGACAGGGGCAATGTCATGATTGAAATTAATCCACGAACATGTGAGTGGTAGCCACATGAGTCAAGGAGACCGGCTGTCATGCCAAGGTGGTGTCCCGGACACGTACTCGCCCCCACGCAGGTGCTGCGCAGAAGGCAACCAGAATTGCTGGAATGCGATGTCTCTAGGAGACGGTGAGTTGATTGGTGTCTGGATGACGACACGGACATTGATGCCCAGGAGTGTTAGCCTCAGATCCTCGCGCGACTAAGTGACCAGGAAGGCCACCGGATGTCATTAACAGATTGCTCTGCAGTACCTTATTGTCCATGTACAGCCGGGAGGCCGGCTGCTATGGGGTGTCGGAGGCACTGGTGTGGTATTTGGATAACCTGGGAAGAGAGGCAAAAATAAGCAGTCGAATCCCAGGTTATAATGTGTGGTTGTGAGCGACGGTGGTTTGTGGTTGGGCCCATACACCTTGCAATGTATGGGAGCCACCCGACCTTTGGCGAGGTCCTCCTGTGGTGGATGATGTGTGCTTTGAGTTACAACTCCTCGATGATATGTTGGAGTTAAGATAGTATTGTCACTGCGAATGAAGCTACAGTGCGTGCCCACCGGAGACTGCACCTCAGATGGCCCGAGCATGGCACCAAGGAAGAGTGAGCCTATTGTTGAAAGTCATAACGTACCCTTGTCTGAAGGAATTATGTGTAGCTATGGCTAGTCGCCCGTTGGCGACTGAGTAGTACCAGCCAAGCACGATGATGATATGTTGGAGTTAAGATGTTATTGTCACTAGAATGAGACTAGAGTGCATGCCCACAGAGACTGCACCTCAGATGGCCCGAGCGTGGCACCATCCGGTGCAACATTTAATTAGGTAATTTGGGACCTATCCGTGATTGCCTAGTGTGGTGCACCTTTGGTTGTAAGAGGAGGGCCATGGTGATAAGGCTTCGTGTCTATTTTAGCGGTGACTAGGGTGGATAGCCGGAGCAACTGGCCATCCCTGTCGTGATAGATGAGGATGGTGCCATGGCCGCCTCATGTGGCATGGCAAAGTACCCAGGCCATGTTAATCCGACGTCCGTAGCATCGAAGTTGTGAAGACCGTCCGTATGGTTGTAATCGGCGATGTAAAGCCCGTCTGGCGAGGTCATAACGCACCCTTGCGTGAGTGATGTCATAGACGGATGAAGAATGCTTCGCGGCTTCATGTCAGTAACAAGATCCCATGTACTGCCCGACCTCAAGGTCGTGGTGATGTCAGCAGTCCGTGAGACTTTGCGTCTAGACAATGTCTAGACGGTCGCTATCACAGCTGCCAGACAGATCTGGGTGTAGTTCACATGCACTCTGCGTACTGATAACTTTTGCCTTGCGAGTACGAAATCTGGATATGAAGATCATCTGTAGATGAAAATAGGTTCCGTGTAGGAGGTTGTTATACTCGTGACTTAATGTGGCTATGTATACTTAAGCCTGTGTCACTTGGTTCTACGAGTACGCTGGAGCTAAGATGTTACTTGTCACTAGAATTGAGACTACAGTGCATGCCCATGGAGACTGCACCTCAGATGGCCCGACCGTGGCACCATCCGTTTCAACAGCGCGAAACTGTCTGGCGGAAACCTGTCCTACTGATGGTCAGAACGTACTCTCGTATGAGTGGCATTGTTTATGAGTATGAGCAGATATCTGTTGGTGAAAGTCAATTGAGAGTGTTATTGTTATGACATAACCCTCTTGCACATGTTGGATGAAGGCTTTTGTGTTGTTATATATGTGTGCTTTATGTGGCAGTGTCGTAATGATATTGGTGAATTTCAATTTAGAGTGTTACATCCGTTTCTACAAAGTCGCCAGACATGTGAATCCGACGTCCGTAATGTCAAAGTTTTATCCGTGCACTGGTCGTGTTGTAGTGTCTCGGTACATATAAAACAACTCACAAGAATAACAGCGATTCCGACATCCGTAGCTCGTTTTTCCTGTGACCGTGTGTTGATTTTGTTGTCGCATATCACGGCTTGCACAATTCCTTGTTCAACGAACACGATAGTTAGTTTTTCGCTAGATTTATCGGGATAGGGCTGACCTTGTCCTACCCTAGGTTAAGGAGTTTCACGGGAACCAGGTCCGTGAGGACTGGCGTCAAAATGAACCAGCAGTTAAATGAGCCGACGGTGAAATAGTCTTGTGTCGCACCAAAACCTCCCCCAAGATGATCGAGCAAGGTGTCATGGCCGCTTCCACATGGCGTGACGTCAGCATTCATATCCACGGCGTAGTAGACCCGAAAAACGACAGTCAGCATTTTTGAAGCCAATGGATCGAAGCAATCGATCCTGTCACTGACATCGACCATCCGTTTGTATAGGGTAGCCAGATCACGGTTAATCCAACGTCCGTAGCTCGATCCCTGCATCCGTGCGTTGATGTTGTCGTCTTTCCAGGGCTCGCGCCGGTCCTTTGTTCAACCAACACGAGCAGTTATTTTCCGGTAAAAAAAATCGGGATAGCCACTGACTTTGACCCACCTTGTGCTTAAGGAGCTAATCCTCCTCATTCCGGAGTTTCTTCTCTCGATCTCTAAATCGTGTATGCTTATCGACAGTCATCTTGTCGACTTGAATCCAAATCCAAAGGAGAGAACACGTCCTGCCGATCGAAAGGCTCTGGTCGAAGTGTCTATAGAGAAAATGTGCCACATCTCGTTATGGAAATTTACAGAAGATGGCGCCACAGTCAGAGCATTTATTATTAAGCAGGACACTATTGATGGCGCCACCAGTCGCCTCGATGTTTAGTATGTACTTTTTCTTGCGGGTTAAATTACCGATGTTGAAATCAACATCCACAATGTACCAACAAACAAAATTTGAATACACGAGTAGAGGTGCAGCCGGGTCGGTATCAAAGCAAGCTTGCAAGCCTTGATATCAGCAATGACTATATCCCATGAGTGCATAAGACCCAGATTATGCGATGAAAGATTGACTAATTAGCTGCATGCTTTGTACTTTGTATATTGCTAAATGTCTGCATATTTTCCATTTTGTGCATGCTCCGACAATGTCAGATTAAATAGATTAAATATTTACCCACTTACGCTCTTCATTTCATTTTCAATGGGATATATGAGGCACTTAGAAAAAAGAAGTTCAGCTACCTCTATTATAAAACTATTAAAACGGGGGGGGGTCACCAGGTCAAATGATCCAACTCTTTAACTTCTTACCAAGAAAATCCAAAAAAACTAACATAGATTACTAACCACAAATCATAATCTTAAGAAACACAGACTGATAACTGCCCAGCATTGAAAACAAGCTCGATCATCCAAACGTATATGCTATGAACAGCATAAACATCCCATAAAAAAAAAAAAATATTTACTTAGAGATTAACTTACAAATTAACTTAAAGAGCTTTTTTTGCACACACATGTGGGTCGACGGTGCCCTGAAGTCATATAATTGTGGGTGTCCTCTCCTATATCTGTCCAGCCTTCTCTCAAATGCTTCTACCGTTGATGCTTCAACCACTTGGTTTGGAGGACTGTTCCATGGATCTGTCACTCAACCTCAAGTCTGGGCCTCTCCTTGAAGATCTTATACTGCAGCTCTTGAAGTGAAAGAGATTGGCTTTGTTTTGTTTATTGATGTTTAATATCCCACCAACGGCTAAGGTCATATTTGGACGGGTACCGACTTGTGACTGACAGTGCGCGCTCGTGGCCACCTTACAGTGCTGCCCAACTGAGATACCACACCATAGGCACCGTGATCTCCATATCCCACTCAGTCAGATTATGCTGACACTGAGCCAACAACCCTTTGCCCTATCCTAGTAATAACAGGGAGCACCCGACAGGTTTTCTCTAGGTCTTTTGGGGTTTCACTCAGCCAGAGACAGGGGTGAAAGTGTTCTCCAACAAAAAAACGCGGAAATCAGCCCGAGACCTTGGCGGATTTCTCCCCCTAGGATTAGCATTTTGAGGAAATCGTGGAAAAATGCCGGAAGTCAGGTTTCAGCTGTCCTTGTTGTGACTATATTATCGCCCATATCTAACCTTTCTTGTTTGCGTTTGATGTTCTGGCAACATCTAAGGTCGTAGAACAGGATTCGAACAAATCAATTGCTGTAATATATTATTATCATTAAACAAAATATATATAATATATATTTTGTTTAAAGTTAAAGCTGCATACTCTGATGAAGTATCAAATTTTCAAAACCAAACCAATTATCTAGATTTGATTTTACATATCTAACTTAGATACTGATGCACTTATTAAGCATTTTTTTCTGTGTAGAAGGCAATACTGCGTCAATTTAACAGAACCTGTTACTGCAGAAGTCTATGGTGTCAGAGTTTTGGCAAGCTTGCCAAAACTAATTTTACATGTTTATATTGAAAATATCTCAAAAGTTTACCATTTAAAATAAAAGTAACTTTGAACTGATGTAAAGCAGATACTAGTGATCGATCTAATATATTTATCTCAGAAAAAATACAGAAATTCAAAACCATCGGACTATGCAACTTTAATCGGTAAATATAAAAAAATCACGGAAATCAACGAAATTGCGGAGATTTTTCATCCCTAGCTGGGGATTGATCCCTTGACTTCCCACACGAGATGTAAAGTGCTCTACCCGGTCAGCCATCCCGCCCGGTAGTGATGGAGAAGGTCGACGGTGGACACATGAGGGCATCAGCCCAGGAGAGAGTTACAGCTGTGCCTATACAGGCCCTGGAGTGGGGGAACCGGAGCGCGGCAAAGCCTAGTGTTGAGGGCGGGCTATCACGCTTAACGCCAGCTTATGACCACACATTGATCAACCACCCGCCCCCACCCCCACCCCCCACCCCACCCCCATCTTTAACACTCCCCGCCCTGAGGTCCAGTCAAAGTCCTACCCATTAAGAACAACCCACACCTGACCACCCACCACCCCATCGCCCACCCACGCCGTCATCAATGAACCGAGCCAGAGAAAAAGGGTGTGTGTGGGGGGGGGGGGGGGGGGGGGGGGGGCACCCAGTCATTCTCTCCCTCCTCCTCCTCCTCCTCCTCCTCCTCCCGGCACCCCCACTTCCTCGTCCCCTTGGACCAGACAGTTTGGCCAAATGAGTTGAGTAGAGCGTCCATCTCCCGTTTTGGTAGATCGTGGGACTCGAACCCACACGGGTTCTAACCCAGGTCGAGTCAAACTAATGACTTACAAAATTGATACGTGTCACTTACTAGCTTGACACTATGCATTATTTGGATATGGCAAGGATTGGTTGGCCCAGTGTCAGGATAATGTGACTCAGTGGGATATCACATTATCAGGTCATGGTGCTGGCGGCATGGTCTCCCACTCCAAGTGGGGCTGCACTATAAAATCACCATGAGTGCGCACTATCACAAGTCAGTACCCATCCTGATATGACCTTAGATGTTGCCAGGACGTAAAACTCAAAGAACCAACCAATCGGCCCCGTTCACCACACCCCATCCCCACGCCTCCCCCCGTCGGTCAAGTGGCCGGCCCGTCCGGTCACGTGGCCTGGAAGGCGGTCTTGTCCCGGGGCAAGGTGCCGAGGGTTTGTTCAGCGATCCCCGTCGGGTGGCGCTGTTTTATTGTGCTGCTTATCTGTGGCGACTTGGCGCGTGAGCGACGGTGCGTGAAGATGAGAATTAACGTTCATTTCACGCTGACTTTGCCTGAGCCTGTACACGATGTGATGTGTGGGAGAGTGCGTGTGTGTCAGGGCGGGTGTGTGTGGTGGGGAGGTTGGCTGGTTCGTTGGTTGTTGGAGTTTTACGTCCTGCCAACGTCAAAAGTCGGTACCCGTCCTGATATGACATTAGATATGTTGGTTGTTGGATCTTTACGTCCTGGCAACATCTAAGGTCATATCAGGACGGTTACTGACTTTTGACAGTGCGCCCTCATGGTGACTTTATAGTGCTGCCCCACTGGGAGACTAGGCCACCAGCACCATGTCCTGATATCCTACTCAGTCACAATATCCTGTCACTGAGTCAACCAGTCCTTGGTCTATCCTAACAATGCCGAGTGTCTGGCTAGGAAGCGACAAGTATCACTTTTTAAGTTAATAGTTTGCCTAAACCAGGGTTCGAATGCATGGGTTCGAATCCCACTATCTACCAAACCAGTGGACGGACGCTCGCTCATTCGGCCATCTCGTCTGGTTTATGGTCGGGAGGTGAGGGGGAGTGCATGTGGGGGTTGGGGTGATGGTGGTGGTTTGTGGTGGTGGGGTGGGGAGGGGCATCGGTGAGTAGCTGTACTATACAATAAAGTTGCACTTCTCCAAGAAACCTTCCTCATCGATCCACCCCATATCAAAGGCTACACCACATACCACATCCCCGCAGTAAGACATGCAGCAGCAGGCAGACTCTCCCAAGGAACCACCACATTCGTAAGCAACCACATCCACTCCACCAAGATCCCACCCAACAGATTCAACCCCAATGCTGACACCCTTCGCATACGTCTCCACCTAGCACACTCCGTCGTGGATGTATACAACATTTACGACCCTGTCAACACTACTTACACTTTAAACCATATCTTCCGGGCCCTTGGCAATGGCACAGAACACCAAGTTGTCATGGGAGACTTTAACACCCACCACTCCTCCTGGGGATGCAACAACATCGATACCCCTCGAGGTTGTGTCCTCCTAGCAGAGATCCTCGACTCAACATCCCATTCTATCCTAAACGATGGCTCGCCTTCCTACAGAGCAAACACATCAATCGATCTCTGCATCACTGACTCCTGCCTTGCAGCTGCAGCTTCCTGGGAGGTCACAACACTATACTCAGACCACCACGCAGCTCTCCTCCACACCAATGCACCCAAAGTCACCCACCCCCCAACCAGATTCAACGTAAACCACGCAGACTGGGCAACCTTCAACCTTCGTCTAGAAAACTTAATAGATCTGAACGGACCGACCACATGTGATGAGTTCACTCACTTACCAAGCAATGACATACACCATAAAGCAAACCATCTCCTGCAACCACACTGGCCGCACCACCTCCAATGCAATGCGTAGAGCAAAAAGATTCTGCAACAAACTCCTCTACAAGCTCTGCATGAACCCCAACCGAGGCACTGAGAATCTCGTTAAAATAGCCACCAGTTGGGCCAAAGATGTTGAGCTTGCCAAATCGGACAGGAAGTGGAAACTCTGGTGTACCAAAATAAACTGTCACCTCCAGACAACTCTGGCGCAAACTGAACAGCATCCAGGGGAGACTTGCCACCCCCCACTCTACCCACACCCTGGCCAACTTGCAGCAGAACACAACAAAAAGTTCACGGACAGAACAGACCCTGCAATCAATCTCCCTTACGCCCACCAACAAGCGCTCACCAGGAACTCCACCTGACCAGGGCTGAGCTCGACCGCATCCTAGGCACCACCACAAAGAAGACAACCCCAGGAGCCGACAGTGTCCCTAACACTGTGTGGACAAAGTTATCTGCCACTAAAAGGGAAACTCTCCTTCCCCTCCTCGACAATATCTTTTACAACGCGGACATACCCCAATCTTGGAAGGATGCTGAGATCATCCCCATCCCCAAGAAAACGCCGGGCGAAGTCAGACCCTTCTCCAATCCCTCGGGAAAGTTAGTGAAAGAATCATCCTCGCCCCTTCTCCAGATAGTCACAGAAGACCCCCACCACTGGCCTACCAGAGGAGGTCATTGGCTACCCAGGAGGAAGAGGCACCCAGCATGCCATCGCCACCCTCATCGAGAGCATTTCCTATGGCCTCGGTAATGGACACGAGACAGCAACCATCTTCCTTGACCTCGAAAAAGCCTTTGAGCTTATCAACCACAATGTGGTACTGACATCAATGGCTGATCTTGGCATCGCCGGCCGGCCTCTTGCGTACATCCAAAATTACCTCCAGAACAGGTGAGCTAGGGTACGTGTCCAAGGCACCTCTTCTCCCTACCTCCAACTAAAAAATGGTGTCCCCCAGAGTGCAGTGCTCAGCCCCCTGCTCTTCAATGCAGTGATGGCATCTCTCGTGAGGAGGCTTAAGCAAGACTTATCCACCCGAGAGATCACAGACACAACCATAGTCTGTTACACAGATGACATAACCATCACCTGCTCCCATGCGATCAACGCACATGATCTCGCTGAGCAGGTGCTCCACCTGGTAGGAAACGCCTGCTGGGACCTTGGACTAAAAATCTCAGAGGTCAACCACTTCACCCCCTCTACCTAGATGGATCCCCTATCGAATGGGTCTCCACCTTCGACTACCTTGGTATCCGCTTAGACCGAGACCTGAACATGAGAGCCGTCTGCTGCCACCTGGCCACCAGAATGACCAACAGACTCCTCCTCATGAAGAGGATCTCTGGCTTCTCCTGGGGTACCCCGGATGGTGTACTTGCACTGTAGTACCGCCAGGCAGTCCACTCCCTCTTCGACTATGCCGCACCCACTCTCACTCTCACAGCCCTCGGGCTTGAAAACCACCAAGCTCGACTACCCAAGAACAAGACGTTCCTGAATGAGTACCGAAAACTTGAGAACATCCAACACCGGGCTGCCAGGCTTGTCCTCAGTGTTCCCAGCACCACCAGGATCGAGATCCTCCTCCTTGAATCCGGCCTCCCTCCCCTCCACCTCCGAGGCAAACAACTTCTCCCCACCCACCTCACAAGAACCCTCTCCTCAGGCCTTTCACCAACAATCCACAGAGCTGTGGCCTACCTCCGAGATGGGACCCGCAGTCACCCTCACATCTCCTACCGCCTCAAGGATGCCATCACCACCCCCAAGGACTCCCACGGACTCCACATTGCAGACTCCGCCCTGAGCCCTCACAAGCCACCATGGGTTTCCATTCCAGTGGAAACCCGAACCACCAACCTAGTTGCTGCCAAGGCGGTTTACACCACCCCAGAACTCCACTCCCTGGCTCTCGAGGCCATAACTCAGGCAAAGATGGACTTTCCCCTCGCAAAGACGGTCTACACCGATGGCTCCTTTAACCCAACATCAGGTAGAGCCAGAGCTGGAATCTTCATCCCCTTTTCCAACACAAAGAACACCACCAGGGTATCAGACTTTGCTTCCACTCTCGATACTGAGCTTGCCGCCATTCACTTGGCCCGCAAAGACCTCCACAACTAAAGTGCCATCATCATTACCGACTCTCTGAATGCCATCAAAGAGATCGCCCGCCCAAATGCCCAACACTCCCTTGATGACGTGATCCAGATTATAATCTCGACCAGACATCAGGAACACCTCAACATAGTCCTGATATGGGTCCCCTCGCATATAGGACTCTATGGTAATGACCAGGCCGACTGTGCAGCTCTAGCCGGTGGCAACCGAGTAGATGTGGAGACAGCCATCCCTCCATCCTTCACCAAACTGACTGCCGCCGCTTCTAGAGCCACCACCAAACTCTGGGAATGCACCACACAAAAGGAACAAGTACGGAACCCTTATTCAATAAGCTGGCTCTGGTACACCCTGGTCAGAAAGAACATACCCCATCCAGTCGGCCTTCCTGCTTCTACCCAAGTCGCCGTCAACCGCTTCAGGACTGGCTACCGCCATTGGATTGATGTCCCCAACCTCCAGCGCTGTCCCTGCGGCACTTAGATCTTCAATGTGGCCCACATACTCGCCTCATATGGCGCCGTCGACAGATCTGCCATCAGTGACTTCATGGAGGACTCTGACCGCCAACTCAGCGACAATAGGGCTGCTCTGGCTATCCTCTCCAGGATTTCCAAGTCATCCTGGAATGCACTTGCTCTCTTCTAACGCCAGAATGCAGATATCATCAACACTGTTGGTCGGCCAGACTATGACACTGAGGACTAGCAGGCCCCACCTCATCGCCATAGCTGACTTGACACCACTACCAACTAACCACTAATTTTCACTAACAACTAATGTGGTAACCCCACCCACTGCCTAACTAATCCGATCCTCACTTCACTTCTTCCTCTGGCCTTGGCTGGACTTACTGTGCATACCGGTGAATCTGGAGAGACTGAAGTTTGGATCCTGGTCAAGTCAAACCAATGACTTATAAAATAGGTGCCTGTTGCTGCTCGGCGCTTGGCGTTATGAGGTCAGGACATGGACTGGGCACACAGTGTCAGGATAATGTGACTGTGTGGGATATCAGGTCATGGGGCCGGTGGCCTGATTTCCCAGTGAGGCAGCACTATAAAGTCACCATGAGTGCACGCTGTCACAAGTCGGTGCACGTCCTGGTATGGCCTAGGGTCTTACTGGGGCGTAAATCTACACCAACCACCCAGCCTCCCCTGGCCCTCTCAGAGGACTGGTTGGGTGCTTAGGCTGCCTTTTTCCTTCCACTGTCTCCCTCCCCCCCACCCAATTTCTCTGACCACTACCCATCGGAAGCCAACTCCCGACCACATGGGACCGCTTTCAGCGGTGCCCATTCAGTGCTGTAGATTTGCAGCCTTCAGCGCACCAATGTGACTGAAAACTCCCCAAAAGCAAACAAAACAATAAAGCAGCACCAATGACTAAGTGAGGGATTGGGGTTTTACAGCCTATCAGGATCTGAGGTCACGCCGAATTGGGGATTTACGTCCTCACAATAATTGAGGCTTTAGGGAATTGAGGTTTTGCATATTAGCAATAGCTGAGGTAATACTGAAGTACAGGTTTTATGTCCTAGAAGTAGACGAGGTCGTACCGAATTAGGGGTTTTATGTCCTAGCAATAGCCAGTGATAGCTGATCTCATAACAAATTGATGTTTCACATTATTAGGAATACCTGAGATCATACTGAACTAGGTGTTTCATATCCTAGCAATAGCTGAGGACACACTGAACTGGGGTTTCACATCCTAGCGATAGCTGAGGTCATAATAAATTGGTGTTTCACATTTTAACAATACCTGAATTCGTATTGAATTAGGGGATTCATGTCCTAGCAATGTATGAGGGCATATATAATTCAGATGTCACGTCTCTTAGCAATAGGTAAAGTAATACCGAATTAGGATGTCATAGCCTGGATTAATATAAAGAGAAATGGAGGTAAGGAATTTTGACCACAGTTATGGCTCTGTCACACCTCGCCAGATTGGGGAAACGGAAAAAAAAAAAAGTCTGTTGATATCTGGCAAAGTCCAGTTTGTGTCCATTGCATATCCATTGATATCCGTTGATATCCGTTTATATTCGGCCCGATCCGTTACAAGTTTTGAGCATGCACAAAACTTGTAACAGATTACGCTGGACTGCCGTATGCTGTTATTATCCGTTACTGTCCGTTCCCAGTCCTTTCCCCATCCGTTCCCATCCGTTCCCCGTCCGTTCCCATCCATTATCCATCCGTTACCGTCCGTTACCATCCGTTCCGGTCCGCTTCATATACATTACACGTCGGTTGACGTTCGTTATAGTTCTTTTTGTATACTGAATTGTCCGTTGATCATTAGATACGTTATCAACCATTACCGTCCGTTACCCGTCCGTTACCCGTCCGTTACCCTCCATTACAGAATCACACCGGACTATGATATTTTTGTCCGGCTTTATCCGTTTCCTCAATCCGGTGAAGTGTGACAGGGACTTAAGCAAGACAATTGCAACAGCTCAGGGCTGATTACATGTCTACATTTACGGATTATCCAATCTTTTGGTGTTGCTTCGATAGACATCGTATACTTGCCGATCTTTGTTGTCTTCTTCTTTTAACCAGATAAGAACCTCTCCGGTTATTTACTATTTAAAAGAAAGCATCTTCAAAAGAGGATGTAGTGCATTCTGTGTAACAACAGCAAGACCTGATTCATTTACTGGGGAACTAAATTTCATTCTGCTAATTCACTAAGGCGGAGGCGCGACTGGTATAATGTTGCATTTATTGAGCCTTTTAAGGATAAGAGGAGGTTAACATCATCAGCCACATTTGACAGGTCATGCAAGGTCAACATATATCATCATGTCAAGGGATTACATTAAGGTCATTCATGCTAGTCTAAAATGTTTATCATGTCAGGTTTACAAACCCTTTCAGAATGGGGTCATATGAGGTCAATTACATTTCATCAGTTCAGCATTCATCTAGATTTGAGGTCAATCATGCTAGTCTATTTTTTTATCATGTCATCCTCATATTTCACAGGTCACAGGGATTCTATTATGTTTCAGGGGGTCAATCGGTTTCGTTCACATTCCATCAGGTCAATTGTGTTTTGCTTACATTTGGGGGGCAGTGGGTCGGTTCACATCTGAGGTCAAAAAGGGGGCTCAGTTCCGTTTGATGATGATTTATGGCTCCCCCCCCCCCCGAGCAGTCACATTCCACCCGCCCAATGGGACCACGTCCCAGGGCCGGACTCGAACTCTCAATCCTTCCTTTCGCTGTTCTTCTCATAGGTGTGTGTGGGTAATTTGTTGCGGCTAATTTGCGGGGAAGAGAGGTTGTTATGTTACGTCACCCGATTGTTCATTAAGGTTCAAAAGTGTCCGCAAGGTGGCACCACCGTAGCGCCATGGCCGCTCCTGCAGTGTTGTGGGTATGGGGGGTAGTTCGGGGTTTGAGTGTAGGTGGCGCGTCGGCGGCCCCAGGTCTATGGAGTTTATGGCAGGCGTTAGTTTGGGTGGGACCCGTAAGATGGTGCCACCATACTACGGTGGGCAGCTGCAGTAATGGGCTGCCGCGAGAGTTCAGTATGGGCAGGTGGGGCCAGCAGCTAGTTTGATTTAAGGAGTGTCAGGCCGTCATGCCTCCGCCGCGAATTACCCATGTTATGGATATCATGGACAATGATCACCTGACTGAATATGATGTGTTAGTTCCAACGACATTGTCGGTTATTCACAGAATGAACTAGTATGGTTTGTCTGGGCTTGTTGGGTGTTTTTTATTTTACCTTCCTCCTCCCTCAATAATCACATTTTTCATCTATTTCTGCTGTTGACGCTGGGGGGATACCGGCTGGCTTGGTTTAATCGATATCAGAGTTTCTGTGACTAATGGCGACTTTACAGTGCTTTTCCACTGGGGCACCTTGCAGCCAGCACCATAAGCTGATAGTGATACCCCCATAGGTCGCATTATCCTGGCACTAAGCCAACCAGTCGTCGTGACAGTTTTCCTGGGAAGCAGCCGTGTAGTGACAGCTGCCTTGTTGGGACAGCTGCTCATGGTACAGGGTGATCATTGTGGCAAATGCTCATTGTGGCAGCTGTTCATTGTGGTATCTGCTCATTGTCGCACCTGCTCATTATGGCAGCTGCTCAGTGTGACAACTGCTCTTCGTGGCATCTGCTTATTGCAAAAGCCTCTCATTTTGGCAGCTGCTCATTGTGGCAGCTGCTTATTGTAACAGCTGCTCATTGTAACAGCTGCTCATTGAAGCAGCTGCTCATTGTGGCAGCTGTTCATTGTGGCAGCTGCTCATTGTGCCAGCTCATTCAGATAACGGTTTGTGGTGCCAATTGCTCAGTGTGACAGTGGCTCATGGTGACAACTGTTTGTTGTTGCAGTTGGTTGCTGTGGCAACTTCTAATTGTGTCAGGTAATCACGATGGTAATGCGCATTGTGGAAGCTGCTCATCATGGTCACGGCTCATCGTGGCAACTACTTGTCGTGACATCTGCTTGTCGTGACAACTGCTCGTCGTGATAATTACATGTCATGACATCTGCTCGTTGTGACAACTATTTGCTGTGGAAACTGCTCATAGTGACAGCTACTCGTTGTGACAAGTGCTCGTTGTGACAGCTGCTCGGGGACAGCTGCTGGGGGACAGCTGCTCGGGCACAGCTGCTCGGTGACAGCTGCTCGCTATGGCAGCATTCTTGTTGTGGCAGCTGCTCATGGTGACAGCTGCTGGCTGTGACAGTTGCTCTGTAATACTGATAGCTGCTAGTTGTGCCAGCTTTCTTGTTGTGGCAATTTCACGCAGTGATGGTGATTACGGTGGCAGATTCTCGGGATGGCAACTGCTTGCAGTGTTAACTGCTCGTCGTGGCAGCTGGTTCCGGTTGTGTTGACATTTGGCAGCTCCCCCTATCAGAAACTACCTGGTAGGGGTTGAACTTGCCCTATAAGCAATGGACGGTGGTGGTGGATGCAGTGGCAGTGCTGGTAGTAGGCACTTCAAAGTGAGTGGATACCCTATCCGCATTGCAAAATCTGACATAATTTAACCATTCTAAGACCACTCCAATCTCCACTAATTCTGCTTTCTTTGAAATAACAATTATATGAAGTGAATGCCTGTTCTTTTGCATTTTAGGGTGTTTGATTTATAATTAACATGTTGAAATAAATTAGAGTCAATGGACCCTTGTTTGGGTGTACCATCAGCAGCTCTGTGCATGTTTGTCATAGTCTGTTTGCACCCCGTGTTAGCCACTCCCTTCCCTAAAATTGCTACCTTGCTGGGTATGGTCACCTGAGCTCAAAATAACCACCAAGGAAAGATGGAGAAGAAAACGGGCCTCATTAGAATATCAAGCATGGCTGTGTTAGAGCAGGAAATTTGATTGAACAGAAGGAGTGAAAACATTCAGATGCTTATTCTCCTTGAAACTTAATCAGGATCGTCGTGAAAATTATATCATCAGAAAGCTGAAATCTTCCTCTCCCTAACCAGAACAATATTTGGTTGAGATTTATATCATACTTGGCAAGGTTGGTTTGAGAAATGACCATATCTTCCTGTCTCCCACACCGGAGCAATGAACATGGTGTTGATTGAAGCTTCTGTTTCGGCAGAAAAAGCTTGATGTGGCACCCATCAATGATGACTTTAGAGTGTGGAAGGTGCCAGACATTGAAGACATTTCTGAAGCCTATTGTCGCTCAAGGGAATCTATTTAATCATCTTAATAAGGTTAATATCTTTGCGACCTAGACATGTAGTCAGCTAGCAATGCCTATAAAAGTGAACTTTCTGTTTTTGCCTCATATTAATTCAAAATATGTAATATCATATACAGCTTTTGATTCTGATTATTTTGGAATAAGAAATAGAGTGATAGTGTAAGTAGAACAGAAGTTATGATGTTTCAAAGAATCTATCATTAACCCTGATGATATTCAGTAGAAATTAAGGAATTTAGCAAGTTTAGCATGAAATATCTGACCGAATAACAAAGGTAATGGTCTGGGGGGAAATAGAGCCTGTTACTTATACTATAGAGAGTGAGATTCTTTAATATTGCAGAAATTAGACATAACATAGCCTTTGTGTTGTGGCCTTAAAAACCTAGATTTCTCTAATTTGGAAATGTGCACAAATAAGGGCGAAAAAATGAATATTTAAAACCTCATAATTTTGCAACTTTTCAAGAGATCTATATACATCTTATATCACTGGAATCGGATTTAAAAGATCTATACACCTATATAATTTTAAACACTGAAACATTAAAATAAAAAATCACTTTGGAGTACATACTGGTAGTGGTGGTGGAGGTGGAAGTGGTGGTGGTGGTGGAGGTGGTGGGGGTGGTGGGGCTGGTGGAAGTGGTGGTTGAGGCAGTGGTGGTGGTGGAGGTAGTGGTGGTGGTGGGTGGGTGGTGGTGGAAGTGGTGGGGGTCGTTGTAGTGGAAGTGGTGGTGGTGGTGGAGGCGGTGAAGGTGATGGTGATGATGATGGGACATACGGTGGGGGTGGAGGAGGTAGTTGTGGTGGTGAAGGTAGTGGTTGTGGAAGTGGTGGTAGGGTAGCGGCAGAAGTAATGGTGGTTGCAGTGGTGCGAGAGTTGCAGGTAGAGGTGGAGGTGGCAGCGTGATAGTTCGTGGTGTTAGTAGGTGGAAGGAAGGAGGCTTGGTTCTGGTGATGAATGAGTATGTGGTGGTGCCAGTAGTGGTCTTAGCAACGGCTAGTCGTTGTGGTGGTGGTGGTGGTGGTAGAAGGAGGTTTGGAGGTGGTCGAGGTGGTGGCATTGGAGGTGGGGGCGCGGTGGGGGTGGCTGTTCGATATGGCGGGGCTCTTCGGTGCTTTGGCAGTGAGCTGTTCATAGCTGCTCGGAGCTCCTCAGAGCTGCTCGGAACTGCCCTCCCCCATCCCCGAGCTGCTCACTTGAGCCCCCCACCGTCCGTCAAGACGACGCAGCGCCCCCACGCAGAATGTTCCCACAGCAGGGGCCCTAATGGGCCCTGGTAGCTGATCGTTCAGACAAGTCCACTGATCGTCAGGGCGCTCTGGGCGACTCTATTTACACCTGCTGCTCCAGAACGGTCCCTCAGCCGGCTGCCCTATTGCTTTCCCTAGAGCATTGCCTCTTTACTTGAAATACTCTGTCACTCTCAGCTAACTGGCCCGGATTCATTGACGGCGTTGGAGACTCTATTGATTGACTGTAGCTTAGGAAATTCACACGAAGTTCCAAAATGGAAATGATAGCTAAGGTTATCTCTGATGCAATTTTGAAGTGGTTCAATTTGTGTCAATTGAGAGCATTATTTAATTCACAAAACATATTTGAAATTACAGGAGGCGATAGAGCCCAGTTAGAAACTTCAAGATTTGATTGTGCTTTATGTTGGTAAAGAGTTTTCGCATGCTATTTACATTAAAATATTCTTAGTGCAAGGCCATGAAATCTACACACTCGAACAAAATGTGTCTGAGTGGTAGTGGGCACTGACCACGCATTGCACTCAGGGGTCGTTCTCCTTTGAGTACAAATGTGTGAGTCAGCCGAGAGAGTGGCAAATGCGGCATCAGGTGATAGGAGGACTACTTGGTCCTGCCAACAATTGAAATGAAATTGAAATATCCGCTGCTTAATTACCAAATGTATTCGAAAAATAAACCACTGACCCCTATTTCAAACCTACTCCTAGTCGAGTCAAACCAATTGGGTTGAATGAGTGGGTGGCGCTCATTTGCTGTCATTGCTGGGGTTGCAGAGAACAGGGATGCAGCCCCTCCCACCTGCCACTCACACCAAGCCATCCCATTGGCCAACCCCACAAACCCCTCAACCAATCAACTTCAACCTCTAAACAACCCCCACAATCCCCCCCCGTGAGCCCGGCACAGCCACTCGAACCCAGCCCACCATAGCAGCAACACCTCTTCTTAAGCCACCCACCCACAACCTGCACTTAACTCGATCTTTAAAAATAAACCCGAGCAAAAAACGAAAATGAACGAAAAAACTTGAAAAAACTAAAACGATTGAACTGATAAAAAATTGAAGCTAATATGATTGAAATGTTTGCATTGATGTAGATTTGATGATTGTTACATTGTTTCATGATTGATTAATGATTGATTGATGACTGATGATAAAATGCTAGTCTTGATCCTTGAAATGTCCTGTATGCCTGATTAAAATGTCAACTTGATTAAATACCATAACTTCACTTGCATGTCGGGCCTTGTTACCGGCCACTCATACCTGCAGTGAACTACTCTGCCACTCACCCTGTCTGTCATGGAAATAAAGTTGTGTTATTCCCACCCCCTGCTTCTGTCTTCTCTGGGCCCCGGGTAGCAATGACTTAAACATTGATACGCGTCACTACCTAGCCTGGCATTCGGCATTACTAGGATAGGACAAGGAGCAGTGGAATGAAGAAGAGATGTCCATGATTGAAATTTCCACTGCTTAATCAACTAATTTACAAAAAAATATATGTATATATATATATATATATATATAGATGTATATATAATGCGTTATATATATCTCTATATATATATGATGCATAGCGCATTATGCAACTAGATAGGCACGTACTCTGTACTTCCTCTTCCCCATGCCTATGACTGGAGGCGCCACCTGCTGCTAGCGCAGGCAAACCTCCCTCGCGACGGAGGATTTTCACTTTTGATTACACATATATTAATTGATGTGTGGTGATTATATCCAAGTAACTCATTTCCTAACTGGGTGGTGTTGGCTATAAGGGATTGGGAACTGTTAGTAGGTTAGAGCGACCTGCGTACCTGCTCCGCATGCAGCTAACCAGGTCAATAGAGCTCAGGGTGACTGAGCATGACTGCCATACTGATACTTCCTATGTGCCACACAAATACTAAATAATACAATCCATATTTATGGATATAAATAGTGATATGCAATGCATTTGTCTATCTAAATGCAGTCAGTAGGTACGCCCACTCACTTTGCTATGGTGGTAGCAGCTGGAAAAATTATTACCCTGATGTCAAATAATTCCCTAAACCTAATCGGAACCGTAATTATATATATATATATACTTATATATTCTGAATATACATTTAGATAGCATAGAGAAAACTGACAATCTGTCGAACACCCCCTTTCTCGCTATAATAATATAATATAATATATGTAATATATAATATAGACAGCTGCATTGAGTCTGGAGAGTGGTACTTGAGTCCCAGAGGAAATTAGCAGCCGTTTCACCTTCGCGCACCGCTCTGCCCCATCCCACCCCCTCCCTCACCCCACTTCCACCCCACCCCCCACCTCAACACACAGTTTCAGTCCATGCCAATCTGAGGCAGGTGGGCGGAGAGCGGACCTGGACAGCATTCCCTGATTACTACAACAGACTGTAGGATTTCAGATTTCATGGGAGACACTTTTTGGGTTCTGTGCATGGTACTCATGGGAACCCATGGGTAACTGTTTTTCGGTTCTGTTAAAATAAGTGATGGGTACTCATTCTTGAAACAGTTAATTAAATTTAGTAGGAGTATATTTTGAAAACACCTGTGCAGAAATTGTACATATACCTTTAATCATTTACAATGTAATGAAAATAACCATCAGTAGCATTTTTTTTTTTTTAATTTAAATTGCCTTGCATTTGATTAATATCATGGGAAACGCAATTTCGGTTCCGTAGTTTCCCCAGCACGGTAACGACACGTTACTGGTAACGATCGTTACCGTGAAATCCTAGAGCCTGTTACAGCTGATATATATATATAGGTTAGTTGGTTGTTATAGCTTTATGTCCTGGCAACATATAAGGTTATATCAGAATGGGTACCGACTTGTGACAGTGTGCACTCACTGCGATTTTATAGTGGTGCTGCCCCACTGGGAGACCAGGCCACCAGCACCATGACCCAATATCCCATAGTCACATTATCCTGAGACTGAGCCAACCAGTCCTTGCCCTATCCTAATGATGCCGAGTGTCTGGCTAGGAAGCAACAAGTATCAATTTTTAAGTCTTTGATTTGACTCCAACAGGGTTCTAACCCGTGAGTTCGAATCCCACAATCTACCAAAACGGGACACGGACGCTCAACTCATTCGGCCATCCTGTCTGGCCTATATATATACACACATATATACATATAAGAGTAGAACTCCACTTCCGGGTAGAATTGTATCTGAACAATTAGTGCTGAATAGAGGGGCGGCCATGTGTGGAGTGGGTGGTGGCGCCACGATCGGAGCTTAAAGTGGCACAGTCCGATGATTTTGAGTTTCTGTTATTTCCTGAGATAAATATATTAGGTTGATCATTATAATCTACCTTACATTAGATTGAAGTAACTTTTATTTTAAATGGCTAACTTTTGAGATATTTGATGTGCAAATGTGCAAAATTAATTTTGGCAAGCTTGCTAAAACTCTAAACACCATAGGCTTATGCAGTAACAGGTTCTATTAAATTGACTAAGTATTCCTTTATATGTGATGACAAATGTTTAATAAGTGCACCAGTATCTAAGTTAGATATGCAGAATCAAATCTAGATGATTGTTTTCGTTTTGAAAATGTTATGTTTTGATCGGACCATGCAGCTTTAAGTTGACTAGGCTGGAGCAGCAGATGACTAGTCCAAACTCCAGCAGTGGAAGACTTGGGGGGAGGGAGTGCTGGGGAGTAGGAGGGATATTCCGGGCTATTATACTCGTATAATTCTTATACAGCATATATTGCTCAAAACGCAGACAACGCAGACGCTGATTAGATCATGTTCCCTTCAGCTACCCTCAGACTTGCTTTGATTTTCCCACGACTAACAATGTATACTTGTCTCATTATGTTCACTTCTGCAATGGCGCCTTTAATTTGGCCACTGATCTTCGACTAGTCTCCAGGGGCGCGTTGTGTTCCGTCGGCGGAAATGGCTTCCGCCTTCAGACGAAACCTTCGAAAGCGGCGTACTGTTTCCAAACAGTGTCTGCATGGGAGCAGGTACTGGATTAAAACACCAAGCACGCATCACATTGTGTATCTGTTTGTTAGAGTTTTACATCCTGGCAACATCTAAGGTCATATCGGGGATGGCCGAATGAGTTGAGCGTCGGTCTCCCGTTTTGGTAGATCGTGGGTCCGAACCCCGTTCGAGTCAAACCAATGACTTAAAAACGTATACTTGTGACTTCTTTGATAGTCGCACAGTATTATTACAATATTAGGATAGGGCAAGGACTGAGTGGTTCAGTGTCAGGATACTGTGACTGAGTGGGATATCAGGTCATTGTGCTGGCAGCCTGGTCTCCCAATGGGGCAGCACTATAAATACGCCATGAGTGTGCACTGTTACAAGTCGGTACCCAACCTGATATGACCTTAGATGTTGTCAGAACGTGAAACTCCAACAACCAACCAATCTAAGGTTATATCAGGACGGGTACCGACTTGTGGCAGTGGGAACTCAGAGCGACTTGATAGTGCTGTCCCACTGGGAGACCAGGCCGCTGGCACTATGATCATATTTCCACTCAAGTCACATTATCCTGATACTGAGCTAACCAGTCCTTGCTCTATCCTAGTAAAACTGAGCGCCAGGCTAGATAGCGACAAGTACCAATTTTGTAAGTCATTGGTTTAACTTGACCGGGAATTGAACTCCCGGCCTTCCGAAGGGAGGTCTGCGCTCTATCGATTCGGCCACCGCATCCGGTCACAGGTGTGTATCTTGTTGAATCATTATGGAAGTATATCCTGATATACTTGTATCATATGCAACATTCTCTTACTGACTCAAAGTATTAGGAGATATCCACTTGTGCACTGTTTCCAGACTGCATATGTATGGGAACAGGCGCTGGGTTAAAAGACTATGCCTGTTTCTAGACAGCATATGTATGAGAACAAACAGTGGATTAAAAGACTATGCCTGTTTCTAGACAGCATATGTATGGGAACAGGCACTGGATGAAAAGGATATGCCTGTTTCTAGACAGCATATATATGGGAACAGGGATTAGATTTTAAAAAGGCTATGCATGTTTCTAGACAGCATATGTATGGGAAGAGGGATTGGATTAAGAAAAGACTATGCCTGTTTCTAGACAGCATATGTTTGGGAACAAAGGCTATGCATGTTTCTAGACAGCATATGTATGGGAACAGGGATTGGATTAAGAAAAGACTATGTCTGTTTCTAGACAGCATATGTTTGGGAACAGGCACTGCATGAAAAGGATATGCCTGTTTCTAGACAGCATATGTATGGGAACAGGCACTGGATTAAAAGACTATGCACACTGCCTTTATCTTTATGTAGGGGTAGGGAAATCTATCCATATAGTGGTATCCTATGTTGCATTTTCTCTTTGTCTTGAATTGTTCTGGGAAATCCACTAGTGTGTGTTATTTCCAGGCTGTATCTGTATAGGGACAATTAGTGGATTAAGAGACTATGCATACATCACATTGTGTACACCTATTTCTTTTGTGTGCGTTTTTCTTGTTGGTAGATTAGTTGATTAAGCAGGGTAAATTTCAATCGTCGACAATTGGTGTTTCTCATACTACTGCTCCTTGCCATATCCTTGTAAGTGGGGCTGGGTCCTTTTAAATGAAAAATAAAGAACAGATAAATAGAGAAAGATTGCACAGAGATCAAATAGCAAAGCATTTTATCATCATAGCAGTCACGCCATATCCAGAAGTAGATCATAAAACAGCATCCCACAACTATATATAACTGAGATAAGAAAATGATCACTATGTACAATCATACCCGCCGTCATTGATAAAACATCAAAATTCTGGTTAGAACCAAACTGAAAACCTTATACAAATATAATATATTATATATATATATTTAATATTATATATATTCTATATATATTATATTATATATATTTTACACATATTATATAGGTGGTGCATAGCGTATTATGCGAGTACAAAAATATGGAAGGGAATATTACTTCTTTTTTTTGTAAATATAGTTTATTCAATGTGGCACTGGTCTTCCAGCCATGTGATAATACATTTATTTACAATATATGTATATGTAGTCTGATATTGTCATCAGCAGATAGCTCATATCAGCTGAAATAACAATATTAATCATTCCAAGACGTCCATATGGTATAGTTTGACAATTCACATATAAAATAGTAGTTATATGTTGTATACATACATACTTAGATACATACATGTGTATTGGTTAGATCTTTACATTACAGTGTGGTTAGGTGCATAGTTTCCCTTCATAAGTTTGTATGCCTACTGTGTTGTGAATTGCATAATTATCATGTTGGAGATAGCATTTTGAGATGGAGTGTTAGTAGAATGGTTTGTTTAGTCTGTTAGATAGAGTGTGGTTAGCTTGTAGGGTTATGCTTAAAAGGTTAATACCTGGGTGTGATTTTGACTACATGAAGTAGTTTGAGTAAGTAGGTTGTTTGTAATGATGGGATAAGCTATGCTTGGAGGATTGTACATTTCAGTCATTTAGTAGTATAGTAGTCTTTATTTGTGTCTATGTTTATAGCAATTGACCAATTTCATAAGATGTCAGCACATGTATTTAGGTCGGTGCGCATGCTGCTTGGCTGCAGGACAACATCCGGTTACACTGCAAACTCAATGGCTATGAGGAATCTTCATAGAGAAAAGGTGAAATATCTCTAAAACCACACCACCTAGCCACAAACCGATTGGAAGACATATAGAAAACATATTCAAAGAAGAGATTATATTAAATTTATAATGTTAGGGCTCTGCATTTCTATTAATTTTGAATAAAATCGATGTGTTGCACTGCGTGTACCGGCAAACTCAATGCATTGTCAATGGCCGTGAGCAATCTAATGAATCTTCATACAGAAAAAGTTAAATATCTCTAAAACCACATCACCTAGAAACAAACTGATCGGAATACACATAGAAAACATGTTTAACAAAAAGATTATATTAAATTAATGAAGTTAGGGTTCTGGATTTCTATTAATTTTGAATAAAACTGACGTTTTGCACTGCACGTACTGGCAAACTCAATGCATTGTCAATGGCAGTGAGCAATTTTCATACAGAAAAGGTTAAATATCTCTAAAACCACAACACCTAGAAACAAACTGATTGGAATACACATAGAAAACATATTTAGCAAAAAGATTATATTAAATTGATACAGTTAGGGTTCTGGATTTCTATTAATTTCGAATAAAATCGACGTTTTGCACTATGCGTACCGTCAAACTCAATGCATTGTCAATGGCAGTAAGCAATCTTCATACAGTAAAAGTGAAATATCTCTAAAACCACACCACCTAGAAGCAAACTGATTGGAAAACACAGAGAAAACATGTTTACCAAAAAGACTATATTAAATTGATACGGTTAGGGTTCTGGATTTCTATTAACTTTGAATAAAACTGACGTTTTGCACTGTGCATATTAGCAAACTCAGTGGCTGTGTGCATTCGTTCTGCAGCCAAGCTGCGCGTGCATACACGATGTTTACAAACATTGAGAGGGTCTATACTACCAGACTGATATACATTTTCTGAATTTGTTTGGAAAATAATTTGTCAGGTGGATAACTTGGTTTGTTGGCTGCAGGTAAGGTAATTATTATGATGATTGTTATACTCCATAAGATGCAACACTTTACCGGTGGCTCTATCTCGGCCCACCTCTCCTCTACCGGATGTTGACCGGTGCCAGTATATTATATATATATATTATATGTATTACATATAATATATATATAAAGTCAGGCTAAGTGAACAGAAGAGGGCGAGACGGGAGGTTGGTGAACAGCCTAATTTATTTGATAAGGCTCTTGGCCGAGCAATAAACGCCCTACCTATACAAAGCTTAAAAGTCAAAATAGATGTGTAGAGGGTGAGGTAGGCAGCTAAAGTGTGGTCAATAGTAGGTCGGGGGAGGGGCCGCAGCAAAGCAGCGTACAGGCCCACAGCAAATGTATAGCATGCACAAGAAATAGTCATAAAACATCGTAGAATAATAAATAATCAATATTATAAAATACCTTCACCCGCCAAGTTATATTTATATAATAGATTATATCACACATAAAGTCAGGCTAAGTGAACAGAATAGGGCGAGACGGGAGGTTGGTGAACAGCCTAATTTATTCGATAAGGCTCTTGGCTGAGCAATAAACGCCAAACGGGCCCGCTAAATTGGGCCCGCCCCACCAACTGCCCCCACGACCTCGATCGTTGACAAAGCAGCAGCGACACAAAAGTCATTTACTATCCTTTCTTGCAATGGGGTCTTCAAGTAGGAGTAGACCGTGTCAGAGGCCCAATCTCCCCTGACCTTAATCTCCTCGATAGAGGCGCCTGACATGGCCAAGTATGTACAACCCCCCTTCTAAGGGAATGCGAGGTAAAATGCTCCTCCCCGAGGCCCGACCTATTCGAGAACAGCGTTAACATCTCCTGATAAGCTGAATATGTCATCGGAAATGAGGAGCTGCCCAGTCCCGGCTGGCGAAAAGCCATGTCCCGATCCAGGGCTGTTATATCAGTGAAATGGCGCTCTGTCCAATAGACAGCACAGAGGGCGGTATTGGGACAGCGAGATACGAGTATCTCCAAGACCCTCTCATGAAACTGTATAGTCTTCGAACGACGCACCCGTATTATCATCCCCCATGGGTGAAAGAAAAAATCTCCCTACACAAGGCGGACATATATTATATATATATACGGATGAGCGTCGTTTGTTCCTTCAGAGAGCAATAAATAACACAAATCCAACAACAAATACATATCCAACAACATACGTATAGTTAAGACGATGCTTTGTGTGTTTAGTTTTTGCTTCTTTCTTTTTTTTAATTGCAACACCATAGTTGTATGTTCCAATTACTCTCACGCAGTACCAGGCCGATCGATCCAAGACGGTGGGGAAATATGTGAGGCTAATCATCATGCACACATTCTGCCGCCCCAGGTGCACTGTGCAGTGTGTTACAAAGAAATCAACATGCATTTTGCCACCATTAACCAAGGTTCCCAGTGACAACAATATTTTTAAATCCCTGAAAAACTAGGGGCGTCCGGGGCATTGTCCCCAGAAAGGTTGTTTAAACCTACAATTAAAATGTTGCAATCTGGCTCCTACTTAGGCATATTTTGGCTTTGAAATTCCAACTGTTTTAAGACTTCAAGAATAACAAATAATTAAAAGCAACATTCTCACTCACAGTCAATGAATTATAACATCAACAAAATGAAGATACTTTAGTTTTGAATTATCCACAGTAAAATTCTTTTTTGCACAAAGGATTCTCTTCACACTGATTTGGGTACTCAGTTTTCACTGAAATCAGCGATTTCGCTGAGAAATGGGATCACTGAATAACAGACGCAATATGCGCTAATATTCCGACCCGTATTAAATGGAATGTAAGTTAGATTGTGTATATCTAGGGAAAATGAGTGCCTAAACTGTATCATATTCATATATGTGTATATGTTTTTCTGTGCGACGAGCAAAGGTGGGAGCCTCCAGCCAGGCGGAGTCGGGAGGGGCGAGAGGGGGCGCCACCGGGCTCGGACCGTGCTATTAAGAGTACGGGGAAACTTCCATCATCGCATAATTCTTATACATTACTTATGTATTATCATTATGCCTAGTATTACGGTCTATATATCTTTTTATTTCGCAGATATATGTTCTATATAATGTATTATGTGGATATAACCAATGGCAGACCCTTAATGTTTCTTTCTAACCACCTTAAGTTCCATGTTATTCACTGCGGAGCGGGCATTCTCTCCTCCCCACCTCCTCTACACCATGAGCCAACTGTCACTCTGTTCAAGTTCACAACTTCACGATATATAATACATTATGAAAATATAAACAGGGACATGTTACCTTTTCACTTCCCTTCACTATCTAACTGACCTGTTGACGTTATATTATACCCTAAGGATTCTAGTTCCTTATTCCTCCACGGCGGCGCCACCTGTGAGTGAAAACATTAATATGTATGCATAGTGATGATTCTTGTGTGTATATCTTACGGAGCACCATGTTGGCATCACTGACAGTGGTGCTAAAGTGTATATTAGAGCATGATATCATCAGAAGTTAGTGGCCGAATGAGTTGAGCGCCGTCTCCCGATTTGGTCGATTGTGGGCTTCGAACCCGTGGGTTCAAACGCTGGTCAAATCAAACCAATGACTTTAAAATGTATACTTGTCGCTTCCTAGCCTGGCGCTCTGCATTATGTGACTGGGTGGGATATCAAGTCATGGTGCTGGTGGCATGGTCTCCTAGTGGGCCAGCACTATAAAGTCACCATGACTGCGCACTGTCACAAGTCGGTACCCGTCCTGATATGACCTTAGATGTTGCCAGGACGTAAAACTGCTACAACCAACCAACATGCCATGCTATGAATTAGATCTACACATTAGCACCACTATCAGTGACCTTAGATGTTGCCAGGACGTAAAACTCGAACAACCAACCGACCATGTTTAATATTTAGAGAAATGCTCGCTTAGTCGTTGATGCAGGGGAGCCCAACTTGGCCTGTGCCTTAAGATGTTTAATATTTACAGAACAGCTTGGTTAGTAGTTCATGCAGGGTAGCCCACCTTGGCCTGTGCCTTAAGATCTTTAATATTTACAGAACAGCTTGGTTAGTAGTTGATGCAGGGGAGCCCACCTTGGCCTGTGCCTTAAGATCTTTAATATTTACAGAACCGCTTGGTTAGTAGTTGATGCAGGGGAGCCCACCTTGGCCTATGCCTTAAGATGTTTAATATTTTCAGAACAGCTTGGTTAGTAGTTGATGCAGGGGATCCCACCTTAGCCTATGCCTTAAGATGTTTAATATTTACAGAACAGCTTGGTTAGTAGTTGATGCAGGGATCCCACCTTAGCTTATGCCTTAAGATGTTTAATATTTACAGAACAGCTCGGTTAGTAGTTGATGCAGGGGATCCCACCTTAGCCTATGCCTTAAGCTGTTTAATGCTTACAGATCAGCTCGGTTAGTAGCTGATGCAGGGGAGCCCACCTTAGCCTATGCCTTAAGATGTTTAATATTTACAGATCAGCTCGGTTAGTAGCTGGTGCAGGGGAGCCCACCTTAGCCTATGCCTTAAGATGTTTAATATTCACAGAACAGCTCGGTTAGTAGTTGATGCAGGGGAGCCCACATTGGCCTGTGCCTTAAGACCATGGTGTGGCTTTGTGAGCTTCATTTCACTTTAATACAGACAGGGGTCCGTCGGCCTGCCTCAGTCGCTAACATGTGTAGTTCCGAAAACAAAGGCGTCATTATATCAGGTTCCCACGCACACTAACGACTAGCCCAGTTTTTTTCATCATGGCGGATCGATATTCACAAAAAGGATTCAAGGAAAGAAAATATATATGCATAAAACCTCGCTGTCACTTCGCCTTTCCACACACCTAAACGCCTTACGCGTTTATCATCGATAAGCACGGGGAATTAGATTATCTTTCTTTCTTTTTTTTAACTTCCGTGACGCTAAGTCGATGTGAAAATGTAATTTCCGTTAGCATCAACCATTGTTTAATGGCAGGTTGCTGGATGAGGGGCGTCTTTTCTTTTCTTTCCTTTCTTTTCTTTCTTTTCTTTCTTTTCTTTCTTTTCTTTCTTTCTTACTTTTTTCTTTCCGTCATCTTGGTCGAGACAAATAATTTGCAATTTCATTTAAATCATGTTTTTATTTAAGCTTCTCATATACACATCAGCTCAGACCAGAGTGGGGCAGTGCCACTCTCACTGATATAGCAACCTCGAGCAGGTGATCGAGGGACACTACACAATTAAGTAAAGAAACAAAACGGGATTGTTAGTGTTGCCAGCACTGGTGCTGTGTGTTATGTTGACATATCTTACCAAAGCACCACTTTGTGTGTATCTTGGTGGGGTTTTTTCCTTTTCCTTTTCTTCTTTTGCATTAAAATAAATCAATGGATTGCGTCATCAAGCAATGATAGCGTCATACTCATGTGAGCTGTGAAAACTGATAATGTTATTCGATAGCGGATACCGTATTGTTACTGATAGTTTGTTAAGGGCATAGTTACTGTTTATCTTTGTTCATTTCTTATTTGTTCATGCCCCTCCTCGTGTCCCTCCTCCTGTCTCTACTGTCCCTCCTCCTGTCTCTCCTGTCCCTCCTCCTGCCCCTCCTCCTATCCCTCCTCCTGTTCCTCCTCCTAATCCTCCTCCTGTCCCTCATATCCCTCCTCTTGTCCCTCCTCCTGTCCCTCCTCCTATCCCTCCTCCTGTCCCTCCTCCTGTCCCTCCTCCTATCCCTCCTCCTCTCCCTCCTCCTGTGTCTCCTGTCCCTCCTCATATCCCTTCTCTTGTCCCTCCTACTCTCCTTTCTCGTCTCTCCTCCTATCACACCACCTGTCCGTCCTCCTATCCCTCCTCCTGGCCCTCCTCCTATCCCTCCTCCTGTCCCTCCTTCTAGCCCTCCTCCTGTCCCTCCTCCTATCCCAGCTCCTGTCCCTCCTGTTGTCCCTCCTCCTTTCCCTCCTCCTATCCCTCCTCCTGTCCCTCCTCCTGTCCCTCCTCCTGTCCCTCCTCCTGTCCCTCCTCCTTTCCCTACTATGTCCTTACTCCTGTTCCTCCTCCTGTCCCTGCTCCTGTCCTATGAAATATAAATCTTGTGTCTTTCAGATTGCAACATAGCCGGCTTATGATATTCGATTTATCACCAATCTTGTGTCTTTCAGATTGCAACATAGCCGGCTTATAATATTTGATTTATCCAAGATGTGTCCTATAAAACACCAATATTGTCTCTTTCAGATTGCAATATAACCGGCTTCGGGCGGCCTCAGCTGGTCCGCTTGTTTCCGCGCATATTTACTGGGGTGTGGATGAAGGACCCCGTGCACCCGGAAGACGAGCGCATCTACGTCATCCGCAACAACCAGCGGGTGAACAACATCCGCGAGTACGCCAACGAAACGGCTCTCAGTGGGAACATCGTGTCCACCGTGCACCACATGCCGCACAAGTGCACGGGCACCGGGCACGTCGTCTACAACGGGCACGTGTACTGCCACCGCTACCAGAGTAACCGCATCGTCAAGTACAACATCGCCACGGCCGAGACCTTCTCGGAACGACTGCGCAACGCGGCGCACAGCGGCACCTACGCCTACTCGTCCGGCGGCAACTCGGACATAGACCTGGCGATCGACGAGGACGGTATGTGGGCGATCTACTCGACCAAGGCGGACGACGGCATGATCACCATTTCAAAGCTGGACCCGGACGTCTTGACAGCCACCGAGACGTGGGTGACGAGCTTCAACAAGACGGAGGCGAGTAATGCCTTCATGATGTGCGGACGGCTGTACGTGACCATCTTCCGACACGGCGACCCCATCCAGGTCGCCTACATCTATGACACGCATACCGGTGGAGAGATCCAGGTAAAGCCCGGTGAGATCGCATTCCGCAACCGGAACCCGGATATGCAGACGTCACTGGATTACAACCCGGCTGACCGGAGGTTGTATGCGTGGAATCTGTCGGGGAATTGGGACGGACTGCTTGTTGTTTATGACGTCCACTTCGAGGGGCAGAGTTGACCTACATCTTCGCTAGAATGCGATGATGATGATGACGCTGTCGATGCTGCGCATGGGCCGCAGTCAGACGCTGGTCGAGATACACGCGCAGCCATACGTAAGCGGCATGGCCGCCATGCAGGCACAACGCGACCACTCTGCAAGAAGTGATGACGTGGTGGTGCCGTCAGGCCTAACGCAACCATGCCAGGTCATGGCACTGCGCTGAGGTAAACAGCGCGAAACAAGGTGTCGCCAATACTGAGTTTGATGCGAGTGGATCACAGTTATCAGACAATGTCAGTGAATCTCAGTGGGTGGATTCATGATTGGACACATTTTGAAGGAATGTCTCTTAGGTATGTCACAATACAGAGCTCAAATCTTCCCCTTTGGGTTTAGTAGCCTAATATACCTACATATTACAACAGGGTCTCGCATCCTGCTCATGACTCATAATTTGATCTCATTGGCGATTGGATACATCTCTTAATCAAGTTAATGCACTTAGAGTGTTTGTGGATATCTAATCTATATATATATATATATTTATATATATATATATATATATAATCATATATATAGACATGTAGCTATGTGCTGTTAATGGAGTGTTACTATGGTACCAAGCTCACGTTGTTTACTTGGGTGAATATTACGCGTATATCAATGGCCACACAACAGACAGATGATTGATTGACTCATTGTGTACTTGATTGACCCCATGTGTATTTGATTGACTCTTAGTGTGTACCCACTAGTCTGCTGCATATGGCACTTGTGGATACTACTACCATCCAACGAGATTACATCGCCATACATTCCGCTTTCTCACAATAACCTCTTCGACTCTCAACATGGCGTTTGAGCTATATTTAGAACCAGACAATAGAAGTGACATGCATTGTCGTCGTACATGTGTATATCAAGCCTCCAACCTTAAAGCCCCAGTCAGACCTCACCGGATTGAGGAACCGGACAGAAACCGGATACTGTCCGGTGAAATACGGCAATGTACGGTTTATATACGTCCGTTTAACATTCGGTTTTCATCCGGTTATCGTCCGGTGGCTATTCGTTAATGTACGCTCCTTGTCCGTTTAGCTTTCGTTTCATCCGGTACATTTCGGTACATTTCGGTACATTTTTACACTGGACACCAACGGACTAGACAATTCTTTGTCCGGTGGTGTCCGGTACTCAGTCCGGTAAGGTCTGACTGGGCCTTTATGGTGCAAATGGACGCATACATACATGTATCATTCAGGACTACATTACATGTACTACATCGCATGATTTGTAAGCGCTGTTCCTATTGGCTAAAGCGGCTAGTTGATTTGTGGACCATAGATTTCACTCAGTTTCAAACTGGAAGTATGCATATTGGAATAGAAGTCCACACACACACATATATGAGCCTGTCTCAAAAGGTGATAACTCTTCCTTTTTTTGTGCACGTAACAATTGACACAAAAGAGCACAGAAACGGTTACACTGAAAACACAAGGGCATTTGCTTCAAATCAATATGTATTCTATTGGGATTATGAAACACAATAAATCAGTTTATCCTGAGCAAATGCGTAAGCAGATAGTATCTTGATTGCTACAATGGACAAAGTTTTTCCCAACTTACGTAGCACCTTTTGAGACAGCCTCATATATATATATATCTTGTATGCATAGTAGAATATTTGCTCATGCGGTTGAGATACATACACTTAGTCCTTAGTATGGTTCAAGTGAGGATTCTATTATTCTTCGGTCGAGTTTTGAAAATTTCAAACACAGGTGCCAAAAAGATTGCAAACCAATCGTTCCATCTCAGTCAGGACGCTACAAATGTGTGCAAGCAGACTATTTTATGTCGGTTCATACGCCCATTACACGCAGTACCGAGACCAAATATAGCGGTGTCTTTGTGCCATAGTGGAACTCAAAGGTCGTATGTATTGGTAGCAGTTGGGGGGTGGGCGATAATACGAGAAAGGTTGGCAACCTGAGTGTTTGGCCTAACGACAGCGCCTTTGTCGCCACCTGAAACCAGCCCGCCGAGACAATTACACTGTAGTTATATATATATATATATATATATATATATATATCCATATATATACCGTATATATCCAAATATAAGCACGCTACCCAATAGAAGTACTCCCACCATTACAATCATATTCAGACTGAATGCATATACAATAAGACAATCCCCCTTTATTTCAGAGGCATGACAAAAACAAATCAAAATTTACGATCATATTCAGACTGAATGCACATAAAATATGACAATCCCACTTTATTTCAGAGGCATAACAAAAACAAATCAAAATTTATGATCATATTCAGACTGAATGCACATAAAATATGACAATCCCACTTTATTTCAGAGGCACGACAAAAACAAATCCATGAAATTCTTTAACTTTGAATAGACGTGCCTCCATGTGTCTGCACTCGTGCAGTGCATGTTTATTGGGACATATAGGGTAATATATATATATGGGTCATTCTCTAAAACTGGGCACCAAAGTGTGGCATGGAAATCAAAAGTGAAAACCTTCCAAATAATAGCAAAAATCCTTCCAAATAATAGCCTAATCCAATCTCCTATGAAGGTATGCATGTTGTGCATATGTCAGAGTTGAAAAGAATGAATTTAACTTTTTGAATTAGATCTTATACAAATTGAGCAATACATTAATATCACTCGTGTAACATGAAAATCAAAGACACACCCAGAATCTCATTTTTAACATATACAACATAGTCAAACAAGATTTTCTTGATTACTGTTAAGCAGACAAGGTTATGACTTACACGAAAAAGTTTTAAAATAAGTTGAAAAAAGTTTGGCTACATGTATGGTGTCAATTTGTAAATTTTCACATTTTCATTCTAGCAGAAAATCATAAAATTATAATTTTGATGTCTTTTGTGGGATAAATTCAATACATGTAGGACTGCTAACATACCTAATAGACAGAGGCTGCAATAATTATTTGACTTGCTATATATATATGTCATGTGCAGTTTTGAGCTGAAACATCCATTCACCTATACATTTCGACACTATAACATCAGGCGAATGATTATCTGTTCGTATGTTTGTTGGGGTTTTACGTCCTAGCAACATCTACGGTCATATCAGGACGGGGGGGGGGGGGGGAATGCTTAACAATAAATGTGTGTCATGACGACACCCTCCAATCGTAGTGTGCGTATGTACGAATAGCAAACGCGCACAATGAGTGTAGTAAGTTAAGTGTCCATAATTCTAGGTGTACCTAGTCAATCTGTAACCATGGTAACCACGTCATTTTAAGCGATGGGGAAGGTGGGGTGGCAGTGGTATCAGTGGCAACTGTGCGTGTTCAAGTTGAATTAAATATCGTTATGTTTTGATGTTGCCTTATTTCATGGTTCGCTGGGTTTATTTGGTCGTAATAAAAACTATAAATATGGATCAATTGTTTTGATGGCGTTGCCAATCAACTGTTAATTCGGCTATATACATTAAGTTATATAAATATAGATACATATAGATATATATATAAAGTAATATATATATGTAAGTAATATATAAGTAATATGTAAGTAGTATATATAAATTATACATACATGTAATATTATGTATGAGTATATATAAATATATATATATATATATGTACATATACGTCATTTATATAGGCCTACAATTTTAGGGCGTATGTATCGGCCTACATATATATATACATATTTATATATATACATATATATACATATTTATACATATACACATACATATATATGGGTCGTTCTTTGAAACTGGGTACCACATATCTGGTATCCGTGTTACGTAGGATATAATAAATTCTTTCTTTGTTTAATAGCAAATCAAATAATTATTGTTGCCTTTTGTTATTAAGTATGTTAGCGATAATATATGTATTTAATCTATACCACAAAACGTATCAAAAGGGTGTTCATATGATTTTGGGCTACAGTGAAAATATGAAATTTTACACATTTACACTCAAATTTACACAAACCTTTTTTTTCAACTTTGTTTCAACTTTTTTTGTTCTAAGACATTTTGTTTGCTTAACTGCAATCAAAGAAATCTGGCTTGAATGTGTTGTGTAAGTTAAAAATGATGTAATGGGTGTGTCACTTTTGTGTGTTTAATTTCCATGTTACATAGGACATATTTTCCTATTATTATTCATTATAAAATCAAAATCAAAAAGTGAAATGGCTTTCTTTCAACTCTGACACATACACAGCATGTAAAGCTTCATATAAAAATAGATTCTGATATTGTTTGGGATGTTTTCTGCTATTATTTGGGATGCTTTCAGTTTCCGCTTCCATGTCACAAAAGTGGTACCCAGCTTCAGAGAATGACCCATATACATATATACACATATATATATATATATACATATATGCACACATATACATACACAATTTGTAAGACGGTATTGTGAATAGAAACCCAAATATGAACCAAGTATAGGCATTGCAGTTATTATCATGAATGTAAGTATTGTGTGCGGAGTATGTAGGCAATTAGAATGTAACTGGCCCGTAGCTATGGTCGACATCTAGAACATGCAAATTCATTGGTGGTATACTCTGTGCTGTTTGTCTGACATAATACCCCTGTCACACTACGACGTAACGAGCCAACGTAAGGCTGACGTGGTGATTTTTCGTTATTACATTGACGTACGTTGGCTTACGTTATGATGACGTCAGAATGACGTTAGACTGACGTCGAGCTACGTCACGTTACGTCGTGTTACGTCGGCGTGCGTCAAAGTTTTGAAGCTGTTCAAAACTTTCGACGTATCTCGACGTCAAGCCGTTACGTCGGGATGACGTGACAATGACGTTAGGTAGACGTTGACCAATCGTTAAACCAGTGTAAATGACGTTAGAGTCACGTTATGTCACATCAGAGCGACGTTACACCGACGTTTTCATGTTACAGCTAACGTCACGACGTTACACCGACGTTACACCGACGTTACACCGATGTTACGCCATGTTTACCTCTCTCCTTACCACTATGCTAGGCCGACGTTACGCCGACGTTACTTTCACGTTACGCTCACGTCAACTACGCGGCATTCACGTCTAGAATTTGCATATTACGCTGATAACTTTGACGTAATATAATTATTTTCACGTTGTGCCTACGCTGACGTAGTCACGTCGTAGTGTGACAGGGCCATAAGATGGGTCAGATGTATTGTACATAGGCCTATCTGGCAGGGAGTGTTCCAACATGTTACTACCTATCGATCGTGTTTTAGTGTGCTTGGTGACCGACTTTAAAAATGGCTCGCTGCTTTCTTGGCGCGTGTTGCAGCTTTCGCCGTTGCTATGGAAACGACTCCACGTGAAGTATTGTGACGTCATGTTACTCTCGTGACGCTACGTCATCGATGTCTACCTCATCGTTAAAGTGTGAATTGGGTAGTAGAGTAGGATCAGTGGAAATTATAAATAAAATATATATATTAAAAAACAAAGCTAGAACTATAAATGTGACTTTCCATATTGTTAATGTGTTGGTCAATGTGTCATATAATGATTGTACGTTCATTACACCCCAATTACACCAAAGTAGTTCTCAAAACATCCGACCCCATTCTAAAATATTGGGCATGCTCAAAGTTTTGGAGCACCATTCCGTTCTAGCCTGTCCATTCCATTCGTAAAAAGACCGTAAAAAGTTGCTACTACATCCATTCCGTTCACACACAATTTGAGCCCGTTCAGCAACATTTTCAAGAACGTAGTGAGAACTAGTTTGGTGTGATGGGGGTATTAACACCAGGAATACTGCCCTCATCTTTATTGCCTGAAGCCATATTCATATTAGTGTAGTAATCCTCTCAGGCACTGACCTCTCAACCAAGGAGGACAGGTAAGCGTGGATAGGGTGATTGCATCAGGGAGCCTAGGTAGAAGAATGGTCAGCATGCTGGCGCCGGATGCACAAGAAGTGTGGGTTTGAATCCTGCACTAGGTGCCGTGACCAGGATCCCATACAAGTTATGTGTTGTATGTTTCTTGAACCAATCCAGTGTATGTATATGTAACTTGTAAATGTAAGTGCATGGCTGTATACAAGTATGTAATTGTAAGCATTAAACAACTTATGGTCAAAAACACATTTAAAAGAATTACAATTCCAGAAGGATGACCACAGTAGTCTGCACTGAACTCTCAGGCAAGGAGCCACAGAGACAGATAGGCGTGGATATGGTGTTGGCATCAAGGAATCTAGGGAGTGTAATGGTTAGCACGCTAGCCCTAGAATGGTAAAACATGTGGGTTCGAAACCTGCTCTAGGCGCAATATTTCCCATTTTCATCAACCGCCATTACATGATTGATATTATCAAATGAAAGATTAAACGGGACCGGTATGGACTAGAGCTTTGTAACTCAAATAACAAATATTCTCTCCAGCATAACCTTGTGTAATTTCTCAGTTTAGATGAACAAATATGCGCGTGGAGAATGATAGGATATCTGCTGACTCATTAGTGAAGCGGTATCACCACTAAATAGTATAATGCGGTGTAAGCAAGACGTTCCGGAATTCTATCGCCTTTAAAGCACGCTGATGATTCACAAGCATTGCAAAAATTACAGCAGACTCGACGGCAAACAACACATTCACAACAAATGCAGACAGACTGTAGAATGGCTTCATTTTTCACTGATGCTGTCTACGTTTGCAAAATAAATAAACAAGGGAACAACTATGAAAGAAAGAAAGAAAGAAAGAAAGAAAGAAAAAGAAAGAAATAAAAAGAAAAAACAAGCAAGAAAGAGAAGAAAAGGAAAGAAAGAAAGAAAGGACAGAAAGAAAGAAGAAAGAAAAAAGACAGAAAGAAAAAAGAAAACAAAACAAAGAAAGAAGAAAGAAAGAAAGAAAGAAGAAAGAAAGAAAGAAAGAAAGAAAGAAAGAAAGAAAAATATCTGGATAAAAAACAGAAGTCAGACTGTGCTTTGTTTGTTGTTTGTTTTGTCCCGTACCAGCAGTGGCTAATTTTGTGAATGTTGCTAGTTGTTGCTGTATACAGAAACCAGGACTGTGTGCTTTTTGCCTAAGTTGCGATATATATACAGCAAAACCTCTCGACCGATCTTGGGACTGACTTTAAGTGGTCCATTTAGGGAAGTGGTCGGCTTAGGGAGTTAGGATCTGGTAACATTAACAATGGTATTGTTGGGATCCAAATAAAGCGATCGATATCGGGGAGTGGTTGATCTGTGTAGGTGGTCGGTTAGACTATAGACCGGTTAGCTGTATATGTATTTATATACATATATATATATATATATATACATATGCACATATAGACACATACATACATTTATATATATATATAATATAGACACATATATACACTTATATATATATATATGTATATATACAAATATATATGTGTATATATGTGTCTATAAGTACATATGTGTATATATATATATATCTACGTGTATAATATATAGAGAGAGAGATATATACATACATATTAATGTTGTGTACTGCGGGAGGGGAGGTGAATATCCTGGTCATAAAGCATGGCTTTCGGAGCTCCATGACTAATACCATAAAAACGAATGCACTTGAAAGGATACAACAATAAGTGTGAATTCGCCAATGGCGTCAGTCACGAATAGTTCACATTTGCCCTGATAGCTAGCAATCATCTGTTATTTCATCACGGTGCGCTGAAATCACATCGGCAGGGTATATAAACGCGCGTCGTGTGCTTGTGTACTGGATGCAAATAAAAGAATCGATACGTTTATTGGGTAGTCCCTGCCTCAACGAGCATTGTTGGGACAACATTGGGGCAACGTTGGAACATTTTGACAACGTTGGGACAATGTTGGAGCAATAGTTGGATAAGATCGAGAAGGCTGTACATTCGGTTTATTAGGTTTGTACATTTATACCCCTGTCACACTAGGAGGTAACGCTGACGTAGGTGAAATTTGGCCATTACATCGAGATATATTCAGATACATTACTCGTTCGTTAAGCCTACATCGAGATACGTCAAGTTACATCGAGATACGATGACACACATCAAGGTTTTAGACATACCCAAAACTTTTGATGTAGCTCGATGTAAGGCCGTTACATTGGTTATGTTGGGCTTACATTGCGCTCTCGTTAGGCTTATGTTGAGAAATGTTAGACGTTCGTTAGAGGTACGTCGGTCTGTGTTGAGCTACGGTGACTTACAGTAGACTGACAGAGAGCCTGGAGGAATGTGCAGCCCACGCACTGACAATGTGGTATCTCGGCGTAGGTCTAACATGTCTCTGACGTGGCTCTAACGTTAGTCGAATGTAAGTCCAAAGTGTCTTGACGTATTCAACGTAGTTGACGAATGGTTGGCACGCGTATAACATATGTAATGTGTGCCAACGTTCTTCAAGCGTAACGAGCATGTTGGCGGAGGCTAACATGTCTAATTTGCTGAACGAGGCAAGAATGCCCTCTGTTTTCCTCGCTCTCTACTTCCGCCTCTGACTGTCACTTGGTCCTTCGACCTCGCTCTGCTCACTTCGCTTCCCCACCCTCCCACCCTCTATCTTTGGGGTGAGCGCTGACGTCTCCTGCCTGTCTTCGATGCTGCTTCCTGAATGACTCTACCAGAATGTTGAAACGATCACCGATAAAGATGTAGGGTCTATGCCACCCGCTGATAGCCTGCTCGCCAGGTCCCGATATGTTCTCCATTATTAAACTCTACAAAGGTTTACTGTCTGTCTTTCTCCTTTCTTACTGTTCCTGACTACTGTTTCTGTTCCGAGCCGAGTGAAGCGAATTTGAATGTGGTGTGACCGTGGCGCGAACATTTTGCCTTCGAGTATATAAAGGCATCCTTTAAGCTCACATTGAGCGCGTTGAGTGCTCACTGTCCTTACGCTGAGCATGCTGGACTGTCGTTAGACTGACGCTGCTCACTCATGGGCCTGACCTTGACTCACATTATGAATTACGTCAGAGTCACACATACCTACGTTAGGGTGGGCATAATTCCTGATGCCACGTGCGCTGGAGGCTCGTTAGCTTTTTTGTTGTTGACGTTCTAACTCATTGAGACTCGTTACAACTATGTTGGACTGACATTTCGCCTGCGTCCACTAAGTTGAACTAACGTCCAATTTGGCCCTGAAATGCCGAGAATTTCTATGTATCTCGATATAAAAAAGTGATTTATACGTTGCCCACTCACTGGCCTGTTACGTCATCGTGTGACAGGGGTATTATTATTAGTAGGTTTGCATGTTTCATTGCCTGTGGTTCTGTCAAGCATTTGATTTCAATTCTGGCATCTTTGGTTGCTTTGTTTGTTGTTTTTTAACGTCCTAGCAACATCTAAGGTTATATCAGGACGGGTACCGACTTGTGACAGTGCCCACCCACGGGTTTGACCCCACGACCCGACGACGGACGCTCTAACTCATTCGGCCATCCTGTCTGGTCCTTTGGTTGCTACTATATAGGTTAAAAGGAGTAATTCAGTGAATATAATGATTTCATTGTGAATATTTCAAATAGGATAATAACTTAACCTCCAACATAATGTTCTATCCATTACTTGAATAAAGCTGTGGCCAAAAGGCTTATAGTTGATCTCATATGACATCATATATATATATATATATATATACATATATATATATAAATATATATATATTAATATGCAATGCCAAGTCATGTTCTATCAAAAGAGCTGCTCCTTGGTAATAGTAGACAACTGTATATCTATATGAGATCTCATGTTATAGAGCCTACCAAAGACCCTATAATACTAAGATGGCTCACTCCCTATCTCTCCCATGGTAATGTAAATTTCGCAGTGACACCTTGTGGTGGGTTTGATCAGCCCGGCTGCTGATTGGTGTTTCACATGTAAACACATACAATTATATTATACATGAGATAGGTAAGTATGAATACACATCAATATGAAATTGCTATGAACAAATACACATCAGCATCAGCATCATCATCATCACCATCATCACACATCTTTCACATTCATATATACATTTATACATATAATATAGCATCTGTTTAACCAAGAGAACAGCCAGCGCACCAAGTGGTGGGTTTGATCATTTTGATTACGCAGTACAGGCTGAGTGAGCCATCTTAGTAGTATAGGGTCTTTGAGCCTACTAACAACCTACAAACATGTTCATTAAGTTAATATATGGTGAAGACTTAATTACTGTACTAACACATATGATACAGTATGATCCCGTTATAATGTGATCGTTCAAGTGCAAATAATGCTACCCTGGGGAAAAAAACATGGTCGCACTAAATCGTGGTTCAGTTTACTGAATTACCTTTGAATTAAAGAATTCTGGCTCCAATAAATCATCACCGTATATCCAAATTCACATTAAATCGGGGCATGTTTTAACGGGATTTCACTATATATGTGTTAATGGAGGGTGTTGGGTTTGTTTGTTGTTTTACGTCCTAGCAACATATAAGGTCATATCAGGACGGGCGATGAGGGTGTTGGGAGGATAGCACAATTGCATGACGTACATAAATGCATTGTGGAAAATATGGCTAACACTGTGTTGAAAACCTTTTGAGAACCCCGTACATACACCACTAAAGCTAAGATTCCTTACATGTGATATGCGACATGCAGCACACGAAGGCGAATGCGGCATAGATACCCATGCCATTTTCGGGATTTCTTTGCTCCAAATTTGTGAAGGAAAGTCAAAGTTCCTGTTTGTTCTGTGGCAAATGTAGCGATCCACTTGCCGCATTCGCATTCACATTCACATTCGTATTCGCATTCGGATATGGAAGCACCCCTGTGTATTTACATGCCTGGCCATTTTTTGTCGCATTCGCATACCGCATACATGGAATCTCAGCTTAAAGCGGCATAGTGCAATGAAATATCAAATTTTCAAAAACAAATCAATTATCTAAATTTGATTTTAAATATCTAACTTAGATACTGATGCACTTATTAAGCATTTGTTTCTGCGTAGAAGGCAATACTGAGTCAATTTAACAGAACATGTTACTGCAGAAGTCTATGGTGTCAGAGTTTTGCCAAGCTTGCCAAAACTAATTTTCCATGTTTGCACTCAAAATATCTCAAAAGTTTACCATTTAAAATAAAAGGAACTTTGAACTAATGTAAAGTAGATACTAGTGATCAATCTAATATAGAAATACAGAAATTCAAAACCATCGGACTATGCAACTTTAACTGGTGTTGTTGGCTGGGATGCGAGCGAACGTTAAAACCCTGAAACGGCGGCGAAGAACGTCACTGTTTATCGTGATTGTTTTTGTGGTTATCGGGGCTATCTGACTCTTGTCAGCTATAGGACACGAATACCCGGAGAACAGCATTTGTGAAATCAGATTACCAGGGCATTACAGAGACTACTGCGGCGACTGCACTTTGTGCCTCACATGCCATGTCACTGCACGGGGTTTGTTGGCTGTGGTGGGGTCTTCTATGCAGTCATGCAAACTGCATCAAATGCCTGTGATTGTTGGCAATATATAGCACTATGCCTAATGCGAGCTATACATATGTATATATATATATATATACATACAGTAAAACCTCTCTAACCGACCACCTGAACAGATCGACTACTCCCTTATATCGATCGCTTTATTTGCGTCCGAACAATACCATTGTAACCATATTCTAACTCCCGAAACCAACGACCTCCCTAAATGGACCACATAAGGTCGCTCGATTTAGAGAGGTTTTACTGTGTCTATATATATATAGAGAGAGAGAGAGCGCGCGAGAGAGATAAAGAGAGAATATATGTGTGTGGATATATATATATACAATGGGCACTGGCTGTGGATCTAGCAATGACTCGTTGGATATGCTGAGGTACACCTATCACAACATACCTATTGATCACATATGAAGAGAAGAGTTCAAGCGTAAAAAGAAAACCCAGACAAACGCCATTCTGGGTGAAATGAAACACATGACTACCAGGTTTGAACTGAAGCTGCCATCATTCCGATAATCAAATCCGTTTTGTCGGAAAAACCAACACATCGCCTATATAAATGCAGTACCCAATATGAAATTTATAGACTTTACGTGTAAAGCGCAACAACAAATTCAATTTTACAGAGAACAACTAAAATGGATTCATCGGTGTTTGCACCTGAACTGTTCATATATTTAGTTATCAGAACCCTTTTCATCCTATTCATGCAACGGTCCAGTTCTGTCCGCAGCGCCATTCCCTGTTATCCCCAGGGAACAGCAACACGCGAGTAACCGAGTCTTTTCCACTCTTAAATTGGAAGCATTGACAAACAGATCTAGATGTTATCCGAACATATCCCTCCTCAGCCAGTCCGGCCACAGCACCCCACAACCCTTCCGGAACCCCACCATTGGACCAAAGATTCGACTAGTATACAGTGTATAGATGAATCAGTGATTGGACTCTCACTTCCCAGACCAGACGGGATGGCCGAATGAGTTAGAGCGTCTGACTCCCGTGGTGGTAAACCGTGGGATCGTGGGTTCTAACCCTGGTCGAGATCGGGGGATCTGAACCCACAGGTTCATGGGTTCGAACCCTGGTCAAGTCAAACCAATGACTTAAAAATGTATACTTGTCGCTTCCTAGCCAGGCGCTCGGCATTATTAGGATAGGGCAAGGACTGGTTGGCTCAGTGTCAGGATAATGTGACTGAGTGGGATATCAGGTTATGGTGCTGGCGGCCTGGTCTCCCAGTGGTGCAGCACTAAAAAGTCGCCATGAGTGTGCACTGTCACAAGTCGGTACCCGTCCTGATGTGACCTTGGATGTTGCTAGCACATAAAACAACAACAAACAAACACCAACTCTCACTTCCCAAAAGCCCTGCTTGTATTGTCAGGATTTCTTTTTGCGCGTTCAAGAGTTTTTATTCCTCTGAATAACATGTTGTCAGTGCTAATGCACTGGTCTTCCAACCTTAATGACAATTACCACTACACAGTAAACAAAGCTACAACAATATAGATAGATAATTACAAGGCAATAAACAAAGTAATAGTACGAATGATAGGTAAAGAATGAGATAAGATAAAAAAAGAAGTATGGGGAAGGTAATTATGTTAGACTCGTATTGTAAGCGTTAGTAAGCGGCGGGACCATAACTGATTTTCTTTCTAGAGGAGACATAATCATTGAAAGGATGATGGTGGGATGTAGGTTGGACCTTTGTGGTTAAACTGATCTTCATGGTAATCTCAGGTGTGGCCTATTTAGTGACTAAGTAGGTTAATATTGTTTAATTTAGGTGCATCAGTAGGATCTAACTAGAAGCATTTCCAGATTCATTCAGTTAGTAGCTGGCGGTTTTGGACTAGTTGGGATTCTACTAGTTGAGTGAGTTTGCAGTGCATAGTTGGGGGAGAGATATCGGTGGTCGAAAGGGCTGGACGACACTTGGCAGTTGTCACTATCACCCCCACCCCCACTCCACATCCTCCCCACCCTGACAGATACATAAAGCCCACCTTACCGTCTCCTACGACCTCCCCACACCCCTCCCCCGACACACAGCTACAAACAGGTCTTCCCGGCCCTGACATGTCACCCTTTACTCAGTCCATTCATTCCTTCAACCTTCCCACAGCCAAACCATCCTCCACCTCACCGGGCGCGGGGGGCCTAATCGGTAGAGCACGGGCCTCAGGAGTTCGGTTCCCGGTGGAGTCAAACCAATGACTTTAAAATTGATACTTATCGCTTCCTAGCCTGGCGCTCAGCCTGGACTGGTTAGCTCAGTGTCAGGATAATGTGACTGAGTGGGATATCAGGTGATGGTGCCAGCAGCCTGATTTCCCAGTGGGGCAGCACTATATAGTCGTCATAAGTGTGCACTGTCACAAGTCGGACCCATCCTGATACGACCTTAGATGTTGGCAGGATGTAAAACTCCAACAAACAAACAAATCCCCCACCTCTCCTCCACCCCGCCCATATCAACCGCCTAACCTCGTCTCACCCCCGGTCACCCCCAAGGTCCCCCCAGGTCACCCCTTCACACCGGACAGACGGACTATGCCCCTCTCCAATCGTCGCCCATTCACCATACGTCGCGCGGTGAATGCTGGGTGATGAGGGTCGAGGGCGCCACATCCACGTGACCGCCATCTTTGTCCGCCAGGCGGCGTACGCAGTCTCTCAAGTCACTCTCCAATCACATTCTTCAATGGGCTACACGCTTCCGCAGAGCGCCCGCCATATCATTGCCCTGAAAAGGCCCCGCTTGGAGAATGTCGCAGGGCGTCTGACGTCACTGTAAGCAGATCCAGGGGGCGCTGCGTCCACAGTGGGGCGACATTAGCTTATCTGAGGGCCCCGTGACTTCTACCCCCCCTTCCTCCACCCCGAACACCGACAGCCGCGTGACAATATGGCGGTATCTCCAGTGATCTCTGGCCGGTGAAAATAGGAGTGTGGCGGAGGGCGAGAATAATTCATTCACTATCTGACGAGATATTTCTGCGCTGAAAGTCAAGTTGTGGTGGCTTACCTCTCATATCACACGAAGTGATCCGAGATTCTATTCCATATTGCGAGAAAAGTCAATATCGCGCAACATTGAGCGAAGCCCCTCCTACTAACGCTTACCATACTAGTCTTACATAGTTACCACCCCATACATATTTGTTTCCTGTCTTGTTCTTTACCTGCCATTCATATCGATGCATTGCTTATTGTCGTGTAATTGTATATATATATATATATATATATATATATATATACAATTGATCTTCTTCATTTCTGCTCCGTGTTCTATCCTAGCAATGCCGGGCACCAGGCAAGGCAGTGATAATATCAATTTTTATTAAAGTTGCATAGTACAATCAAAACCAAAAGACTTATCAAGATTTGATTCAATATATTCAACTTAGACAGCATTTGTTGCTGCATAGAAGGGAATAATAAGTCAATTAATAGAACCCGTTACTACTGGACTCTATGATGTCAGAGTTTTGGCGTGCTTGCCAACATTATTTTGGCATGTTTTGACATCAAATATCTCCAAACTTAGCCATTTAAAATTAAAGTTACTTCAAACTAAAGTAAAGCAGATTATAAAGATTAGTATAATAATATATTTATCTCAGAAAATAGCAAAAACTCAAAAGCAGCAATTTTAACTCGTCGGTTTACCTGACCCAGGGATCGAACCCATGACCTCCAGCAGAGAAAGCAAATACTGTAGGCCTACTCATTCGGCCGTCCCATCCAGTTATCATTCTGGTTAAAGCATGACTTCTTTTTTTGTTCAAGTGTTTTTATTCCTCTGAATAACATATTGTCGGTGCTAATGTACTGGTCTTCCAGCCCTGTGACAATTTCCACTACACAGAAAACAAATCGACACCAATATAGGTATATGTATATATGCATGCTGCCTCGGATTTGCTATAGAAGGGTATGTGAATGTGCTAGAGATATTTTTCTTTCAAACATCTCAAATCTGAGTATGTCTGAAAGGTTAGTCTGGATATTTTGGGTCTTCTTGCTGTAAATTCTCTTTTACAGTTATTATGTGAATATTCTTACTTAGGTTTCCGGATTGATGTATATATAAATATTAATAAATGAATATAAATACATATGTATACATATGTATGTATATATATGTATATATGTTCATAGATACATGTGTTCATAGACACATATATAATACATGTATATGTTTCTATCTTCACATATTTCTGCGCTGAAACCCGTGAGGCTTATATATATATATATATATATATATATATATATTATATATATATATACACATATATGAAAGTTCATGTGCAAAACCCCGTTAAACACCAATCCAAAAATGTTATTAAAATAAAAAGCGTCTTACATGAAGGTCATTCTATTTTTCACTAATTCCACTTTGTTTGTGATGAAAAAGGTTATGGATCAATGAACAAAAAAAATAGGAAAGTATATAATGAACCTTATTGAGGGTTTGACTCCAATGTTTAGATCTATCTCTATTTTTGGATTGACATGTATGGTGTTTTGCGCCTGAACTCCTCATATATATATATATATATATATATATATATATATACAGTGATGCCAGACGCCCGGCGACAATCTCCAAGCTGGGCCTTTTCAGGGCGATATGGCGGGTGCTCTGCGGAAGGGTGTAGCCCATTGAAGAACATGATTGGAGAGTGATATATATATATATATATATATATATATATATATATATATATATATGAATTATACATATGTATTTTTAAGTGAAAGCTGGAGTCGGTACCCAGGAAAGGCGAAGCAGAGAGTATCTGGTTACAGTTGGTTACAAGAGGGGCCTGCTGAGAATAAGGGGTGTTGGGAAGTGAGAGGTGGCCAAAAGGAGCACCGAAAAACATTAGGGACTATTCTTTATTTATATTCACATAATAAATTATATAGTACATACATATATGAACATATATATAAGAATAGCCAACCTTTGTAAGAATTTTGATTTGACACTAAATTTATCAGACTGAAATTATGCCATTTAGCCTTAGACAGTTAGAGGCTAGGTTAATTTAACGAGGAACAACCAACTTCACTTATTTTCAAACTTCGCAATGTTCTACATCATTGACGGCTGAGGAAATGGATCCATGTTGCGCTAATAGCCACGCGTCCGACTGATCGGCACCGGCAGGAGATGGACGCCCAGTGAAACCGGAAGTGGGCATCCGCGCATTCGCAGAGTCGCTGACGGTTGAGGGACATAGCACCTGCAATGTTTCTCCTATTATCGCTCAGCCTCGACATATCCCATTAAGCTTATTAAGGGAACTATGGAACAGACATTGGCCCACTGCACACCGCACAGTGGCAAACTGAAACATTCAAATGTATAATGTATTTAACTAACTCGGAAAGTGGCTACATCTCAGGATAGTTTTTTAAAATGTTGGCGTTGCAGCATGTACAAATTGACTGTGTGCAAATCAAGCAGACTATATGCACCGCGTTCAGGGTAGGCCTCGGAGGCGCCTGGATCTCCGGATGTTACGCTAGTCTAAACAATTTTAGCTGTCCGGTGCCTCAAAAATGGTGGCCTCCATAGGGTGCAGTCATTTGCAATTGAAAGAACAGCTCTGATTTGCTGAAACCACTGAAACCCACGGCCATTTTGGAGGTGTTTTTGCCTCCTACTTGAAAAGTGTGACATCGCAGAGTCAACTCTGAGGTGCACCCTCAACAGAAATTGGCCAAAAAGATGTCGCGGAGCCGTCTCAGAGTTGACTGTGAGGCATACCCTACCCTGAATGTGGCCCTGGTGTTATGTGACGCATTAGGTATTTGAGGGCAATGGCTGTCCTAGCACTCCAGGTAGAACGGGTGGTTGTGTGAAGAGGTGCGTATTCAGTGATGTAGCGGTGTCCACACATGAAGGTGGGATAACTCGATCTGACTACCCAAAATGCCCAACCCCATATCTCTATGCGCTATACAAACGCAGCATATATTGACGTTATCTCGTCAAAGGGACCTCCCTCAGATGCTAGGTAATGCCGCGTAGATGAAATATTGATGCATCTAGAAAGTAGTGTCAGATATAAATATATATATATGTATATATATATATACACATACAATAAAACCTCTCTAAATCGACTGACCATGGGACCGACTTTAAGTGGTCCATTTAGGGAGGTGGTCGTTTAGAGAGTTAGAATATCCTTACAATGGTATTGTTGGGACCCAAATAAAGCGACTGAAATAGAGGAGTGGTCGATCTGTGGAGGGGTCGGCATAGAGAGGTTTTACTGTATCAAGGCATAGAGAGATTTTACTGTATCTATATATGCACATATATACATAGCATAGCTACAAAACACGCTGAATGGGTAAGACCGTCTGCTTCCTGTGTCGGAGGTCATGGGCTTGATCCCCAGCTGAGTCAAACCAATGACTCAAAAATGTATATTTGTCGCTTCCTAGCTTGGCATTCAGCATTCATGGGATAGGACAAGGACGTGTGAGCTCAATGTCAGGATGTTGTGACTGAGTCGGATATCAGGTCATGCTGCTGGCAGCCTGATTTCCCAGTGGGACAGCACTATAAAGTTGCCATGGGTGTGCACTGTCACAAGTCGGTACATGTCCTGATATGACCTTAGATGTTGCCAGGACGTAAAATTCCAGCAACCAACCAATCAAACCACAGACAAACTAGGATAGTGCTATGGTTGGCTGGCTCATGGGATTGATAATGTAAATTTTATAGTAATGTAAAATTGAATAGAGCACCCTTACTATTACTAGAAGGAACCATACCCGGTGGATAATGAAACCATAATATGACATAATTGTGAATTGGTTAAATACGTGGAAGGATGGAGAAATGTCATATAGCAGAAGCGGGTATCTTGAACAGGTGACGGGGACAGATTAATGTTTTTATTCAAGATATCCTATTTTCTTATCTTTTAAAAAAAAAGAGGATATTTCGTCATGGTGCTGATAGCACAGTATCCCAA